>NWSH02000078.1:5248572-5262420 GCA_002382865.2 Heliothis virescens | reverse complement strand
TTTATCTCCTTTGCCAGCAGCCAGTTACGTAGTCAGTATTTTTATCTGTGAATTTCTTACGATTTACTCTCTGTTTCTCAATACCTACTTGAAATGGTTTTCTTTTTCTAGCATTTTTCATAGTTCATGTTTATTCGTCAGCTGTATAAACAAGTTGTTGCTTTTTAAGCGCAGTTTCAATTTTTGAAAAATCAGTATCGTTAGGTAAAAACTATACCCTGACTCAAGATACCGAAAAAATATCGTTTTTCATGTAGGATGGGAGTCTAAGATAAGAAAAAATATATATTAACTACCAAAATATACAAATTTTCAGATATTGGATCGTCTTTGCGAATTAAGTTAAAAGCTACTTCCATACAGAAAGCCTTTTTGCAAAAACGTTCCAAATATAAATGGAACATTTGTTACAAAATAAAATGGATTTACATAGTTTTGCTAAAACGCTACAAGATTTTTGTGACGTTTTAACAAAATAAAAATAGTTATTGTGTGATAAAGGTTGTGGGTTGGAACAAAAGTGAGAAAATTATTTTCTGACAGAAGACTTAAAACTTGGAACGTTTTTGCTAATCTGATACTAGGTGTCATAAAAAGTATTTTGATCACATTATCTCGATTTCGGGTGACTTGTGGGTTGGAACGTTTTTGCATAACTACGTCCACTTTTAAAACACCATCTGTCTACTGTTTTCTGAACTCCCAATACCTACATAAACATCGCTCGCATCATGTGTTAACCCTAGAATGCTGTGAGTAATAAAGGCTCATACTCCGCTCTTTTGTTTGAGTCTAGTTCAGTCGGTACCCCGATAGATGGCACTGTGTGTATCTTTAGATTGAAATATAATTTCGTTCGATCTTTTTAACATATTTAATGAATCAGTAAAATAACCTTGATACAATACGAAAGTAGCAATACATCGCCTACAAACTAACAACAAATATGATGAATATAAACAGATATATCAAAATAAATATAGTTAGTATAAATAGATTAAATTATATATACCACTTAAACACATAACATTGTAATATTTCTTCCCCTATTAAATATACAAAATTTTACATAAGCGCTCTTCATTCTGTTCTCTATAAAAACCAGCCTTTGCTGTGTCCGACTGGGTTTATAATTGTTTATATTTTTAAGCATACCAACTTTTGTATACTGCATTATACATTCAGTATTGCAAAAAAAAATAAGAAGGTCTATTCAATTCAAGCGCATAAATGTAATAATAGGTTATCCTAGAGGAGTAGGTACCTGATAAGATTTACACGTGTGGTACAATAAAAATAATGGTTTCCAATATAATGAGAAATAAATAGCATACTGTTCAACTGTCTATTGTTGTTATAATTTGTAATAAGTGTATTGATTGATCTGTATGTCCCACGCTTGTCATTGCTACGACTCATTCTTGTGTGATTCAAAGTAGGGAAGTAGTTCATGGGGATGAGAATCTAACATGCTGGTAAATTTGTTAATTAGTAAAGGATTTGTATTTTCTAAGAATTCTGAGGGGACGGCGCGTACGCAGTCCCCACTACCAAAAATTACGCATCCGAGTTATCCACATTAGGGATAATCGCAGGGGTCAACCTATCCGCAGTGCAATGGATAGACCTCGCCCTGGGGGAACCGCCTTCATGATCACGGTATCCCCTATGCCAGGTAAGTATGAGTTCACTACAGTACGGCGCGAGGGTCGTTCGACCGCGGAGAATCTTAACACCGCGATTCAGAAACGCGATGGAAATGCACAGCGCCATCTATTTTCCGATTCTGAACTAATATCAGAGCTTACAAAATGCTTTTTCAGGATTTCATATCTATACGTTTGTTAGTTGGTACATAATTAAATATACAGTAATTTGGCACTTCATTTAAAACGCAAAAAATGAGACACCTTTTTTCCCAATTCGTCATTAAATTAAAAGTATTATACGAGGGTTTTAAAATATGCGACTGCATTGGAAGGGTTAAAAAATATTGACACCTTTTGTAGGTATTGGAGAACATGAGATAAGGTATTATCCCGCTTAATTCAAAAAATTTAAGCAAGAAATATCGTCACTGATGTTTATAGGTCGTCAGGAAAAGCCTATAAGTAAATAGGGAAAATTCTATTTACACCACGAATGCGAACGGATTTGTCAATTAAGGCACTAACGGCCTTTTAATTAAATGATAGTCCACGTAGCGTGTCAAATCACATCGAATTAAAAGCGGCCATAATTACCATGATTACATTGTCCCGCATAATGTACGGATAAGCTAATAATTAGTTAATTAAAATATACCAATTTGTTGTCTTCCGTGTACAAAATGATGGACGTTTTTCAGACAGTATGAATCTATCAAGATACAACTGAAGATGATAATTAAAAACTTATCCTATTTTGAAATCGGTTTAAAATATTGTTTGTTTGGATTGCTTTTTAAAAAAAAATGTTTCATAGAATAATGATAGATCTCTGTTAAAAATCTTAAGTATGAATATATCGGTCAACAATGCTTTCAGTTTCTTTGAAGAATTGTACCTTTTTAACTAAGCTAGGTGCATGTAAAAACTTAATTAATTAGATAGCTGTACTTAAAAAGCGCTAATTAATGTTTTAACTTCAACACAAGACTTCGTATAAACAGTCCAAATAGACATTATCATCATCATCAGCCTTTTTACCGTCCCACTGCTGGGCACAAGCCTCCTCTCACACAGAGAAGGATTGAGCCGCGTTAAACACCACGCTTGCTCAAAGCGCGTTTGTGATTTCAGACTTTACAGTCCAGGTTTCCTCGACGTGTTTTCCTTTACCTTTCAATCAGTAAGTGTCCAAGATATACTTAGAAAGTACAAAAACTTAAAAAAGTTGCATTGGAACTTGCCTGACGTCGAATCGAACCCACACACTCATACAGGAGCGCTTGGTGCTTCACCGACTAAACCACCCACTAGCCCACCACGATAGACTAATAGACACCTGCATTTTATTCACAAGTAAATAAGGGCATTAACATAAGTACAGATTTTCAACCTTATCACAATAGGGTTAGGTTAATGTTTAAGTAATTGGTAAAAATTGACAGATTCGGGTATCGTGACCTGCTGTAGTCGGTACATAAGGATGTAAAACTCTATCACCTCCCCTTATGTAACTCGATAGCTAACCGATCCTCCGGAGGTGCAATCAAAATGCATCGTTATAAACAATTTGTTTCGAGGGGCTCTTCTCCTGCACGTTCCTACTTACGGCATCCGTTGAGATGTTAATGTTTAATATTGAAGTATATGTCTGTTTGTGTATTGAATTTTAATAAAATAGAGTAAGTACTTAATACTGTATAAACCGTGCTTGTTGCTAATCCGCTACGTCTTCAAGTAAAGCTTGAAAACCACAATATCTACCTGAGTATCTTTCGTTTATTTAACGTGAGCAGCCCAGAGGCTGTTTTTGTATTCTTCTGTCTGTTCTCTTCTATATTTTTCTTATTCCACTTTTTAGCTGGGTTTTCCTTTATCTTATCAAATCAGACAATATATAAAATCATTGACTGTATAAAAAGGTCAGTATTCACATTAGCATTATCAGCGAAAAGATTACGCTATCACAAATGTGAATATCCTAGCAATGATAACAACCGTTGATACCTATACACAATAATATACAGTTTTGCAAGTTCAATGGTAATGCCGACGATGTAAAGTAACGAAATTACTTGATATATGATTATACTGAGAGCTGCATTCCCTGAAGGTAGATGATGTACTTAATTGTCCAAATCCAAGTGTTCTTTATGATCACAAGGTAACTGACATAAACACGACTGAAGAGACTCTTTGCTACAGAAAGGTACAATCGGAAAATGAGAAAATATCTCAGCTGCATCTGGTTAGATTGGAAACCGACCCCAAAATAGTTGGGAAAAGGCTAGGCAAATGATGAAGCAAAGGATTCTAAGATTACTTATAAATTATCTACTTGGTACGCTTTTTTGACACTTATCAATGAACAATGTGTATTGGAGTGATGTGGGCAAAATAAAAGAGACCTGTTCAAGTCAACAATTCGTGTAATAATGTCATAATTTAGTGTGTGCAGTTACAAATAACGAGCTGCACACTACAAATGCCTAATATAAAAGATGTAAAAAAAATATTACTACCAGAATTACTCAATTGAGGCTTAATCCAACCTTTTCCAAACTCCATATCCTTTTCAAGACTAGTTCAAACTGGCCACCTACCACCTCGGTAGAATTCCGACCAAAACAATCTAGATAGCGTTGTTTAGCAAAACAGAGTCGGTAGCGGTCACTATGCCGATGCATTATTCAATTAGGCTGATAACACTTAAGATGATTACTGGTAATAAAATTGTAATGTCTTGCTTCCGAGAGGATCGCGTGGGCTCGCGGACGCTGCAGTGTGACCCGCGGGGGAAAGTGCTTGATTCTCGTAGGTACTGGTAGAATAAGTTAGGTACCGAAAATTTGATACAGAATTTATTGAAGGTATAGAGAAAAATTTATAATATTGGGAAGGTTTGAAATATTATTTTACAAAATTTGAATAATGTAAAATTAAACTTTGGTAGATAATGCTTCCTCTTAAAACGCTAGTATCCTCATGTCTGCCTTTTCTACCTAATGAAAATTAGACATAAAAAATAACCAGATGAAAGCATTGATTCCACATCTCATAGCAATATTTGGAGACTTTGAAAAGGGCCTGCTATATACTTACTAATTAAAGATTAATTAGTTAACAGTAAAGTAACGGGTAATCAGTTCACCAAGTGGACTGACAACCATTCTTACCTAGGATTGAAACAGTAATGCAAATGAGTTATGAAAATAATATAATAATACAGTAAGTTAGACATCGCCAATTATGTCCTAAATTAAGTAGTATCGTTACCACAAACAAGTTCACCAGCGACTATTCCGAGAAAATCTCGGAGCGACGGATATCTGCCATTTTATTTGTTCATAAGTCTCATTTGGTGAAATTGGATGACACACTCTGTGCGTAATTCGAAAAGAGCTGGGAGGTGCCTCTAACCCGTCAATGCGCCTAGCGTGTTTTATTTTACTCTCAGTGGTGCAATCGACCTTTTACTTTTTATTTAATTTCGCAATGATAGCATTCGCTGTCCGATAAAGTTGCACTATTTAATTATTAAGTGGCGCAACAAATTCCATAAGGAAGAAGATTGCACGGAAATTTCATTGGAATTTGTGATTGTTTTAAATCGTTGTTGAGCCACATGAAGTTACCGAACTTGCCTATAACTTCTGTTTTCCCCACAGTGGCAAAGATTAATAAGCTAATTCACCTCCTAGATTTTAATTTTGACGTAGTTTTATTACAATGTTAAATAGATATTCAACATGGAAAGAACCAACCCCAAATAAATGAATAGGAAGTAGGAGGGATCGCTTAAATAATTACCTAGGGCGATAATTTAGCCACCCCAACAGAACCAATTTGTCTATCAATTAAAATTGGTGAAAAAAATACTATTGTCAATGAGGGATCCTTTTATCTGTCCAACGGTTAAGTGTCGGAGTTTAATAAACTGTTTAATTAAGAGAGCGTTAGCGACGCTGGGTTAGGTTAGGGCGCAGTGCGAGTTGCGCGCGCGTCCCGGCACCATGCTGGTGTTAGCGCTGATCCTGGCGGCGTGTGCGCACGCCCACGCGCGGAACTTCAACGTCACGTACCTCGACGTGCCTGAAAGGGTACAGCCCGGGGTATTGGAGGTCGTAGTCGAATGCCGATACGACGGCAACTTCACCTTACTCAGCTGGTTCAAAGGTGCACACGAGTTCTTCAGATATCGTCCTGGAGCAGCCCCCAGCACTCGCTCCTTCCCGATTCTCGGTGTAGGGTCAGTGGAGATGTTGATGTGTGGTCCAGTAGCCTGTCAGCTGAAGCTAGGAGCGCTCACTGACGAAGCTACTGGGGTGTACAGGTGTGACATAGAGCGAGACGTGCCCCCATACAAGTTCGCCTCTCGATCTGCATTCATGGATGTCAGCGGCCACGAGCACCGAAAGCCATTGATCGAAGGTTTAGCCCCAGAATACAAGGAAGACGAAATGATACAAGCGTACTGCAAAGGAGCTCCCGATACAGAACTCCGTTGGTACGTAAACGGTTTTGAAATGGAAAATTTGAGGGGTTCGCCGAATTTTAAGGAGACAAGTTCTCGTCATCTGTTTATTGGAGTACCACCGAAGGTGACAATCCAGTGTGCGGAGTTTCGGTACGGGAGGGCCTACAGCTCGAGTCAACAGCAGGCTCAGTGGAACGAGGTCGGCCAGATGCGCAGGCATCATCCGAAAGCCGAAAGTGCTTCTAGCGTCATCACAGGCCGCTTGGGTTTGCTCAGCATATTTTTATGTTTGTTAGATATTATTATTCATATTTATCTGTAATGTTGACGACTATGTTCCTCTATATTTATAAGTTTTCCAGTGCAAATATTGATTGATTGAATATTATTTTCCATGTCAGTAGGGTTTTATAATAAATTGATAATAAAGTATTGTTATATAATGTTGTTTACTTATTGATACATAACTAGTAAAAGTCAGTTTTTTTTATTAACAATATACAAGACAAAAGCCTGTCGTAGGTACCTCTCTCACAGACAATCGCTTTCTAAATACAAGTAGCAATTTAAAACTTCCTGATATACGCTTTTTAATACACTTTCACGATATTCGTCCTTGGCATGAAGATGGTCCAGGCCACGTATTATTTCTCTGGGGGGTTTGATACAATATTTTTTGACACCAAATTTTCCCACTTTTTGACATCTCTTTTTACTGCGAAAATATGATCATTACAAGTGGTTTCACACGTAACCTATAGGAACTATTATAAAGTGCTGCCAGTATACCGAATATACAGTGCTGCCAGTTTGCAGCTAGGTTTTTTTTAGTAGCCTTTTTGTCGTCCCACTGCTGGGCACAGGCCTCCTCTCACACGGAGAAGGATTGAGCATTAATCACCACGCTTGCTCAATGCGGGTTGGTGATTTCAGACTTTATAAGTAGTCCAGGTTTCCTCAAGCCTTTTATCAGCCATTGGTGAAGATATTGGTGAAGATATTTTTAGTTTGTATGTACTTAGAAAGTACATACAAACTTAAAAAATTGCATTGGTACTTGCCTGACCTGGAATCGAACCCACACACTCATACTTGAGAGGTTGGTGCTTTACCCACCAGGCCACCACGACTTTTTTCAGCCAGGTTAGTGGAGTTCAAAATACACTAAGATTCTTATCATCCCATCCATCCGCCTAGCCCTTACCCAACTATATCTACGTCGGTGTTGGCTTCGAGTCTTAAAGATGAAGAGACTACCAGTCTACTACAAACCTACTGTAGGTACCTACTTACTTTGGCAGGAGCTCCAAAGAAAAATTTAATATCAAGCTCATTTTAGTAAAAAAAAAACATATTGGTAAGTAATCGGTTACGAATGCTCTAAAATCAAAATTTGTAAGTATCTGCAATAAAAAATATTTCACTGATTATAAGGTAAGGTTTCTCCCCATTAAACAGACAAAGTCTTGTTGTTCTAGTAAACAAATCAATGATGATAGAGGTCTGAATTTACAGACCTGGAAATGAAAAACTCTTATGGTTGATCCTAGTCGCCGATTCCAAAAGTAGTTTTCTGTGGAGTGTGCTTCCTTTTTAAAAATAGTATTACTGCTACTTAATTCAGTAGAAGCATGTGAAGATCATGAAGAATCACATAAAAACTTACGCTAAGCGCTCTAAAAATGCAGGTGTAATCCATTTGTTTTAACCCAAAGCTATTGTCGATCTTATTAAGTCACCACCCTGTACTTTTTTCAAAAAGAGAATAGTTTTAAATTAAAAAAAAAGAGAATACATAGTTTTAAAATTATTATTTTTCATAAACGGCGATAATTCCATTTCCTAATTGTGTAATTCGTTCGAATTCTTATTTTCATTTTTGATTATTTCATTGTGCAACATAATAATGCTGACCATAATTTACACAACCTATGAAATACATTTAACAATAAGTTTCACAACATTTTCACAATGATTTTTCTGACGCATTCTTTGTTTTCCTTCAATGCTTCTTTGAAATGACGCGGGGCGCTCAAATGTTGCCACTTTAAATAAATAACTGATGATTAGTGGTAAATAGTGGACAATGTTTGAATAATTATAACCAAAGTTTCAGCAATCGTTAACATTTCATGGAAAAAAATATATATATTCGTTAACATTTTTGAAAAAACTGATTTCTATTTTGCTCCTCATTTTCAACATTCTATCCGATCCGTTGCATAGAAAGGGTAAAGTTTTTTTATATAATGGCAACACATATTTTAAAGATGGCGTAATTTGTAGCCCCCTCCAAGTACAAAAAGTGACAGCGCATTGCGCAAAGCGAAGTCAAGTGTGCATGTTACACGGTTAAACATGTTAAAAAGTTTTTCTGAAATTTTAGTTTTATGTTACATTCGGTGCCCAAATCGTTCCACAAGAACTGATATACTGAACTTTTCTCCGTCTTGATAAGTGACATATTTAGTTTAAATAAATAGTGAATATATAAAATAGCGTATATTGTAAGTAAGATTCGTTTGGAAAAAACATCATCCAAAATGCCTAAAGGAAAGAAAAAAGGAAAATACGGTGAGTTTTTGTTAATTTTGTGTGGAAAGTGTAATTAGTTTGGTTATGTGGTGCGTGGAGCTCGGATTCCGCCAAGAATGAGATCACGCGGCGACCTTGTGGCGCGGACTTTCCGCGGGACGTGTGACGTTTACGAATATTTGTTCACGGTCGCTATTCTGAATGCCAACAACCTGAGGGCTGCTGGCCACCATATGTTTGGCTAAACTAAGTGTTAGACCAGTAACCGTAGGGTTTCGCAAGCTCCGGGCCGTGTCTCGGCGCAACCTTTACTTTCACGTTTCATAACGTTGCAGTTCCCACATGTCTGTGTGGTCATGCTTTGTCTAACAACAAACGTGAGCTGGCCTGACATTTGGACTGTTTATCTGACTGGCCTTGTAATCAGCATTTAGATTACACTATGTAATTTTACATAACAATGTATGTACTCTATTTACTTCCTAGTGTGGTAAACATTTGTATGCTCATTAAATAGTGATGAATGGGGTGAGATTGTTGCAATTATGCACACAATACTGATGAACTATCATTGAAAGCACAATGGGTTTTGTCTCATCAATGGACTTAATAACTAAGCTATAATCTAGTACATACATAAAAACAGGCCATACTTTGTCAATATTGCAAAAATGCTGCAGAGTTGCCTCCCTTAATGATTAGGTATTTGATAATCAGTAAAACATAGTTCTTTTTATGAAAACTGATGCACTGTAAGTGCAATGAATGACATACATACCAAAAAATAACAATTTCATACACTTGTGCAATAAACAATCTTATAATATTTTGCTAAGCCATTGCAATACATGCTATTCTGCCTATAATCAAATGAGGAAAATATCTCATTAGCAAACTCCCAATATTTTATCATTGTTATCATACAATATGTAAACATTTTGCTCTGTTTGTTTTCAATGTCACCAACTATAATGTTATGTCATAGCAATTAGCCTGAAGACAATGAAAATTTATTCATTTTATGTAACTACCAAAATAAACATTCCGTTTCTATACTTTCTATATTCTATACTAAACAATGTATTGGTGAATTAGTTTATCAAACCATCATTTACTATTATGATATTAATCATACAATTTATAAGTAATTAGAGAATTAATTATAAATTGCAATAACTTAGCTAATTGCACAAATTATAGCATTATTATTATATTAGCTAGCGACCCATTCTATTCTCACAAATGTGTATATTTTTGACAAAGTTTTGCCATAACATGTAAAACTTATAAATAAAAACAAATCATTATCATGGTTTAAGTTTCTTTGTAATATGAAAACACTGAAAAGACGAATCATTGGTACCTCAAAATATATTTACAGTGCTTTTTAAGCTAAAACGGACCAAACTGGTTCCCAAAACACAAATTACATTGACTAACATAACAAGTTTAACCAAAATATTTAATATATTCCAAATATCCATTTACATTAACACTAATTTACATTCTATTTGATCATAAGGTCGAATATTACATAACTAATGAAATGTGAATGTTGCCCTACTGACACACTTGTCTATAGCTGCTCAGAATGTTAAATATTATGTGTAGAATTTTGTTGGCTATGCTTATTTGAATCCCAAAGTCAATCCAAGGAATAAAATGTAAAAAAAAAAACTTTTACATTGAGTGTCATGCTGCAGATGCAATATTAAAACTCTTTGGAGGTCAGCGGTGAACACCAATCAAAGAGACTTTAAATCTCTAAGAATAAAATTATGCATAAATGACAAGAGTATGCATTTATTTTGTTTACACAAAACCGGTTTCACTGGCCTTTTCCTTGTGATAATAATTATTATGCTTTGTGAATGAGGAAGGGTCTTTGATTTAGTTTTTAAATATGTTCGAGGCCAATTTCAACTTTTCATATATTAAAAAGGTACCGTCAAAGTTAAGGTTATCGTCAAGGACTAACAAGAAGGTAAACATGTCCTCCAAACACCTCGTTTTTACACGAAAAAAAACACCATAAAAAGTCAAGTCTTCGCCAAGGCGTCGCGACTGGACCTTGTAATGCGGTAAACTTCAGTCCAATCTAATACACGCGATTGTTATCAATACTTGTACAAACTGCTTTTAATCGAGTTTTTATTTGGGTCGCCTTTAATTGCATTTCATTTGAACATATTCTTATGACATTGTGCAATCAAAAATGTTGTCGCTAAAATTAATTGCGCAATTTTTTATATTAATTATACTGGACCTGGATACCTAATATTGTGCAATTTAATTGATCGCCTAGAGAGTGCTAACAGGCTCTATGCATCTGTAAAAAGAATATATAATTCAAGCTTTATTTACAGTCTTCACCATTTTAGGTGACTAAGAAAGCGTAACTAATGAACGGGCAGGTGGAACCCCTAAAACGAGAAACCTTATAAATGTTTCAACCAGCGGGGACAACAAAGCTACGTAACCATAACAAAAATTTCACAAGAAATATATTATCTCTAGCGAGGCATAATCCAAGCCAGATTTAACCCTGTTAAGTCAGAGTTTGGCTTACATCGAGAAAAGAGGACAATTGTTCGTAAATACCACGTGCATATGCTTTCCTCTGACGTCACTACAGAGGCAACCTTGAATCAGTTGTGACGTCATGCCTGAACGCTTGGGGGTGGGTAAGGTTACGCCTACGCTACCCCAACGCCTGTTTAAATGGACAATAAGCCTTTTTGACACATATTGTTCTCTTTCCAGACAGTTGGGAATGTTCTAGGGTAGGAAGTACCTACCTATATTGTTTTTGTGGGTCTTCTTGACTTAAAAAAAATAAAACTTGTTTTTACGTACAGTTATAAGTGTCAGGTAGAGGTTATTCTATCTTAATGTTCCACTGCTGGTTTAAATCTAATCTGTCCGCCTACTACGAGACGGCTAATTTGACATGAAACCATCATTCACTTACAAATTAATTGCATTAAAACTAATGAAATAATTGACGTTTCCAGAGCACAGAAGAACAGAGCAGGCGTATTCGTCGGACGAGGATGCCGGCATAGATATGACCATAGACAACTGTTCCGAGACCTCAGGCCAATCAGACCTCAAGAGCATCAACGATGACGCAGGTATTTATGAAGATAAAGTGGAGCATAAGGCCGCTTTCTGTATTATGCAAGTCACAGTATATTTCGAGCAAAAACAACACGTGCAAGCCATTTGTGTGGAGTAGAAAGTGGCTTTATTTCTCACTAGTTTGCAGCAATATTTTGTACCTCCATACAATGACGGCTTTAGTTACGATCGTTGCACTTGTATAGTAGTGTAGTAAATTACCTTGAACTCAAAGTAAACAAATGCTAGCGCTAATCGGTTATCATATTATCAAAAGCTCCGCTAAGCCTACACTTAAGCATAAAAGCGTAACTCACTGATACAAAAAAGCTATTGTCATGCACGCCGAAAATACCATCATAAACTTTAAGCTCCATGGATGATAGGATTTTGGCAATTATTCTCTTTTCGAAAGCCATGTAATGAATGAGCCATAAAAACTGATTTCGAAACAAAAACCTACCTAGCCTATGCAGAACGAACCTCTTTACAAAACAAAAGAATAACACGAACAACAGCTATTCACAGCAGATTGTAATAGGTCCTTCGACCAATCTTGATCCTTAGACCACTTACACCAGCATACGTCAAAGGTCCACGTGTTCTATTTTCTAGAAGAGAATCAAGTACATATCAAGGCAGGCTCAATTGTACTATTCCTGAAGAGTGTATTATATTGTTAAGACTAACTGTTGACAATGCAGGCAATCATCGCATCTGTGAGATCTTGACTGCATTGAATATAAGTGGATCATGTACTTTGATGCGAACCGACATTGGCAAACTAGGGAGCGTTTGCAAATCACACAGCAGGCCTCTGACTCGAGGATAAAGTAGTTTTGTATTTATGAAGTGTGGTAAATTTCCCTCTTTCGGCATAGGATAGGTCCATCAATAGATTGACATGAGGCTCTAGCCCAAATTAAAGTTTCGTGTTATTATTTTAATACTTCATGCACATCAAAAATCTTTGTCGAATATTTGCTAGCCATAACCTACTGTGTATTGCTGCTGTTTTTACGTCTTAAAATCCGGATCCTGAAGAATCCTGCTGAGTTTTTCATCGTGTATTTTTAGCGAGTTTGTATTTAATATAGTAGCGGGTAAGGTAAGAGCGTTGTTCTTGCTAATATAGTTAATTCCAGTAATATTTATTGTCCCCAAGCGTTACATAATTTCGATTACGACTACATTTTTTCCTACAAAATATTATAGTACTCACTTTATTTTACACTTAAGTAACAATATACAAATTAATTATATACAAATGAAAACTATTTTCTATATATAAATAAATAACTAATAAAAATAAAAAAAAAACAATACCTATATTACAAATATGTACACTAAGCGTCAAAGTATTCCTCCGCATCGCTGTCATCCGGTAACGTGCCCAGAAGACTGGCTGCATTGCCACGTTGTATGGCAATGCTAATTCTTTGACCAAAGAACAAGCCAGCCCTCTGGTCACGCGAAGCGTCGATCAGTCGCTTAGAAATTTCTTTGACCAAGAGTCTCGAACTAGGACCCCATGGTCCGAGCGTTTCGACCCCAAACGGCTCAAAAGTATAGTTTCCAATGAGGTTACTATATTTGCGCCGTTTGGAGGTCTCTGCAGAAGCAGCAGCCGCACCTGCACAGCTTACCGTACTGGGAAGATGCGATGGCGCCAGGGTGTCGACGCACGTTGCATCCCACACCAAGGGCCTACCCAACTTCCAAGGCAACAACGTCATACCGTCCGGTCGCTTCCCGTCGTCACGTACCAGTCCATTAGGTTCTAATACGGCTGGTACACCGGCGGAGGAAAGAGCTCGACGGATAATGTCGTTTATGCTGGCGTGCCGTGAAATCCGGCCAGCACTTCTGCAACACGACAGGCCATGGTGTCCTAGGCTGTCAACAGCTTCTCCGCAATGGCAGCGATGCGGAGCAACACATGGAGCGCCTAACCGCAGGCATGTAGCGATGCGGAACGTGGTGTCGTCCAGCATAGTACCTATGCTGGCTGACGGGATCGCCTGTAACCAAAGACCCGACTCCCATTCTCCCACAGCCAACAAACGGGCT
>NWSH02000078.1:5236116-5246400 GCA_002382865.2 Heliothis virescens | reverse complement strand
AAATTAAAATACATTTTTATAGTTTCATACTTTGAACTTACATACCTTTCCTCGTCTGTAGGAATAAAAAAAATATGCTCTCTAATCTCCTGGCATCAACACATTTCGATTTATTGTTGTTTATCTACTTTAGGCGTTTTGGTTGTGTAGCGACTTCTGGCGCCTTGGGTGTGTAGCGAGTTATGGCGGTTTGGTTGTGCAGCTAATTTTGGCAGTTGAGTGTTTAGCTACTTTTGAACTTTTAGAATGTATAGCTAGTTTTGGAGTTTATGTTGTATACCAACTTATGGAGCGTACGTTGTGTAGCAGTTTTGGCACTTTGGATATGTATAGCGACTTTTGGAGTTGACTGTACGTTTGAAAGGTAACGTGAAAACGGGATTCAGGCAAAATTAAATCATCGTTTTCGTACCTACTCGATCCATTCGGCTGAAAAAAAACTGCTATAATCTTGTCCAGATATCAATCTAAGAACATAACTTTCATCTGAATCCGTTACCGTGAAACATAAATAAACAAACACACATTCGCATTACGATATCAGTAAGGACTCGTCAAGTTATGTATGACTCATCTCAATCTGCTATACGGAAGCTTTTATCTGGATCCAAATAGCTGGCTAGTACAAAACTTCTACCTCAATCTCTATGATCGGTTCCTCTTTCACCATCTGAAGTTGTTGTCCCTTGTTGGGAACACCTAGACAGATGCTGGTCCTATCAAGGAATAGTTAGACGGATGATGTTCGACTCTGACCAAATACAGATGAGTACTACTGTTTTTGATGGACAGGCTGCTTATCTGACCTCGAACCCAGCTACCGGGTATCACGCACGATACCCTTGGTTGGTTGTCTGTCAGATCTGGCTTCGTCCCTGGAGTGGCAACGTCTGTCAAATATTCATTAATGACTGTTTGACCATTGTAGTTTTCAAGGCAAGGAAGTACTCGAAATGGCAAAGATAGTCAGCCCACTAACCGATTATTACTAAGCAATGCTTAAACTTTGATCGGTTTACAGTGGGGCTGTTACTGAACCACGAGTTCCTTTCGTCTCAAACTGACATTTGATATGTTCTACAGGCAGGCTACAATGGGGCAGGAAGATGGGAGAAAATCGACTGACCAGGACAGAGTCCGTTGATATAGGACATCAACATCGAGCGATCAAATGTAAAGAGTAACACAAATTGCCAGTACATTAACAAAATATCGATATACACTCTTAAAATGTTATTTATCTATAAGAATTTGTGATGTAAAGTTCCGAAATGTGTTGCTATGATTTAAATATAGCAGAACTATAAAAACACTTGGATCGCAATAAAGTCTTGTGATAAAATTATTATGTTTGCACAAATGGCAGAAATTTTGGTTTAGTCTAGGAATGACAAATTCGCGAAATGACTACATGGTCTATAATTGACCAATTCTTGAAATGTACAATTCTTTAAAATTTAAATGACTGATTCTACAAATGACTGATTCTATAAAAGACCGATTCTTTTAAAGACCGATTCTATAAATGACCGATTCTTCAAATGACTGATTTTTCAATTCTATGAATGTGTGTGAATATCGTAAATAAAATGCTATGTAAGGGTTGGCAAATCATATAAGGTCGGTAGGGGCAAGACCGAACGGTTTTTCGATGAGATGAGCAGTGTTGTGTTTGAAGACGTGTAGAACCGTACATATAAGCGTATTCTAAAATGTTTTTTGTCATGAGTAAAGAGCAAAGAATATATTTTTGTATCATATTAATACCTTCCTATTAAATCTATTCGAAAGCAGAAAAAAAAATAAGTTAAATGTTGTTATTACGAAAATATGTCTAGGGGAAAGACAAAAAGGTGATGGGGAAAGACCGAAATAGTTTCTAAAATCGTTCAAATGAATATCTGACGCTGTTGATGCTCACTAGTCTTTATTTTGAAGTGCCTAGAATACTCGGAACTACCAGTAGTGTCAAAATGCCTTGGCATAACAAAGATAAAACGAATTATTTGTTTTGTATATTTCAATCTTACCCCACCGGGGAAAGATTGAAGAAGAGGTTCCCAAACTTTTCACTACAGCTTAAAAATGAAATTAAAAAATACTGTCACTCAAATAAATCCTTTAATTAATAATTAATAATTAAATCCACACAATTTGAAATGAAACCTATGAGTTTTGAAATCGGGGTCAGATCGAAATTTTTTATATGTTCTTCATTACCCCGTCAATTTTTATGGCTGAAGATGGAAAGTTGTAATAACTCCTAAAATACGTTATAAAAACATATTTAGGTGTAATAACACGACTTAAAAATTCAAAATAATGAGCAGGTATGTCAATAAACACTCGTACCCTACCTCATACAGTGAAGTTAGGAACTTCGGGGGGAAGATAAAAAAACTCGATTTAACTTCGTAAAAGTCACGACTCGGGTATTTAAGTTTTAACACAACAATCACTCGAAATGGCAAACGCTGAATGAGAAATTGGCGAACAAATGGTGCGTTTCTAAATAATGTGCCCTATCACTGCAAATCTGCCACTTAAAATCTGAGTTATGGGATAACATTTTGTGTTACCCCGTTTTCATCTAGAGCCCCACGACCAATGTACTATTCTCCCACATAAAGTCCTATCAAAACGACTTTTTATCATACATACTACAAAACAACATAGATATAAATATTACATATAATCTCTACCTCTTAAAACTAGTCACATAAATAACCAGAATAACATGCAACACACCACACAAGTTTCATAGAGTCGACAAGACAACCCAACCAAGAAACATCTTAATTTCGGTTTCTTTCAAAAAATATCAACAATTACATGCATACTACTATAGTTAACCTAAAGCGATTGTTCGAAATAATAAAAAGTGTATGGTATCCCAAATTTAAAAAAATCAAATGCGTCTAAGGGCTTCTCTCTTTTCCCTTTCCTCGTTTTTTTTTTACTTTCTTTTCTACGCACCACAACAGCACCACAATCCGTTGTGTTGTTTGAAGAGATTAAGACGCATGTTTGATTTTTTTTAAAATTTTGGATACCATAACTTTTTATATATTTCGAACAACACAACCCTATTAGTAACTATAGTGTATGCATGGATAATTGTTGATTTTTTTGAAAAGAAACCGCGACACTAACATGTTTTAGCTTTTGCGCTACACAAAATGTATAGATGACATGTATTTATATATAATATTATATGAATAATCTATAAATTAATAAATAATAAATATTATATTTTTAATATAATATGACATGATAGACATTATTTTTTGAACTAGTGAAATAAGAGTACAGTGGGGGCAAGATGAAAAACGCGGGGGGTAACACAAATGTTATCCATAACTCCAGATCATAGCCAGAGATTGCAGTAACAACGCATAAAGCGAACCTCATTAAGAATCGCCATAATACTCGTTTACCAGCCACAACTTTCTCATTCAGCGTTTGCCATTTCGAGTGATTTGGTTGTGTAAAAACTTAAATACCGCGAGTCGTGACTTTTACGAAGTTAAATCGGTTTTTTATCTTTCCCCCGAGTTCCATAAACTTCACTTATGAGGTAGGTACGAGTGTTTTATTGGAATACCTGCCTCGTATTTTGAATTTTTAGTCGTGTTTATTACACCTAATATGTTTTTATAACGATTTTAGAGTTATAACAAACTTTCCATCTTCACCCATAAAAAAATTGACGGGGTAAGAAGAACATATAAAAATTTCGATCTGACCCCGATTTCAAAACTCAATAGTTCATTTCAAATTGTGTGGATCTCTTTAATTATTAGTATTAAATTAAAGGATTTATTGAGTGACAGTATTTTTTTAAATTCATTTTTAAGCTGAGTTGAAAAGTTTTGCGGAACCCTCTTCTTTCAATCTTTCCCCGGCTGGGGTAAGATCTGAAATATACAAAACAAAAATTCGTTTATTCTTTGTTATGCCAAGGCATTTGACACTACTGGTAGATTCCGCAGTATTCTAGGGCACTTCAAAATAAAGACTAGTGAGCATCAACAGCGTCAGATATTCATTTGAACGACTTTAGAAACTATTTCGGGTCTTTTCCCCATCACCTTTTTGTCTTTCCCCTAGACATATTTTCGCTATAACAACATTTAACTTATTTTTTTTTCTGCTTTCCGAATAGATTTAATAGGAAGTATTAAATGCATACAAAAAATATGATTCTTTGCTCTTTACCTCATTGACAAAAAACATTTAGAATACGCTTATATGTACGGTCTCTACACGTCTTCAAACACAACACTGCCTCATCTCATCGGAAAAACCGTTCGGTCTTGCCCCTTACCGACCTATATAGATTGCCCCCTTACATAGCATTTTATTTACGACTAGCTTCCGCCAGCGGTTTCACCCGCCTGACCCAGTCGGGAATACTACCCGTACCCGGATAAAAATATAGCCTATGTCACTCGTGAGATAATGTAGCTTTCGAATGAGTTGAAAGAATTTTTAAAATCGGTCCATGTAGTTTTTGAGCCCCTACTCATTACAACCAAAAACAAACAAACAACAACAAAGTTTTTCCTCTTATAATATTAGTATAGCATTTCACACACATTCTAGGAATCTGAAAAAATCATGTCATTTGAAGAAATCGTCATTATAGAATCGGTCTTTAAAAGAATCGCGTCTTTATAGAAATCAGTCATTTGTAGGAATCAGTCATTTAAATTTAAAGAATTTGTACATTTCAAGAATTGGTCAATTATAGACCATTGTAGTCAATTTCGTTCGAATTTGTCATTCCTAGACTAAACCAAAATTTCTGCCATATTTGTGCAAACATAATAATTTTATCACAGGGACTTTATTGCGATCCAAGTGTTTTTATAGTATCTGCTTATATTTAAATCATAGCAACACATTTCGGAACTTTACATCACAATTTCTTATAGATAAATAACATTTTAAGAGTGTATATCGATATTTTGTTAATGTTTACTGGCAATTTGTGTTACTCTTTACATTGATCGCTCGATGTTTGATTGTCCTATATCAACGGACTCTGTCCTGGTCAGTTCGATTTGCTCCCATCTTCCTGCCCCCATTGTAGCCTGCCTGTAGAACTTATCAAATGTCAGTTTGAGACGAAAGAACTCGTGGTTCCAAGAAAACAAAAAAAAGGGCCCCCCCACTTTGTAAAAAACCCCGATTCAAAAAGTTCTCTCTTAGCAAAAGCGCTTTAAGTTAAATAATCGGGCTTAGTGGATCAGACCTTGACGTATCTTTGCCATATCTACGGAGTACTCCCTCTGCCTGAAAACTACAATGTTCAAACAGTCAATTAATGAATATTTGACGACGTTGCCACTCCAGGGACGAAGCCAGATCTGACAGACAAACCAACCTAGGTTATCGTGTTTCCGTGATACCCGGTAGCGGGGTTCGAGGTCAATAAAGCAGCCTGATCCATCAAAATACAGTCAGTACTTCATTCTGTATTATGGCTCAGAGTCGAACATCATCCGTCTAACTATTCCTTGATAGGCACAGTCATCTGTCTAGGTGTTCCAACAAGCATGACAACAACTTCACGATGGTGAAAAAGAGAACCGATCATAGAGATTGAGGTAGACAGTTTCTGTACTAGTCCAGCTATTTGGATCCAGATAAAAGCTTCAGTATAGCAGATTGAGATGAGTCATACATCTCAAGACTGAACGAGTCCTTACTGATATCCGTATGCGAATGTGTGCTTTGTTATTTATGTTTCACGGAACGGATTCAAGATGAAAGTTATGTTCTCTAGAACTTGATAGATGCCCCTGCCACAAGATACGGAAAGCAACCGACCCCCAAAACTATAGCGAGTTCTCTTATATTCAAGAGCCGCCGACAGAAACCCCTCAACCTCAGGGTACGAAAACGATGATTTTAATTTTGCCTGAATCCCCGTTTTCCGTTAACCTTTAAACGTACAGTCAACTCCAAAAAGTCGCTTATACCATCATCCCACAAAAAAGTTGCCATTCCAACCCGGCCACCCCCCCACACCTGCCAAAAACTGAACTACACAAACCGCACGCTCCATAAGTTGGTATACAACATAAACTCCAAAACTACTTACATTCTTAAAAGTTCCACAAACACGTAGCTAAACCCACTCAAACTTGCCACAATTAGCTGCACAAACACAAAACCGCTAATAATAACTCGCTACACACCCAAGGCGCCAGAGCCGAAAACGTATACCCAACCCCACAACAACAAGCACCAGTCCTAAGTAAGCACATCACCAAACAACAACGACATCACATCTGCAACACGGAATCGTCAATGCGCAAAGAAGAGATAGAGAGCATATTTTTTTCTATTCCACAGACGAGGAAAGGTACCTCAAGCTCAAAGTATGAAACTATAAAATATAATGAGTGATTATTCGAGAGCAATGAAAAAGGTGATATTATTATATTGTTTGAAACATTTAAAGAGTCTTTACTTCACAGATAAGTGGACAACGCAAGGTCTAAACACCATTTTTACGTCCGAATCGTATAAATTGATCCACTTCAACTTCATCGAAATACTTAGAGGATATCTTTTATTCTACAAACTTCTAACTACTTAAGTTAGGCACCACACTATAGAGAGACACAAATCTATGTAAACAATGTATATTATGGACTAATAAGGTCCCGAAACAATCGACAGCGCATACTAAACGACAACACCTAAGACAGTCACCATGGTACAAACTGCTGAAATTCATATACGCAACTATCATCCATATCGCGAGTTCTCCGCTATGACGACTAACTAGGCGACATCCGACATAACTTTCATGGAGCTAATGTCAAAAATTCGTATCTCTAGCAACAAATCAACAGATAGGGTAGCTTAGCAAACACATAGTTTAGTTTTAACTTGGCCGCAACTGGCAACTGGTGAATTAAATATATCATTAACAAAAGACAAAGGTTAACCTTCATTTCATCGTCGTACTTTTTAGGTTCCCGTACCCAAAGGCCTAAACGGACCCTATTCTAAGACTTACGTTGTCTGTCTGTCTGTCTCCGGCCTGTATCTCATAATCCGTGATATTAGAAAGCTGAAATCTCACAAATATGCATTTCCGTCCGCTATAACGACAAATACAAAAAAAAAAAACATTTAAGGACCCCCCCTTAATGTTTTATATACAATAAACATACAATAAATCGTCGTGAAACCGCAAAATAATAACATTGTCATTCTTATATTTGTATGAAAAACCAAAGTATTTTTTTCTGTCCGAAAAAATGTAGGCATTAATTATTAAAAAACAGGTGTGGATGTTAAGAGAAGGTTTTAATGCAAACAATAAATGTATTTTTCTAAATGTGTTGCTAGGCAAACTTTTTGTTGATTTTCAGATGAAAAGTATGTTTTTCAGACAAATATCTAATATCTGTTTTACCGCGGTTTCACCCGCGTCTCATATTAAACTACTGTCCATACCCCAGACTAAATGAAAGCCTGTGTTACCCGGGAATAGTTGACCTTTCCAAAACAGTGAAAGAGTTTTTGAAATCATTTCAGTAGTTTTGGAGTCTTTACGTTTGTACCCAAACAAAACCAAACAAAAAATATTTCTTCGTTATTGTATCAGTATAGATCTTATACGTTAATAAAGATCTTAACCAATATCAATCGGTTTATTTTGAAGCAGTCAACAAACCTTTAAAACTATAACGATTAGGCGTGACATCTAAGAAATCATAAGACCTATTCAAATTCATATATTAATTTTAGTGTTTTTACGATTATACTTGACATATACGACCTCTTTTATATGTCCGGCAGGTAGTTTTAATTTATTTTTTTTTAGTCATAGAAAAGGGCACAAAAAGTTTGAAACTCTCGTTTTGATCTTATTCTTATCAATTATTGGAATATCAGTATTGCTCAAAAGAAAATTGAAATTAGCTTTAATTCTATTTACTTTGTCTCATATCATCAATCTATCTCTTCTCCTTCTTGCATGACTCACTGACGGTGTCTTGTTCGAAGTGAAAAAATTGGAAATAAAGTTTTAAGCGATTTTACTCGGAGAAGTTTAGTTGAGGCAAACTTATCAAACTTTTTTAAAGTTCCGTAAAAGTTTGATAATTGCTATACAGTTTACTATTGCCGCTACATTATTGACAATTTATTAGCAACAGTAAATTGCTGATGTACAGGGAGAGGGTTGGCAAAAATTTCCCGACAAACGCGTTGCGGAAATGGCCGGTTGAGGAAACCAGCAATTTAAAAATCGCTTATTATTATATATCAGTTGCTGTTGCGGCAATTAAAAACTAAACTTACGTTATCGATTACAGAACTGAAAGCTGTTCCATTGATCACACAACTCAAAAACAAAACGGTCCTCAACCTAAGTAATTTAGAGAAGTTATAGAACAAATATCTGCAATATCTTTGAAAAGGAGTGGTATCAATTTAAACGATTTCGGACAGGTAAAAATGGTTTTAGACCTTGCCCACTTATGTGAAAGTAAAATCTTTAAAATAGTCAACAATAAATATCACCTTTTTCAAAATTGCTCTCGTAAAATTAAAATACATTTTATCAGTTTCATACTTTGAACTTACATACCTTTCCTCGTCTGTAGGAATAAAAAAAATATGCTCTCTAATCTCCTGGCATCAAACACATTTCGGATTTATTGTTGTTTATCTACTTAGGCGTTTTGTTGTTGTAGCGACTTCTGGCGCTTGGGTGTGTAGCGAGTTTATGGCGTTTGGTTGTGCAGCTAATTTTTGGCAGTTGAGTGTTTAGCTACTTTGACTTTAGATGATATAAGCTAGTATTTGGAGTGTATGGTGCTTAACCAACTTATGGATGCGTACGTTGATGTAGCAGTTTTGGCATTTTGGATTATGTATGGCGACTTTTGGAGAGTTGACTGTGACCAATGTATGACTTTAGCCTATTTGTTTGTCTAATTTTATTTTCTTATACGAACTAGTTTTTACATACAGAATAGAATTATTAATGCATGTATTCAGTACATTGAAGTCAAAGCGGTCTATAAGTTTTCTTACTGTGAATGTTTCCAAAAACAATTAATCCGATTATGATGAAATTTTGTCATTCTAAGGACTAGGACCTGTTATAAGAGTCTTATTAAAAAATGCGTTATTGCTTGCCCAGTATTCCATTTGTTTAACAAGCGCGGTTATTTACGAAAACCCGTACATTACTTAGAAATATTTGCATGTTTTCACTTATTAGAGTAACAAAAACGTTTCGATTACATACAATTATGTTTTTGCGGGAATTTCGAACAGGTAATTATCGTATTCAACGCGACTGCCGACATTCAGTGATGATTATTATTTTTTCCTATGGCATGTGTTATTGCATTAACCTGGTTGAATTATTTTTGCAATAATATCTCACCAAAACACTCAATACCAACATGAATTCCACAACTTGACCTTGTTGGTGATTGACAACTTAATATTTTCTGCTTTCTGCAGAGACACTCCACAACGGCGCAAAGTTATAGTACCTCATTGGAAAACTATAACTTTATGAGCCGTTTCAGCAGCGGGTACGAACACCCATCGGAACCATGGGGTCCAGTTTCGAGACTCTTGGTCAAGAAAATTTCTAAAGCGACTGATCGGACGCTTCGCCGTACCAGAAGGCTGGCTTTTGTTCTTTGGTCAAAGAATTAGCATTGCCATACAACGTGGCAATGCAGCCAGTCTTCTGGCACGTTACCGGATGACAGCGATGCGGAGGGAATACTTTGACGCTTAGTGTACCATAATTTGTAATATAGGTATTGTTTTTTTTATGTTTTATTTAGTTATTTATTATATATAGAAAATAGTTTCATTTGTTATAATTAATTTGTATATTGTTACTTAAGTGTAAAAATAAAGTGAGATACTATAATATTTTGTAGGAAAAAAATGTAGGTCGTAATCGAAATTAGTGTAACGCTTGGGACATTAAATATTACTGGAATAACTATATTAGCAAGAACAACTGCTTCTACTTACCGCACCTATGTATTAAATACAAACTCGCTAAAAATAAAACGATGAATATAACCTCAGCGGATTCTTCAGGATCCGGATTTTAAGACGTAAACTAGCAGCAATACACAGTAGTTATTGGCTTAGCAATATTCGCACAAAAGATTTGGATGGCCATTGAAGTATTAAATAATAACACAACTTTTAATTTGGCTAGAGCCTCATGTCAATCTATGATGGACCTATTCCTATGCCGAAATCTCGCTCTTTTTT
>NWSH02000078.1:5225686-5236091 GCA_002382865.2 Heliothis virescens | reverse complement strand
GGTTTAGTCTAGGAATGACTAATTCGCGAAATGACTACATGGTCTATAATTGACCAATTCTTGAAATGTACAATTCTTTAAATGACTGATTCTACAAATGACTGATTCTATAAAAGACCGATTCTTTTAAAGACCGATTCTATAAATGACCGATTCTTCAAATGACTGATTTTTCAATTCTATGAATGTGTGTGAATATCGTAAATAAAATGCTATGTAAGGGTTGGCAAATCATATATTTCAACTAGTTTCAAAAAATAACTTCTATCATGTCCATATTATATTAATAATATAATATTTATTATTTATTATTATATAATATTATATTAATATTATAATAAATAATGTCACGTACTACATTTTGTAGCGCAAAAGTAAACATTTATTCGGTTTCTTTTCAAAAAATCAACAATTATCATGCATACTACTATAGTTACCTAATAGATTGTTCGAAATAATAAAAAGTTATGGTATCAAATTTAAAAAAATCAAATGCGTCTACGAAGTTGCTGTGATCAATGCATTGCTAACCCTTACATAGCATTTTATTTACGATATTCACACACATTCATAGAATTGAAAAATCAGTCATTTGAAGAATCGGTCATTTATAGAATCGGTCTTTAAAAGAATCGGTCTTTTATAGAATCAGTCATTTGTAGAATCAGTCATTTAAAGAATTGTACATTTCAAGAATTGGTCAATTATAGACCATGTAGTCATTTCGCGAATTAGTCATTCCTAGACTAAACCGATCTTTTGTTGAACAAACGTTTCCCAAGTAATATTTTCTTGTTTGATCTATATCTCTATCTCTGTGTACTTTCAATGTAAATCTGACAAGTGACTGTTTCCAAAGACTTTACAAGTCCAATTACTATTGAATCACATATCGATATTTTATTATTATACTGGTAACATACATGTTCCGTAATCGTCCTTAAAAACTGCCATAAGAGAAAAACAATGATATGTTCTACAGGGCAACAACGAGAAGTTCAATGGGGTGGTCCTCGCGTTATTCTGAAGATTGAGGAAGATATTAGTGACCAGCAGCCAGCTATCGAATTGGAACCAGAAAAAAGTAAATATCTTGCCAAAGAGGCATATAGGGCAACACGATATAAATTGAGATGAGTCCCAATACATAAAGACGTCTTAAAACCAGTTCTCATTGATTGCACAATGCTTTTTACTCTGAAGCCCTAAGCTATCACAATGCACTTATTTAAGAGCACTATACTGCTTAATTCTTGCCCATGCGCTTAAAAAAAAGTTACTGCACAATTAATATTACTATTAAAATTTACTCTCAGAAGACTAGATTTCATAACGTTTAACGCTATGAAATTGGTGATTGGCAAACTGCACAGTCTGACATACATTAGACTATGAATTGCCGTGGTAGCTCGAAGGATCATGAGCTCCTAGGCGTGAGAAAACCTGGACTTTAAGGAAAGTCCGGAATCTCCAAAACGTGTTGAGCAAGGGTGGTGCCCAAGATCTTATTATTTATTTACTAAATACTTTTTGCACATTTACAATATACAATGGCGGACTTAACGCCTTAGGCGTTTTCTACCAGTCTACCTTAGGGTGGTGGAGAAATAGCAGCGGTAGGTGCATTGATATATTTGATCTTAACTATTAGAAAACATTTTCCCAGCAATGGTACGATAAGAAGAGGGCAAAATAACGCCAGGACACTATCAAAGCCTAGGGGAACAACCCCTCGAATTGCTAGAAGAAGAACAAAAATGTTGCTTCTTCTGGCAATTTGAGCATAGACCTCTTCCCCTTGAAAGAGGTGTCACTCTTAACTTGGTTACTCCCTATGGATCCCGCATATATAGTCGACAAACCCCTGGTGGTAAGGGGTTTATCGACTATATGTCGACAAAGCCCTTACCACGACCCATTTACCCTCCAAACAGAAGTCGTTCCAGGGACACCACTCTTGAATGGATTGAATCTCAAAACACGAGAGTGATTTTCAAGATTTTCAAATATTGGCGAAATGTCAAGTCTTCGTACCTGTATGACGTGGTGTCCTGAAATTGTCCAAAAGATGGAATATTCCTCTTTTCTGTCTACCTTGACAACTTAAGTGGGTTGGTATAGTCCAATCGATTTAGTCCCAAGCGGCCAAGTGTTACATAAAAGCTTGGCACTACTTGGCAAGCCACTCGAGAGCTTGCCGGAACAGCGCGTTGAGTATCGCAGCGTCAAATAAATAGCACAAATATACTTTGGCACATATTTCTTAGTACAATCACGTGCTTGGGTTTTATCGAGCTTTGTACTGTCTTGTTTATATTAGACTGTATGTCGACAACGGGATCGCGGAAGTCCAGAAATATTTTTTAAGTAAGGAATTTATTTATTTAAAGGCCTGTACTGCGCCAGGCGAAAATGCGCAAATCATATTAATGTATTGAACTGCCAATTTGAAGTCTCCTAGATTTTAACAAGCCTTTTGATCTAACACAATAGTTCTACGCGTCAGGTTTTTGTTGAAAGTGCGAATTTGCACAAATTGTAATGTGAAGGCCATGTCGTTGACCTAGGAAGGACAGAGCGTGTCTGTTTGTTATGTTATGACGACTGATCGCGAACGTTTCCTAAATGCTAATGACTTATTGATGGAACTTTTATGATCGCGGACATTATTTTTTTCTATTAGAAATAGTGTGGTATAGTTTTCTAATGGAGTTCTGTGATGCGTAGACATGGAAAATTATAGAAACTAGTCCATCAGTCATCTGTGGGTCGTGCCTAACCAGCCAAAGTTTTCCAAAAATAAGGTGTTCGTCATGATAGCCCCAATATTGATACATTTATTTATCTACACTTGAAATATCCTGGGAATACATAGAAATTGTATATTTAATGAATCAGATTGTGTCACCATCTTGCAATTACAAAATGTCCAACGAACAAAGATATCTAATCTATAGAAGTCAGTGTTATCGCGAACCTATTACGTTTTGCACTTACGTCATGGATTTTACAACACTTTTCGTTAGAACGTCCAGTAAATATCCTTATATGATCTTTGTCCACTGCTAGAAAGTTCTTGAAGTTGATAAACCCCGCATTTCCTTCTTCAGGCTTCTGAATATTATTAATATGGGCTACATTACGGTCTCTGGAAATATAACCTTATAAATTATCGACGTTAAGCATTGTTCTGACGTCATACGGATGGCGTAGCCCTCGGTGACGTCAGGACGCGGAGAAAATTCTACGCAATAGATTAATGATCCACGCGGTCCTTTGATACGTTTCGAGCTTCATTGCACTGACGTATAAATATACGTAGATGTAGGTAGGTACTTATAATATATTTCACAAAATACGTAATGTGTTTATGGGTTCGGATATTTGGGTGTTTGTTCCTCGGTCACGCGTTAACAGCTGTAGAAAATGTGCTGCATTTTGGCACACTTATAGATTAGGGTCTAACTTAATAAATGAATTTTAACTTTATAACTTATAGTTCCCTCACGATGCAGGTGATGCCGCAGGCGGAAGTTAGTATACTTATATTAGTTTTATAGGACAGTAGACTACCGTCGCCTCTTGCAGAAATAGGTATGCCATATTTTTCTTCGTCGATAAAACAAATTGTTTTAGTTGTTCATGTAATAAAAGTGGTAACTAACCACAACCCGCAGTGCTATAAAACCGGACAGGCACGCGGTTTACACATTTAAACTTTATATTATCGTAAATAATGCTGATTTTAGTTTGGCAATGAAAACCGCACTGCGCTGCGCTTGGTCTGCATCGACCTTTACATATTATCGTGTTTACAGCGCTTCTTTACTGTTGCTAACTAGGTAATTAATACTTAATTACGGAAATAATAAAAATAATTGCCTCTTAATAAGAAAATGCTTATAAAGGCTGTGATAAATCCACATAATTTACTGATACTTTGTCAACCTTCCACGTGGTATATTTGGCAAGTTTTAATATGTTTGCTAGAGAAATGACACTGCAGAAAACTGTAGTGGTTACACGTGCGCTTTGGCAATAATATGCAACACATTTCCATGCACTTGTTGCATTTTATATGGCATCTTATCGCGGCGCGGTGACGTAGTCTAGCTCAATTTTCTTCCTAAACACTAAGGCTAATCTTTCGCCTAATTCTCTTTAATTGACGTCAAAGTGAGGTTAAGTAAGAAGTCAGGTAGACTGCACTCTTTAAGGGTATTTAACGAGCTTAATCACGATTAATTGACGAAATATACTTCAGTTCGATGACTTTTAAAACCGTTGGATTGGTCTTTTCAAAATTAATCTATAATGTTACGATTTTAAATTTGATTTAATATGTCATCCTTGACTTTTATCTTGAAACTAAAGTGTATTCAAAATATCTTGCCAAACACGTGACTAGCACTTAATTAATGCGTATGAATGCAGCACGTTTTAGCGCAATATTTCAAAACATAAAATATGTTTTTTTTTTCTGTGAAAATCAAACTGACCTTATTTTAAGGGAGAAAACAAAACCAGTCACGATCGTGGTCTATTTTGTTACCCAACTATGCCAGTGCTTTATGCTTTTCTTAAGAATAAGAATCCAAATCGAATTCGACGCATACTTATGTAATCAACCCACTAGGCATAACACTCATAGTTTACATAAACAAAATAAATGCTAATTATAAAGTCACGTGCGAAACTGATCTTCCAAGTTCCAAGATTGGGCGTTCAAGGTTATCAACTGTGCGATAAACCACAGTCTGGTTTCGAAGCCCGGTAGATTCACCTTGAGACGTAGGCACGCTGAATAATGATTTAGTGCTATTAAATTGCCTGTGGAATATTTTGGATAATTTTTATGAGTTTAAACAACTCTGTCGTAATATGCGGTTACGTTTTTATGGCTTTGTACGCTTCGGAACTAAATTATTTTGGTTTTATGTCGTTGGCGTAATATGGTATCTGTAGGGTTCATGTTATCAATATTGTTTAGCTGATAAATACTCAAGCTGATAAAGACTTGAATTTGTAGTGACATAAAAATCGATAAACAACAATAGCACACTATTTATTTATTTACTACTAGCTTCCGTACGCGGTGTCACCCGCTTCTTGAAGGAGCCTCTGCACATGGATAAATAGTAACCCTTATGTTTTCTGATGTGTGAGCTATTTAACTGACAAGTTTCATCAAAATCCGATCAGTGGTTTGAGCAAGATGAAAACTCAAACTTTTGCCTTTATTTCGATTTTAATCTTGTACATTATATTATACAAGTAAGACACTGTAAGGTAGCTATAAATAAAATTAATCTTATCTATAAAGGTGCGTTGGCTACTGTAATATAATATGTAACTCCTACTACATTGCAAGATGAATTACATCAACATCTATCATTTGTAGTACAACACTGATTGTTATTAACATAATAAAAGAAATATCAACTACCAGCTGACTAGGCCTTAGCAGATCGATATGGTAGCATGTATTTATCTATACTAATATTATACAGCTGAAGAGTTTGTTTGTATGAACGCGCTAATCTCAGGAACTACTGGTCCGATTTGAAAAAATCTTTCAATGTTAGATAACCCATTTATCGAGGAAGGCTATATGCTACTCTTTATCCGGGTGCGCCGAGTAGTTCCCACGGGATGCGGTGAAATTACGAATATAAGTGATATAACACCTATCAATTGTCTTGGTCCAATATGGTTTTGATCAAATAGAAATGAAACAAAATATATACAAGCAATATTTTGTTCCAGGAATAAATGTGTACTAAGAAAAATATTTGTATCCAAGATATTATTTGATAAGTGTAGTATCACCCTAATACATGTTCACCTCACAGTAATTATAGTTTGATGTCGCTAAACGGGCTCTTGTGTCTCATTAGCACAGTTAATTGAGTGTCACATCCGTGCTGCTATCTTGTTTTTAGACAAAGACTATATTACAAGCTACTGTGTATGAATGTCACAATATATGAGCAGTCGGCATAGTATTGTAATTATTTCTTGACTAACGCATTGCGATTTCTGCATACTTACTTTGCCTTTATGGAATACTTCCTCCATGAAATTGAATATGTATACATGTATCATAAAAATGTGATGCTTATCAATTGAGTATGTAAAGAATATAAAAAAAAATATTTTGAATTTTATAGACTGTTAACTATGTTTCAACCAACTGTCTAACCAAAGGCTGGCTTTGTTGATTCTCCCTCAAAACTCTGAACCCTACTGAATCGTTTGGAAAAATCTTTTACTATTGAGAAGCTACATTATCCTGGGAGATAGGGTATACATAATTCATCCTGGTACCTAAGTGGTTGCATAAAATAAACAGCTAGTTGCACACACAGACCTATAATAACCATCTCTTTCCTCCAACAGAAAACGAAATCCAAGAAAAATTCGAAGAGAAGATTCTAGAACTGATCGAGTCCCTGAACGCTCGCGCGAACGCAGCCCGCGCAGGTGCGTTCGTGTCACTGCGTGCGGCGTTACAGCGACGGGCACTCGACGGGCTCTTGTCGTCACACAGGGCCACGCTGGCTGATCATGTGTCTAAAGCCTTACGACGCGGGAAGGATGGAGAGAGGAAGGCAGCAGCAGCTATCGCGCCTTTGCTGGCTTTACAAGTAATGATTGTAAATTTAAGGTTGTTTGATAATGGTGTCCAGGCTGATGTCGGCCACGGCAGCTGTTACTCTGAGGAGATCAGGACTTATTGAAGTGCACAAGCATTTGCGCATAGGGCTACACTAAACTTCCAACTCACGATGTCAACGACAACGATGACAGAATATCGATAAACATGAGTGTGATTTTTGTATACTCGTCTGCCTGTGTGTCTAAATTTCTTAAGTAAACTACTTAAGAAATTTAGACACACATGTATTTGCCAGATTTGATACTTTGCGGGACCCCAACCATCGTCTAATCAAGTTGCATAATATGCAAATATTATTATTAAAGTTTTCCTCTGGTAACTGAGCCTAGCATTTACGTGTTTGTTTATATCTACAGATCGGAGAGGAAGGCGTGGAGGAATTCGTCCGCGAGGTGCGGCCCGCGCTCGCAGCCACCGCCATCGACAAGTCCGCTTCACTCGACACACGCACTGAGGTAATTTTATCTTTTGAGATGGAAAAACATCAGATGGCATGTTGAGAATGTAGGGGATGTCAGACTTTTACTGACTAAAACTTTAATCCTTCTCTGGAGCCCTTTGTCTACCAGGGCCACAGTGACTTTATATCTCTCAACCCCGGAATGAGCTTATAAGAGTCCTAGCGTATTGTTTAGCTATGAATGTAGATTATTCCTTTCTAAGAATTGGTCTACATCTAAACATTGCAAATCCGACTGGTAGTTTCAGAAGTGGAAATATTCAAATAAACAACGTATTTTTCCACGGTGCTATTAAAGGTTTCAATGTATTTACAAGTTGTTTATTGTTTCCAGTGCTGTTCATCTCTGGCGGTGTTCTGCTACCTGATGGAGGATGACCTCTCTGAGATCCTCGAGGTCATGCGCATGTATGAGACCATCTTCAGCGGCAGCTATCTCAAGGTACGTATTACTAATACAGTGTATAAATTTGCAAGATTATATTTGATTTTTAATGCGCAATAATTTATTTTGCTTATACACTCTTTAAATTCTCTATCTTACTTCACTGATAAAATAATTTATTTAAATCATAAATAAATACAGACAGAATTGTGTTATGGGCGGGCGTTTTGAAGGCTATCTATTAAAAAATGCTTTCCTAAAATGCCCTTAATATGATCATTTATGATTTGATCTTGAGTATGAATTTACCTATGTAAAAAGAATCATAGAAAAATTTGGAGCAGTGTTTGTATTAATAGTATTTCCAATATATTCACTGTATAATTTGTCTCTCTAGGGTGACGGCAGCGTGAAGGTATCAGGCGCGGCGGTGGAGGAGGGCGCGTGGCACGCGGCGGCGCTGGACGGCTGGGCGCTGCTGCTGCCGCTGCTGGCGCCGTCCCACGCGCTGCAGCTGCTCACCACGCAGCCGCCCAGCTTCGCCAGGCTTGGCGACCTGCTGGAAGCTGTGTCGCTTGAGGTAAGCACCGGAAACTGATGGGCGATTATTAGCGTAGCTCCGTACAAATTTTTGCTAGTTCCTTATATGTAATTGCGTTGCTTTTATTACGTAGTTTTTCTCTTTTGTTAATTTACTTCACTCAAATCATTAGTAGCCTTCATACTATTTGCGAATTTACTCGGTGAAATATTAGGATAAATTGATAGTAGCCAATAAGGAGTATGGTAAGACAAAGTTGGCCGAAATAAGCTGAACTGTCCCTCCATATACTCGTTGTATTCGTTGAACCTTGATCAACTTATCGAGTAGTGTGGATGCTACTATAGATGTTTTCCAGCTTATTTAAAAAATAAGCTATGTATAGTAATATTTTTTTCAATCATGCAGGTCCGCATGGCAGCGGGTGGCGCGCTGGCCATCGCGTACGAGACGGTGACAGAGGAAGAGGACGGCGACAGCCCGCTGGCGGGCGACGTGGACGAGCTGCTGCCGCGTCTGACGGAGCTGGCGCGCGACTCGCACAAGTACCGCGCCAAGCGCGACCGCAAGGTGCAGCGCGCCACCTTCCGAGATATACTCAAGTACTTTGAGGTGAGTCTAAAGGTAGTTTTAGTCTGCTGGGGCTGCGGGTTGTTCAAAAGAGTTACGGCGTTCCTGGCATACAAAAAGCTCCCGAGTTAGTAATAGTCTGACATTCCCCCAAGCTGTCACCCACAGTGGGTAGGGTCATTCTGATGATTTCTTATCGATAAAAAAATGGTATAGTTTTAGTTAAATATTTGTAGTTTAAAGATTATGTTTTGATACTTCAAACTGTTGAAAAATATACGTATCAATAAAAAAAAAATGGAGAAGTTCAAATTAATTATCTTTGTTAATATTTTAAGTTTTATACTTTATTTGGGTACATAATTGTGTGGCCTACATCATCCTTTGCGGTCGGACAGGGCTTTCTTTACACATTGTTTAAAGTTTATATGTTTTTTTTAATTCCAGGAGGGCGAGGTGACGGCGATGTCGGTGCGCGTGGGCACAGAGACAGCGCGCTGGGGCTCGTGGGCGGGCGGCGCCGCCTACGCCGCGCTGGCCGCCGCGCTGGGCGGCGCGCTGCAGGCACTCGCGCCGCGCTGCGAGCGCCTGCGCGCCGCGCTGGCGCTGTCGCCGGCCCCGCTCGCGCAGGCCGCGCCCACTCGCAAGCCCAACAAGCTGCAGCGGGTATGTATACTCTCACACACCATCATGGATCACTAGCACACACTGCTACGTTTTGATACTTCAATATTAGATCACAGCAATTGTTCTCAAAGCAGGATCAGCTAGCTGCACAAAACTTACATTATTTTGTACAGCTTGGCAAAAAAGAGTGTGGAATAAATGAGGTCACCAGTATCGCACATGTGGCAACCCAGAATACTATGGATTAACAGATTTTGATATTTTGTTTAGGGAGATATAATTTATATCTCCAATCGTAATTAATTAAGGGAGATCTCATTTATCTCAGTATTATCAAAGTTGATTGTTAGGAATGGGCGAATAGTTTGGTTATTGGGATAATGAAAGAACATGTATTGTTTGAAGTTTTATTCTAGTATAAAACAATTTAATCAGACAAATCAAATACACTTTCGTCTAAATACTCAATGCCAGAAAAGCCCACATTTTGGCTAGAGCTTCCTGCTTGTTCAGAATCACTGGAGTATTCCAATTCTGAAAAATCACTGCTACTGTCATCTCTAAGATTTATAACTAATTGTTCCATCTGTTCGTACATAATCGCACCTCTGTCATAGTATTCTTTTTCTATTTTCATTACATGCTTGCATGAATTTTTCCAGTCTTCGGCAGTAATATTTGAAAATGCTTGTTCAGCAGCCTGCTATAAGAAAAAAACAATAATTAAAATCGTTCTTACCTGACTGTATTAAATAATTATGCATATATAAACTAGGCTGCATGCATACCTTTATATCAATGGAGTCAACATTGACTGAAGCAATTTTATTCTTTGCAATTCCCCATATTAATTCGATAGGATTCAGGTCACAGTGATAAGGTGGAAGGCGTACCACAGTGTGACCATGATCTCCTAAAATATTGTCTATTTCGTAAATAGGCTCTGGTTTATGCCGCTTTACTAGCATTAATAATTGAGGTTTACGGAGAGACTCATCAAAAGCTATATTGTTTCTCAGTAACCATAATTTTATCTCAGCAACATTTGTAGCGCTAGTTGGTGCCTTGTTAATGACAACCGAATGGTATGGTGCATTATCCATTACAATAATGGAAGGTTCGTGTAGGTTGGGAATTAATTTT
>NWSH02000078.1:5210609-5222515 GCA_002382865.2 Heliothis virescens | reverse complement strand
ATTTGTTTTATTCATTTCTGAGTGATAATCTTCATTTTTGTTTGTTCCACTGAAAATCAAAAGTGCATTTGGAACAAATCCTTTCTCACTGCCTGCGTGTACAATTATATATCTCTTGCCCTTTGATACATTTTGTTTCACTCCGCTGACATCAACCGACTGCCAACATTTTTTCAGTTTATATGATGAGTGAATATAACTTTCATCCAAATATATTATTTGTTTTTGTAGTTCTGGAGGCAGATTTCTGTTCTCCACAATAATTTTCAAATATTACTCCCGCTTTGCAGCAATGTTCGGTTTCTCTATTAGAGCAGATCTCTCTGTTTTACATTTCCTATATGAAAAACCTAAAGAGTGTAAAATCTTTCTGAGATGTTCACGGCTTCCATCAAAACCTAAGTCCTGTCTAACTACTGGCAGTAAATTTCTCAGTGTAGGGACCTGAAACATGATATTTTGTTTTAAATCTTCATTTTTTAAGTACATTAAATATAGAGTATTAAGAAGAAAATGTACCTGTTTTTTCACAGTGTAAAAGAAATGAACTTTTTGTCTAATTGCACATAAATCAAAGTCATCTAAATCTTTCTTCGGGCGACCTTTGCGATTTTTTCCTGGTGTTGAAAAAATACCATTATTTTTTTCACCTTCTTGAACAATTTTTCTAATTGTATTGACAGATTTACCTATAACAAAATGCATAATAACAGTACTTTACTTTTATTATCAAATTCATGTTCACTATCTTCAAGTTTCTTGACTTGGAGACCGGCGTATACGAGACATGTCAAATTACTAAACATAACCTCAATTTTCAATTCATATAAACAATAATAAAAGTTACATTAATCTGGATATTCACAAGAGTTATGCATTGAAATCATTTAAAAAACATATTTCAGGTACAATCACTTATATAGGGCACATAAATACCTGTCATATCGGCTGTTCTTTGATATACATTCTCGATATCGGATAAAACTTGTCCCGCTTGAGATTCCGCCAAACACCGCAAAAAGACGTGGTAAATCACTACTCTGCCACTACTACGAATAGTTTTATTCATTCAGCAACGAAATACGATAACTTTTTGAAATTTGTGAAAAATAATCAGGATAGACGCGCTGTTGACAGACACTGCACACTTAACAACACAAAAATTTAAAACACTTTGTTACGTCGTATATTTAATACTAGCCGTTTCACGCGGTTTCACACCCATACCAGAATAATTTCTAACAGACTCCAGGACCCACACCTCCCTAGCATATTAGTAATAATTTCTTATGCTGACTTTTGTAATGTGATTTTTTTTAATAAATGTTTGTCCGTATTGCAGCACCTACAGAACACGGCGGCGTGCAAGGCCCGCACGGTGGCGCGCAACAAGAACCGCGACAAGCGCTCCGCCGCCCTCGCCATCTGAGCGCCGCCACACCGCCGCGCCGCCCGCACCGCACCGTACGCGACACATCTCGACCTACCACTACAGCTTAGTTTAACGCTAGCATCGGCTATTGACGCCTTACTTCTTACCGTACCACGCGACACGCGCGTGAGGTTAGTGTTAGGTTAGGCTAGTTGTTAACCAAAGAAATTCGTATTATTTTGGATAAACGGAACCGTCTATTCCACGAGGTGTCTCGTTGTTCGTCGACTCTGATTCGTTTCTCGCAATATGTCCACTGTCAGATCTCTGAGGCGTTCGGTCATTCCTTTTGCGAATTGATGTATTTTAAAATTATTGATATTATTGTGACCGATGTTTTCATATCATTTTGTATTATAGAACATATTCTTACTCCATATCTTGGTGATTTGGGCTGTCGCTTATTCATTCCGAAGGTACTGAGTTACTGCCGGCACGTAGAACTTACTGTTGCTATTTTTAGTGAAATATTTTACTATAATTATACTAATGTTATATTATTGATATTTTTTTTTGTATTTAAATTGACAGTTTTGTGTGTTAATATAGTAGATTACATTATTTGTTAGATTTACGTCATGCAATGTTTGTTTTACTTTCCATGGATTTACGTGTATTAGTAAAATCAAGTTGTGGAGTAAGGGCGTTAATTAATAACGGTTGATAAAATAGATATTTACTATGAGTTGTACTGCTCATATATGTGGTGTATATGTGACTCGTATGTGTTTCCTAGTGAGGATGAGTGCGTCTCAGTGCAATTCATACGTTTATATATAAAGCCTCTCTGTAAATATTATTTTAACTAGGATTCGTTGCTACGGTCTCCTTGACTTGTAAAATATTAGGATTAACGGAAACGTTGAAATAATATTTATTATGAGAACAAATTTTGTTTCATTTTCCATCCATCCCATTATTCCTGCCTCACTGATTTGGTTATCTAGTATCTCTATGATTTATGTACATATCGGGTGAAAACGCAACTTTTTGCACTTTATGAATTTCCCACATATTTTCATAGAAAGAAGCAACCTTAGAGCCATTCTAGTTTTCAACGCACTGTTTGATTATATAACTGTATGTAGGTAATAAAATTAGAATAGTAAAAATAAAACAACAATATAAACACATGACTAGCTTTATTCTCAGACACATATCGTCACCTGTTACAATCGTCAGAGTCCCTCGCTACAGTCATATTATTACAACATTTAATATTCACGTCTTACCTAACACTTGGGTAGCGGGATGCACTCCTGCAATGACTAGATATAACATACACAGCGAATATACTTATATGACAAAACGTTTTACGATTCAAGAAAGATGAAAATTTAGATTATTTTTCAAATATATTTTTTAAATGATTTTTACATTTTTCAAGTTTCGTTTCTAACAGGAATGCAACCCCACAGTATTCGTTGCTCAATTTTAAACATCTGATAATAGAACAAATCGATAGAGCCTTATCTAACTCGGTATAAAATGTTAAGCTCATGAGTCAGATCAACTACTGTAGCTAAATATTTTAACTTTCAATTGACAATTTTGAAAAGAATACTATTTTTATATTGTCATCGTAGTCTTAGCAGATTCGCTCTGACGGTAGTGTGGTACATCTCTACAAGTGAATATCGATTCGAGATGCGAACATCACTATCCCTCTCCATTTGAACATTCATGTAAGTTAACTATAAGATATGTGGGTATTTTGTATGGGAATGCTATTCAATGGAGTTATATAAGAAGTATTTTAGCTACAGTCTGCCTGTATAATCAAGACACTCATTACAGATATCTTAACACCTAACGATTACACTTAGTAATGGTCTTCATTAAGTACAAACATTTAGTTGTGAACACTACTCGAACTTTTCGCGCCAAAATGGCGACAGACTCGAGTAATCTTCACAGTGACATTACATCGACTAAGTTTAAATGTGCAATTCCGCGATATACATAATGCAAAAATATGAATAAACATTTTCGATAATAAACGACTAAAATAAGACTTTGTGTGTGAATACATTACTAATCGACGAAGGCATTTTGATGATTGTTTATGTCTACTTTATATTTTTTAAATAAACTATTTCTTTTTAATTTTAAGATATTCAGGCACTGGTGGCCCACCCGGGATTGACTACAGACATTGTTACCCGGACGGCGCAGTACTATTGTCACTCAATCGTTAAAATATACTCCTCTGAGCTAAGATACACTTCGAATGGACAGTTTGTCAGTGTTACTCACTAAACCGAAACGAATCACAACATCTCGTTATATTTATTTGCTGTGCAACACAACCTAGTAGCGCGTATACCAAATAACGTAGCAATCGGAGGTATGTATCGTAAGGCAACGTCGAAGGCAGTCCACATCTGCGTTGAACATTATTGATTATAGTAAAATCGATAAAAAAATATACCTACTTAATGTAAGTAAAGCCGGAAATGCTTGATAAAAATACATTTATATTGTCTTCTATTGATATTACGATAGGGCTAGAAGCTGTGGCCTTACTCGCGAAATCAGGGGACCTAACGACCTATTCGTTCGTAATACAAACTTTTTTAGTCACTTTGTCACATGAAATCGCGAATAAAAACAGTTCACTAACACCTACAAATGTGTTATATTGATGAATGCCTAAAATTCAGTTTGTAGACCTATCTGCTACATAATGCATTCTGAAATTGCAACGTACTTTGGTAATACCGAAATTAGTGACAATAATTCGTATGGTACCTAACTATACTTATATTTAAACAACATTGTCTACGCAAACTTAGTGACTTAGGCCATAGAAAGGTAACATTTATACAATTAAACTAAAGTTTTGCAATAAGGAATATTTTTTTTTCTAATCGAATGACATAATGAATCGATAACTCTTGCAAAGGGACTCAAAATATATTCTAACCTAAATATGTAAATGTAAAAGGCAGGAATATGACTACACTGACAGTTGGTATTAAGGGTCAATTCACACCGAGACGCGACGCGACGCGACAGATTTTACATAGAGCGACTCAAAATATACTTTATTCACTACACGAAACGATACACGTTTAATTGTGAGAATTCAGATACGTTGCGCGGCGCAGCGCGACGCATCTTGACGCAGCGGTGACGCGCGGCGTGCAAGATCGGTGCTGCATCTCGCGATTTGCTTTGTTTTTAAGATACGTCTCGCGGCGCCGCGCGGCGTCGCGCTACATCAAAGCCGCGTCGCGTCTCGGTGTGAATTGACCCTAATGATGGTAAATAATTTTACAAATATTCTACAGAAGTGCAAGATAAATGCAGTAATTTTGACCAATCCCCAAAAGGCGTAACACGAGTTACACATAAATAGTCATTAGAAACAATGTATAAGCAAATTGAAGAATAACATTCTTTGGTATACTTAATTAAACATATCTTATTTCTCAACTTAAAATGTTTCTAAATAGGTATCAATATATACAGTTTTCAGTAGTTGTTTATTTACTCTGGCAATGTAAAAGCTTTGGTTCAGTTACGACCAAAAATCTTAACGCTAAGTTTAAATATAAATTAACTACATATATTACATAACTCCGTATAAGGAACTAACTCAAGAGAATAAACGTGTAAGTATGTGTCGAGACTAAAAAACAATGGTAAAATATGTTTTTAAAAAGTCGACACTTAGAAGGACACCAAGAGAAATTGATGTATTTCATGATACATATTTTTCAGTATTTTCATTGATTTTACATCTTAGCGTTAACTTGCCATAAATATGCGCTCAACGCGTTTAAGTTATGTATATCAAATTTTTCACAAATAATATTAGATGTAATATGTACTTTATCGACATAGACTATAAGCATACTTGCGTAGAGACCTGGTCATAGGTTGTTTTATTTTTCAAAGAACGCGCTATGTCGATAAAATGAGAACTTTTATAATAATATCTGAATACACTTCATAATATACACGAGAGGTGCATACAACTAAGTTTGTGCTTGGACACATAGAACATTATATATTCCTATTATATTTACATCGATAACATGTTTTACTTTACATGTTACATGACCAGAAAATCTATTTATATACATACAGATATTATTTTTGATGTTATGTTATAAAACATTAAAATGATACATAGCTGTCTCATCTTTGAAATATATAATCATACAAACCTTACTTTCACAATAAGCCTTTCAACAACATACATTGCCTATGTACAAAATCTTCTTTTTGCATTAATCCAATTCCTATATTAAATCCTCGTCCGTTGGAGTTAAAAGCCAGTAAAATTTTGACCTCCTGTTCATATAATAGTTTGACAGTGGCTTAAAAAGGACATAGCTGAGCCAAAAACCGTAGTTTTAAGCCTTCATTAGACGCTATATCGAGCCTTGAGAAATTGTACGCGTTCGAAAAGTCATTCAATAATATAGAACATTGCAGCTTTCAGGAAAATTAGTTTTATAACATAACACAATGTATGGTAAATATTATAAACATACTAGTTAGAAAGGCTATGGTCTCGCTATTTCTTATTGATACTTATAAATACATGTAATTGCACTGAAAAGGCAATAGTGGTTCTTTTTTTGTTTTGAATCTTTTCTATTTTTCGACGATGATTTTATCAGATTTCCAAAAGGCCATTATTATTTAAATTTAAGAAAATATTCAGTATTTAAAATGATGTTTTTTTAATGCCAGCATTTAATTATCTGTGCCTAGTTTAATTTAAACATTTTCCATAGAAATATTCACAACGCACGTAATTTCACTAACCATTGTAGTGAAATACTATCACACAACATCCCTTATTAACTTGTATGTCACAAATACATGAAGGTCGTAACATACATGTAACACACTGAGCAAGATATAAATCAATAACGTTTGAAATGGTACACATCTGTTCACACCTTAACTAAATGAGGCTAAATTATATAATTTTAGTCGCTGACGTATTCAGGAAAAAGGATTTACTTAAAGAGTTTTTATTAGAAGTTTTGCAGTTGTAGTAAATGAAATACAACATTTTGAAAGTTTCATAGGAATGTTATACAATGAACAAGTAACTTAACCAGTAAGCATTTTCAATATTTTTTTAAATCTTATTTGAAAATCCGAGATCCCGAGTAGTTCATAAACTATCATTGGATTTGGTAATGTCTACCCATTATAACGGTTCAAAGGACCATAAGTACCACTGACTGACTCATAGGTAAAGACGCCAGGACATCATCCCACGTCAATCCGTCAAATTTCTTCAATAGATTTTCAACCTTATCTCAATAGTGGAAGGGTAATGTTCGATTGGTATAATTTGACAGATTCGGGTAAGTTGATCTTCTAGCGTCTGTCTTACATATAGAAGGGGCGGTCTTACTATTCTGTGGGCATTTTCTGTTTCTTACACTCGGGCTCATCGTCCTCCTCCTCATCGTCGTCCCACTCCCAGTCCTGGTCATCATCGTCAGGGTCTGCGCGAGGCTGTTCCTCTGGGATGTCTTCTTCTTCTTCTTCCTGTAGGNATGGTAAATAATTTTACAAATATTCTACAGAAGTGCAAGATAAATGCAGTAATTTTGACCAATCCCCAAAAGGCGTAACACGAGTTACACATAAATAGTCATTAGAAACAATGTATAAGCAAATTGAAGAATAACATTCTTTGGTATACTTAATTAAACATATCTTATTTCTCAACTTAAAATGTTTCTAAATAGGTATCAATATATACAGTTTTCAGTAGTTGTTTATTTACTCTGGCAATGTAAAAGCTTTGGTTCAGTTACGACCAAAAATCTTAACGCTAAGTTTAAATATAAATTAACTACATATATTACATAACTCCGTATAAGGAACTAACTCAAGAGAATAAACGTGTAAGTATGTGTCGAGACTAAAAAACAATGGTAAAATATGTTTTTAAAAAGTCGACACTTAGAAGGACACCAAGAGAAATTGATGTATTTCATGATACATATTTTTCAGTATTTTCATTGATTTTACATCTTAGCGTTAACTTGCCATAAATATGCGCTCAACGCGTTTAAGTTATGTATATCAAATTTTTCACAAATAATATTAGATGTAATATGTACTTTATCGACATAGACTATAAGCATACTTGCGTAGAGACCTGGTCATAGGTTGTTTTATTTTTCAAAGAACGCGCTATGTCGATAAAATGAGAACTTTTATAATAATATCTGAATACACTTCATAATATACACGAGAGGTGCATACAACTAAGTTTGTGCTTGGACACATAGAACATTATATATTCCTATTATATTTACATCGATAACATGTTTTACTTTACATGTTACATGACCAGAAAATCTATTTATATACATACAGATATTATTTTTGATGTTATGTTATAAAACATTAAAATGATACATAGCTGTCTCATCTTTGAAATATATAATCATACAAACCTTACTTTCACAATAAGCCTTTCAACAACATACATTGCCTATGTACAAAATCTTCTTTTTGCATTAATCCAATTCCTATATTAAATCCTCGTCCGTTGGAGTTAAAAGCCAGTAAAATTTTGACCTCCTGTTCATATAATAGTTTGACAGTGGCTTAAAAAGGACATAGCTGAGCCAAAAACCGTAGTTTTAAGCCTTCATTAGACGCTATATCGAGCCTTGAGAAATTGTACGCGTTCGAAAAGTCATTCAATAATATAGAACATTGCAGCTTTCAGGAAAATTAGTTTTATAACATAACACAATGTATGGTAAATATTATAAACATACTAGTTAGAAAGGCTATGGTCTCGCTATTTCTTATTGATACTTATAAATACATGTAATTGCACTGAAAAGGCAATAGTGGTTCTTTTTTTGTTTTGAATCTTTTCTATTTTTCGACGATGATTTTATCAGATTTCCAAAAGGCCATTATTATTTAAATTTAAGAAAATATTCAGTATTTAAAATGATGTTTTTTTAATGCCAGCATTTAATTATCTGTGCCTAGTTTAATTTAAACATTTTCCATAGAAATATTCACAACGCACGTAATTTCACTAACCATTGTAGTGAAATACTATCACACAACATCCCTTATTAACTTGTATGTCACAAATACATGAAGGTCGTAACATACATGTAACACACTGAGCAAGATATAAATCAATAACGTTTGAAATGGTACACATCTGTTCACACCTTAACTAAATGAGGCTAAATTATATAATTTTAGTCGCTGACGTATTCAGGAAAAAGGATTTACTTAAAGAGTTTTTATTAGAAGTTTTGCAGTTGTAGTAAATGAAATACAACATTTTGAAAGTTTCATAGGAATGTTATACAATGAACAAGTAACTTAACCAGTAAGCATTTTCAATATTTTTTTAAATCTTATTTGAAAATCCGAGATCCCGAGTAGTTCATAAACTATCATTGGATTTGGTAATGTCTACCCATTATAACGGTTCAAAGGACCATAAGTACCACTGACTGACTCATAGGTAAAGACGCCAGGACATCATCCCACGTCAATCCGTCAAATTTCTTCAATAGATTTTCAACCTTATCTCAATAGTGGAAGGGTAATGTTCGATTGGTATAATTTGACAGATTCGGGTAAGTTGATCTTCTAGCGTCTGTCTTACATATAGAAGGGGCGGTCTTACTATTCTGTGGGCATTTTCTGTTTCTTACACTCGGGCTCATCGTCCTCCTCCTCATCGTCGTCCCACTCCCAGTCCTGGTCATCATCGTCAGGGTCTGCGCGAGGCTGTTCCTCTGGGATGTCTTCTTCTTCTTCTTCCTGTAGGAAGAAAATGGCTTGTTGGTTATAGGACCTTTAAATGGTTGCGCTTTGGGTTAAAAACTGAACAAGTTTTGAAGAAAATTGGAAATAGATTTTTCTTAATTTTTTCTAGAACTGAACTTGTTACGGTTGTTTTTGTTACAAAATGATAAGTTCTCTTCCCTAACACCGTGACAAAAAATACACAACTTTTTCAATTAAAATAAAAAAAAACCGCAAAAAATCTCCCACATATTTTGAAAGTCAAAAAGTTGCCAAATACGGTGTTACGTACATTGTGCCGCTGCATGACGGCGATGGGCGGCGCGTCGTGGTGCGCGGCCACGCGGCGCTCGATCAGGTACGACACGTACTCGTCGTACAGCAGCCGGATCAGGTGGAACGAGCCGAACGACGCCGCCGATCTACCGACACACATATAGCTTGTTGTAGAGCTCATAGCTATAAAGAAGTAGCATGAGACTAATTTTATCGGAATAAGTTCCTCGTATTTTAGAAGACACATAATGCTGGTATGAAGAGCCCTCCAGCCACCCTAGCACTGCCGAGCGGTACAGTCTCACCTGAGCGTCAGTTCCCGTATGACGAGCGAGGAGTAGAAGGACCAGTCGAGCAGCAGGCGGCGGGCGCGCGCGGTGTAGTCGGGGCGGCGCTCGTGCGGCGCCAGCGCGCCGCGCACGCAGCCCTCCAGCCAGCCCGCCCACTGCTCCAGCGACGCGCCGCGCCCCAGCGTCGCCTGCACAACAACACTCATATAATGGCGCCTATTCCCATTTAAGGAGATCAGCCAGCTGCGCAGAACATATGCACAAGAATTTGCGCAAACACAGATGCATTCCCTGCTCCCCCACTCTCATAGTGCGTTGGGACGGCAATCCGACACGACCGGAGAGAGATCAAGCGCGAGACCGACATTAGCAAAACCGAAACCACGTACACAGCAGGCGCGCTATGCGACAACCAGACTCATGAGGCAAAAACAGCAATCAGCGCGCACACTGAGTAATCTCATACAAAGTGGCGTATTTCGTTGTCCGTGGTCGCGTGTGTCGCGATGTTTTTAGACTGCGTGTCCAGAACGTCGTCACGTAATGCGCGCAGTTACATATACCATGGAGAACTCAGTTGGTCGCGCCTTTATCACGCATATCGCGTGGTATTCACCAACTGAGGCCCAGGCCCAGTGCACGCCAGCGGGCGCACGGCAGTGCATTTCCTTGTGCCGCACGAGCATACTCCGCGGGTACTTCAACACGTGAGCTCAAGACGTTATACTTTCATAACGTCATACATTTGGAACTTCATTACGTCAGTCATGGATAACTCTTTGTGCTTATTCACGTTGATAGACGGGTTGCGAAATATGAAATGTATGATGTGTCAGGGAACATCAACAAGTTTGAACTTATCGCTGGTAGTGGTGTCACGTTTTTCTCAATCTGTACTTATAATTCCTATATAATAGGTACAAACCTCAAGAAAACTGAAGACCTATGGGGCATTTCTGTAAAAGCCCTAAGCTCCGTTATGAATAATATTTCCCCAAAACTTATTTTGATGAAACACAGTAAGGTCATTCCATTATTCAAGTCAGGTTGTAAAAAAAATCCGTCAAACTACAGGTCAATTTCTATTCTCCCGGCTCTAAGTAAAATATTCGAAAGGATCATGCTTGATTTGATGTTACATCACTTCAACTTAAACGATGTACTGCACTACCGTCAATTCGGCTTTACAAAGGGTAGGTCACTCAAATCTTAGAGGCCTGGGGGAATTCACAGAATGCCATCAGGATATACTGTGATATCTCCAAGGCATTTGATTGCGTGGACCACGATACACTCGTTGCTAAGCTGAAACACTACGGAATTTGCGGAAAAGCTCTCGAACTTATCCTATCCTACTTATCCGATAGACAACAAAAGGTGGAAATCTGTGGCTCAACATCTTCCGGAACGGTAGTTAAAATGAGCGTGCCTCAAGGCTCTATACTGGGTCCATTTCTGTTCCTGGCTTATATAAATGACCTTCCATTTGTGTTGTCTGATATTTCGGATGTTATTTTGTTTTGCAGACGACACTTCCCTTGTTTTTAAAGTTAGTCGAAAGAACCCCAATGTTAATGTTTGAATTATGTAATGAAAGTTTAGACATTCTCTCCAAATGGTTCGCAGCCAACAATCTATTATTAAACGCATCTAAGACTAAATGTCTTAAGTTATTTGTTTATGCGAGTTTATTTAGATACAATGTAATTGTTACGTACCTTGAAGTCTGCCTCGAGTTTGTGCGCGGTGGCGGCGCTGCCGCACGAGCAAGCCCAGGCCGCCTGCTCGCGCACCACGCGGAAATCTACGCGGTTCAGGTCTGCCAACATCTGCAAAAAAATCATTGTAAATAATTGTAGCCTTAACGATTTCGAATGAGATTCATTAGAGTGTCAGGAAACAACGAGGGTTTCCTTTAGAAAAGTTGCTACTTCACTTTCTTGGCCTGTACTTTGTGGGCGAGTCTACGTTAAACAATTTCGGCAGTGGCACAGTATATGACGTACCTGGTGTATCTGATGATGGTTGGTGAGCACGGCCCTGGCGGCCTGCGCGAGATGGTTGAGCGAGGTGTAGCGCCTGAGCGCGGCGGCCAGCGCCTGCGCCGCCCGCGCCTGCGCCCGCGCCGCCCG
>NWSH02000078.1:5168749-5195976 GCA_002382865.2 Heliothis virescens | reverse complement strand
AGAGTGAATTAAATAATACAGGAAGTAACAGTTGCGAAGAAAACTTGTTTCAAAACACGTGAACACGTTTTCCTTATATTGGGAAATAAGCGTGAATATTTTTAGACATAATTTACCTGTTGCATAGCATGCTGCAAGTGCATGGAGTCGGGTATTTCTGGGATGACGATGAGCTCGCGCACGGCGCTCGGCGAGGCAGCGCCGGCCGCGCCGCCGCCCTATGTACGAACACACATTATATAGGGGAACAGACTTTTATCGTGTATTTACGTGACAGTAACTTCGGTACAGTGGTAAAATGAAATACAGGTTGTAAAAGACAAGCAAAGTACTACCAGTTTCACCTCAATATAAAATAATACAGGGGAACATCCTTGTATCATGCAGGATAGACGGGGTTGCAAAGAAGAAGACGGGGTTGTAAAAGAAAGAGACGGATTGATTTTCATTATAATATCACTTTAAGGCTCCTCTGAAGGCCAGAATATTATTCATTTCATGATAAAATCGACTTTGCTTTCACTAAAGTGTAGGTGCTAGTTCAGGTGGGTGATTAAATGTAGAACACTGCCAAAACTAGACGCCTACCACAGTGGTCTAAAGCAAGTTTAAAATCTAGATAATATCTACCTACTAACATAAATCAGCTCTCAATAAAATATATATTTAAATAACGTTCTAGAACACAGCGTCAATTTTTTTTTCTGTGAAAGTCAAATGGCTGTCTTCAGTGTGAATATGCCAGCTGTTTTACCTTGAAACAATTGCTGAGAAGTCAAGGCAAAGAACGTTTGCTAGGTACAAAATCCTCGATAGTATTTTTCGTAAGTGCGTAATAATCGACTTTCAAAGAGGGTCAAACTGACTCATTATCACCTCACCGTCATAATTGGTACTCTACGATTGTACCTATGTTATGAAAAATGTATAAGTAAATAATAATACGTAGATATAATAATAAAGTTTCATGACGACTTGTCATGATGATTCGGCAATATTCGTGTACGTAAAGATCTAGAAATAATGCCTAGATAAGTATCTAATATCAGTTTATGTCTTGGTTCAAATATTAGATGGTCAGCATAACACCACTTTTGCATGGCGTAATTAATAAAGTTATGTTTTGCTGACTCTACGATTTTCAGCACAAGTATTTTAAGACTATTAGAACAATTAACTGGGATTAAAGTTTACACCACAAAATGCAACCATTTCATGTCTATCTCTCAATTTGTGACACACCATTGCGTCGTCGTAACCAAAACCTATATAATCAGCATTATGTAAACACCAATAGCTCTAGTGTAGGTCTTCCCTAAGTAGATAAATACTAACAAGCCAACACCAATACTATGAAAAATACTCTAAGAATGTCCTTACTAAAATTATGAGATTTTTTTTTTGTTACCCTTTCATATTCGAATCATCTGCATAGCCTTTTCGGAGTCGGCTTCCAGTTTTACCTGATGCTGCTGAGTACCAGTGTTTTACGTGTAGTTCCCATAGGATGTGAACGAAACCGCGGGAAAAGTTATAAATAGCCTACCTATACTAATAATATTAAGCTGAAGAGTTCGTTTTTTTGTTTGTTGGTTTGAACGCGCTAATCTACTACTAACTATTGGTCCGATTTGAGAAATTCTTGCAGTGTTGGACATTCCATTTATTGAAGAAGGCTATAGACTACTTTTTATCAGATTTCGCGGAGTAGTTCCCACGAGACGCGGGTGAAACCGCTGGCGGAAGCTCGTAAGCTTATGAGTTAGTGTTTACCTGTGCCGGAGCCGCGAGCCGCGCTGCCATGTCGGGCGAGGCCGGCGGCGACGACTCCACCAGTACCTCGTCGCCCGCGCACTCAAAGTCTGAAAAATGATCATGGAACTTGCTTTATTAAACTGTAAACGATAATGGAACGTTTTGTCATGCTATTATCGAAGTATGCCTATTAAAAAAATGGAATGTCGATAGAGTGAAAAAGTCAAAAACACAAATTGAATGTGCCTAGTAATGGTAACTTATCAGTAAAAAAATCTTCAGTTATGCAAATATGAAATTCTTCATACAAAAGAAAATTATGTAATGACATGCTAAATACTCTAACAAAATAAATATCTCAGAAACTGTTTTGAATCTTTGTTATTGACCAATACCCAATTAATTTTGACAAATATCACAAGTTACTAAGCCCTGCCTATCTACTTTAGAAGCAGTTTTTAATCTTGTAATTAGAGTGAAAGCCATACCTGCTGCTGGCTAATTGGCAACATTTCAAAATGGGGTAGCTCACCCCTTTGATAGCAGATTGCAATTAAATATAATGCAGGCAGGTAAGTCTCATATTGCACAGAAAAATATATATTTTCAAACTTGTTACATTCTACAGTTACATTACATACTTAAAATATTATGCAATTTTTTCTCATAGGAATTGAAATTGGATCTAAACAGAATTCAAATTAAAAACTGTAATTAATTATTACCAGGAAATCAATAAATTATCACCAATAACATTAAATAAACATCCATGATTCAACAAAATTAAGAACATTATTAAAATTCAATTACATAAATCACTTAGGAACTCAATTTTCTTGTACAAAAAAGGCATATAAATCTTGTAAGAACAATATTTAGCAATAACAAGCAGAATAATAAATGTGAATTGTTGCATAACAACATCCCAGGTGATAGAGATGTTATTGATCTGGTGGGAGCAAGGGCGGAGAGTATCCGTGGAGCGTAACCTGGCAACACCTCATCTGTCCCTCCGCACCGTCACTCTCAACAAAACAACTGTACAAAAACACTCACTCTCCAAATAGAACACATTCTCAAAGCCCATCTCAGACATTTTGGATAAAAAATTAATTTCTGCAACAAAATATCACTTGGACACAACAGTTACACATTATTGTGACTTTACACTGGTTTGTATGATATCAAGTATTGATCAAACAACCGTCTCTATGTGCTTGGTTGGCTCACTGTCATGTTTGCTAGTGTTTCTGTGAGAATTTTGTTTTTAATGTTGTGTAGTGTGGGCTTGCTAGAGGTAGTGTGTGTAATTTAGTGATAGGGACGTAGTGGGGTGGTGCAGGTGCTTTGTTACGGTTCAGTGGCACCACCTGCCATCTACCACCATATGTAATGCATGACTGGCTTTTTGTTTATGTAATTATTGTATTGTTGGTGCTGCTGACATTTTATTACAAGAATTTATATACAATTATATGCTAAATAGTGGACAATATGGTGTTGTTCATTGTTCTAAAATAGGGTGATGTTTTCAAAATAGAATAGTTCTTGATAAATATTTTCCTTTGTGATATGTTTTCTCCATGAGCATGATTAATATAAAACAAAATAGGTGTTACCTTAAATAGAGTGTGAATTCAATAGGTTTTTGTTGGGAGTTTGTATGTAGCTGTAGATTTGGTTAGAATTAATTTAATTTGGTGATAATTATAGAAGTGGAGTGAGATAGAGGCTTGATATTCGTTAGCTGCGCATATTTGTCGTCCCCCTTATGTGTCGCGTAGTACATAGGTCCCGAAAGTTAATTCCGCAGGTGAATAATCCTGGCGGGTCGTGCGCCGTGCCAGGCACCGCCGCCGTATCCCTCCTGCCCGATAACTTTGATAAAATTGATACGCGACTGGGAGCAAGGGGGAGCTCATTTTGGACGCTTCCCGCTCCGGAGAGCACGCATATCACTCTACGAGCGCCTGACAGCCATTATTAACGTTATCAAACCATTTTTCAGGTTATTAGCGAAATAATTTATCGAGAATATATTAAACCCACCTGCCATCCATACCTCGAACTGTCAAAATCATCTTAGTTTCTACGATTATTTTAATCACGAGTAAGTTGTTATAACTAAGAATTGTTCTATGTGTCGCTACTTTTACCAATTTTTATGTAACACGATAAGAAATGACTTATCAATGTTGTTGTCTTGTAGCTACACCCGTTTCCTAGGCTACGAACACCCGGGCCAAATTTCAAGCTAGTGATGCTATTAATTACAATTTAGTATCACTAACTAAATAAAATTACTAAAATTTTAGTATTCTTCTACAATTTTTATAAGTTATTTTTATCACATGGCACACGTTGTGGATACTCAATAATTATTAATGTCCAATAAAGTTAATAAAATAAGCTGATAATGACGACTCCAGGTTATCCCAGAGTTAAAAAAAAACATTTACCAAAAATTACTTAGAATAAAAAAATTATAAATTTTAATTTGAAAGCCTAAGAAAATATAAAAATATAATAAATCTGCGCATAGGAATTAAAGAGTACCTACACCTAATATGTGCAAGTTTATACACACTATAAAGTATCGCAAAGTAGTTAAAATTAATCTCGGCAGCCTGGTGTATAACGTGGAGACCTTTAAAATAATAACTTTCCTAAGAAAGTGGTTGATAAATCTATTGTTAAGAGGAGAAAAACAAATACTCAAATGTTAACTTAAAGTTAATTTAAAATTTACCCTCCAAGCAGTCCGCTTCATAAACTATTATTGCATTCTCTGAATAAACATCAACAATTTCAACTGTTTTTTTTGCATTCATGTTTGGTTCTGAGCAGTCACTTTCTTCTCTGCGAATATTATTTTCTATTAGGTTTTTCCGAAACCAAACTTCGAGTGTCGCGTACTTCTCATCAAAGTATTAAAATATCACCTTGGTAATTATATTTATTTACGAAAACACAGATCAAAACCGAGTGACATTTGCAAATTATTCTTCTTTATTCAAATTAATGGCATTAGGGAATAAAATCTAGGTGGCTATTCCTATTTCGTCTTGGAACCTTTGTGGGAGAAAATAAATAAAAAAATACAAAAACTAGAATTACTGCGCAACACCAAAAATACGTCAACGTCATCAACAGTCAGCTGTCACCGCTGTCACGCATATCAATGTCAAACATTTTTAAAAGACAAAGTGCGTTTCGGATTCGCGCAATAAATCTTGAACATTTGTAATATCATATTTTCACGACAGAAAGAGCACACATGATTGTAAAACAGACAGCGTGAAAGAGATGTAGACAAAAGATTTTCACTGTGGATGTTACAAAACATAGGTTCGATCGACATTACTTACTTTTGTACAGTTGTTTTTGTCTGTCATTGGTATCATGCTGCTGAATTAATATTTTTGTAATTTACACGCAGTGTTTCATAAAAACAAGATATATACTGATACTATTCAAAATGAAAGTAATCGTCAAAAAGTTGCAAGGTGGTGAATGTTGCCTCGATGTAAGTGTTATCCATAATAGTAAATTGAAAATTTCGTTTCGAAATATACATAATTCATGGATTTGTTTTAGGTGTTTCCTACTACACATATATACGAAATTAAACGGCAAGTGGCTCAAGAATTAAAAATACCAGTAGAGGAACAGAAGTTGTTGCTACTAGGCAGGACATTAGTTGATGAACAGACTATAGAATCTTACCCCACAATCAAAGATGGTACTAAATTAAACCTAGTTGTTAAGAAGCCTGACACTCTTCAAGAAGCTTCTGCGAAGTATTTCAAGAAGATGTATGGCATGACAGATGCTGAAGCAACAGCCGCTGGCAACCGCCTTGTCAAAATTGTGCAAGAGAAATGCAGTAAGTTGTCATGGGACGATCTTGATAGGCTATCTTTGGACTGCATGTTAGACGAAAACGGTCAAAGCCGAAGCCCTCCAATGGAGATTGAACCTGAGTGTGATGATGTATACAGTTTATAAATTAATGTGGACGTTAATAAAATGTTTTTAATATTTCATTTGTATTTTACGATTATAAATTAATTAATATTGGTGTAAGTTGTTTACACAGCTAAGTAGGTTCAGCGAAACACTTAATTATAAGAATTCTATATTTGTAGAGTTGCTCTTTGTATATTGTGTAAGTCTTAGTTTTAAATTGGACATGTTTTTACTCACTCCAGTGTTGCCACATTCATAGTTTACTTACCATAGGTATTATCATATTTGAGGATATAATAGAATGAGATTTGTTACCTATTATCATATGAATGCCAGTTTTCTGTAATCTTTACCAATTGTCTGCTATGTAGAAACTTCATGCTTTCTGACTCCTAATCTAATCTAATGTTTCCATATTAACATTATTCTAAATGTCCTGAATATAATTTTATTTTCTATGTTGCATGACTTTATTTTTGGCAAATTCCTGTATTTTAAACTTATGATAACAAGAAACTGATTAATACAGTTTCAATAATTAAACTATGAAAGGTAATGTTTTAAGTGGGCTAACCTTTTTAATTTGGACTGGCAAAATTGGCTACCTGTAAATTGTACAAGGAGGCATGAATAAAACATCAATATAATTTTTCATGTTATTATTACATCATGCATTGTCTCATACCTATCTATAGTATAATACAATTTGATGGCAAGTAACACTGTCAGCATGTGTCGACAGATATATAATTAATTTAAATGCAATCATCACTTATTGTAAGTGGATTAATACAGCCAACCTTCAAACATTTTTATGATTTTTTTGAGTAAAGGCTATCGAAAATAATGTGAAACAACCATTTTTATATTGCTTAGTTTTTATTTCAGAATGCCTCTGGCTTGGAGCTGGTTATACACTAGTGTTTTATCTTTCGATGCTTAAGACTAGAGCTCACAACTGCTCACCAATTAGTGAGATATATTTATATATTACATTCAGGTTAAATGGCCTATGCAGTAATTTTTATTACAAACTTTCCCGCCCTTGGGCACAATAGATTCTATATTTGAATAGTCTTTCTCGCCAGTACGAAACATGCGATATTGTGGACTTCAACAAACCTCTTTGCAGTTTTCTAGTTGCCAAAATTACGAGCTATTACTGTATAGGACATTAATTTTCTATTCATACTTAGACATAAGAAACATCAGTAAGATTATCGCCATAAATTATAACTGGCAAAGATTATAACCATTCAGTTTAGACTGTAAGGTCAATTTTATTAATACGTTCGACAAATATGTGTCAAGATTTAATACACTAGTACACATTTCCTTCGTAGTTGCTCCAAAATTACGTAGTATGTACACCCTCCGTGGTTCAATGTTGTGAGATCAAACGTCATCACTAAATAATAACAAAATATTTACATTATTCAAATAAGAAGCAAGTTGACATGAAAAATAAATCTAATTGCAGTGAAAATTAGGAGGTACAGGAAATAGGTTTGAAGCTTTTCGTAAAAAATAAAGTGAAGAAGTAGATAAAATTGGAGGGTAGTAGTTATCGAGTCAGAGGCACTTCTCTTAACAAACCTATGTTCAAACAATCACAACCTTATTATGAGCCTAGGTTCATATTTAGGACTGGATTCCAGCACAAATGACTTATTCCATGCCTAAGCTCATATCCACAAATCCCTCTATATCTTGCTTCAAAACTCCATTCAAATGTGCTAGAATCAATTATTAACTGGTCATTCGTTGAATACATTACACATTAATATCATTGATGATTATCATATTACTATTTAAAATCACTAACTTTATACATTATATAAATGCAGTAGAAAGTAATACATAGACAGCAACACTTTTCGGTTTTACAAAATTAGTGGTAGACAGGTTTTGACACAGTACATTTTATGGCGGGGATTTTAAGGGAATATTCATAAAATTATGGTTCATTAGTCGAGGTTGATTTACGGAATAAACTTGCTATGATGATATTAGTATATGCAAATAGTGTGAAAATTATCAATGACGTGTGTCAAAACCAGGCTTTTCTACAGGGTCCCCAGTCAAACAAGGCACCCCTAAATTGTTCACTATAAAATGTCAGGAGCTTAAAACTCGTCTATATAGACACCAAAATTGGACATAATACATATTGTTAAAATACTACAGAAATTTCAGAAATATCAATCAATACATCCACATCTATTACTATAATAATGTACAGTGAAATATCATTCGAACGTTCTTGGCTAGTTGAGTATAGTCGACAATAATTTGTTAGTGTAGAGGTGCGTACACATAGGGAATGAGTTCTTGACGATGCGAAGATTCTAGTCTATCCTAGCGTCTCAAGCAGTGGCATAGCTAGGTGACCGCGGGCCCCGGGGCAAATAGAAAAATGGGGAAATTAAAGGAAACGGATATGTAACATGCGCGAACAGAGCTTGTTTTTTTTTAGTTTTCTGAGTAAAAAGAAGAATAGGAAGTAAGTAAAGGACGCGAGCGAAGCGAGTGCGAAATGTTTGCAAAGTCGGGTCAGGGGCCCCGGGGCACTGCCCGGCTAGCCCCTTCGTAACTACGCCACTGGCCTCAAGTATCAAGATTTAGCAGTTGTATAATTTACATCATCATAGAGTATTATTTGGTAAATTTTCTTTGCGACGTTAATTAAATCGATCGCTGCACGGTGTTAGAGGCGCGCCTATTTCTGCATCCTCATTATCAAGCGACGGATTTTAGAAAATTGTTTGAGATAGACACACTCGACATACGCTATGTGTACACACGCTCAAGGTTCATAGTCCACATAAACGTTTTCGTTCAAAATAAAATAATTCAAATATGGACTTTCAGTAGTGCCCTTTAGATATACTTTAAATTGGCAGCATAAATGACTCGCTGTCAGATTACCATGTTGCCAATTTAAAGTATATCTAAAAACCAATACTTTAAGCCCATATTTGAATAACATTAATTTTGCCAGATGGGAGCAGTCGCTTTAGTGGGCTATTCAATGATTCCATTAAATGTTAGTCATTGTATCCCATAAAGTACGTAATTGAACTCCTAACAAAAGAAGCGGGCAACACTTTCAATTAATTCAAACACAGAGATCTACATTGCATATGTGACTATCAATAATTGTAACATTTTGACTAACGACAATTTCATAACAAGAATCGATTACGGTATGTAGACAATTGAAGTAAAATTTCATACGAAAATATACAAAATGATTTCATTTTCAACACATTTTATACTGATTCAGTTTATCAAAGTCATTAATTCGATTGAGAAATATCTAATGTTAATATTGCGAGCATTTTATTTACAAAGGATTCCAAAAAAAATATTTTGTAGTAAGATACGTTCTATGGTAGAAAGAAACATATAGTTAAAACTTAAAATGTTGGTAAGAATACGGCTGTAAGAATACATAACTTACCGAAGGTAGAATATTAAAAGAAAATCGGGAGACTGCTACTGTAACGATCAACAATTTAGAAAAGATTCATATGAAAAAAAATAGGAAGGCTAAAAAAAGTTACATGGAGGTATTAAAGATTTAGAAACGCACGGAACACATAAACGATCTATTTCTACGAACCTGTCTTCATACTCCTAAGGAGACAATATTTATACAAGAGTGCTTCACACACTTTCCTTCGTTGTTCACTTTTGTGACAAAACAACACAGAGTAAATAATCAATGGAGTACTAAGCGAGAATATACGCGAATGACAAGACCAAAAAAGTATATTTAACTCATGTGATTTAATCACAGAAGAAATAAAACCATTTTGGAATTTATAGCGTTTATTATTTATTGATTTTTACCCGTGTTTAATATTAGTGTTATATGTAATTTTTACACATGAGGTCAGATACGCAGTCGCTCCATGTAAAACACTGGTTCTCAGTTGCATCCAAGAAGAGTGCAAGCCGATTCCAACATAGTTACCAGCAGATGATGATGCAATTTTAACACATACGTCTGTCTGATTGCTAACTTAGCACTCCAAGTGTTTACTACTCCATGTTATAACTAACCTCATAACTTTCACTCCAAAGAGGTTTACAATACCGTCATAGAAGCTTCTGGATTCAGTCGTAATCGCTGTCTTCCTCTGAGGATTCCGACTCCGAGCTGTCTGGGTGATTCTTTGTGATTTCGATGCAGTTGTCCACATCTGTCAGTCTTTTTAGCGATCGCCCTGATTTTGATAGAAATAAAGATTAAACACGAGTTATGTTTGAAACGTTAAATGAAAAAGAACAAGCAAGGTAGGGTTTAATTCTCGTATTCCTAGGCTCCGCTATAAATAACACCCGCTTCCAATATTGTATCTATCTGTCAATTTGTTTTTCAGAGATAGGATTTCGATATTAGCCACATACAAGTTCCCTATCTCCAATAAGCAAATTCACAAATAGATGAATATTGAAACACGTCGTAAGACTACATATGTGTTTAAGAAATAGTTCTATCACTTTCAACATAAAGCGACAATTTTTAATTGTTATAATTTGTTTCAATTTTTTTTTATTGTTATTTTAGCTGTAATTTTTTTGATACGGTTTACTGAGAAAGTATGACATTTTAAACATATTGTTACATAGTAATAAATGTATTAAGTGCAAACGGGCCTAAGAAACGATTTCTGCAACAGATTAACAGCCGGTTGCCTTCATGTCATAAAATACATATTAAAAATAAAAATTAAATAAAAAAAATAAAGGATTGCAAATAAAAAGTAACCAGCCAGTTAATCAAAGAGCGATCTTACCTATTACATTACCTGTCAACGTGGTTAGCAGTCTGGTCTCATTGCCGGGCGGCATGTTGATGGGGCCTAGCTTTTTGGCTAACTCTCTAGCCCTGTCGGCACCTGGAACTGTATGAAAATCACATATTAAGAAAAGTTCGTGCCAAACAAAATGGCGGTTGGGCCCTTCACGCGAGTGGTATGGGCCACAGGAGTTATACAAGCTTGTTTTCTGTGGGGTATATGTTTAGTGTCTCTGGTACTAGCATGTATTGTCAAACAGCATATTTTCTATCTATGATTCTAAAATACTGAAAAATCGAAATAGTAGTCTCATAAATACAAATTGTTGTATTTGGCACTATGGTTTACTAATGTATCTCATATATTCTTTGAAACATTTACCTAATATTTTTGGACTTTGGACTTCGTAATTCACATACAAATTTATACTCAGTCATAAGAAAAAATATACAAAACGCCACTATTTTTTCCAAAACATATTTAATTATTTACCATTACCAATTCAAGGTTTCAAATAAAAGGAAATTCATTGAGAAAGGTCAAACAACCGATAAAAGTTAAATACCTTGTTTAGACCTTGTATTTTTCCATAATCACTATTTTCACTCAAATCTGGGGGCACGGCAGTGCAGCAGCCAAGTCTCGAGCAAAGCGGGTTATAATTTTACTATAATAATATAAAGCCGAAGAATTTGTCTGTTTGTTGGCTTTATTGTTTCTATTGGTCCGATTTGAGAAATTCTTTCAGTTTTGGATAGCCCATTTATCGAAATAGGCTTATCCGGGTGCGAGGAGTAGTATGTATAAAGGAGATAATTATACATATTACAAGCTATTCAAATAATAAATTTGCTAGTTGTATCACAGGCTGATAAGTACTACATATAATTTTAAGGGTTAGTTTAAACCAATTGTTTGTTTACCTCGACTACCCTCTTGGCTGGAGTCTTCTGTCATGGAAACTCTTTCAGTCCGGTAAACTCCGCTCACTAGGTCCCACACGAATAAACACTGTGGACAGACAATTTATACATTTACCACCTTTCCAACATGCATGCTTAACGGGGTGAGCATGGGCAAATCTCCTCAGCTTGGGGGAAGCTTTTATCGTGCCTGTGACGTGAAATCTAGGCCATAAGTAACTATTACAATTGACTATTGCTTTATAACTTCCTACTTCCTGTAATCATATTATTTGTAATGTCTCAAAGACGTGTTACCTCAGCTGCATACTGCTGCCTGTGTAGGAGACAGCCGGCGCTGACGTCCTTACAAGCTTCGCATTCCGCCGTGTCGTCATTCTCATCGCTCGCCCACATCCACATCGCACATAACTGAAAGTAAGGATAAATAGATTAAATTAAATGTAGGCACGCATTTATAGTAGCATGCAAGGATTTCAACATGGCAACTTTTAATTACAATAAAAAAGAATTGATACAATTATACAGTAGAAAATAATGAGAGTATTATATGGATTTTATAGGACACCAGAAGAATCAATTTAACAAAAGTTTTATTTAACTTACCCCCGACAGACACCCACTAGACTGGCACACATCAATAACATGGCAACCCCAATCGAAGCAGTAGATAAACTTCTTTTTATTTAAATTGCACAATCGACCACAGACTTCGTTGCACAGTAACTCTGTGTCTAACGATCGTTGGTGGGCTCGTAGAGTTAGCGGCGGCGGGGGCGGGGACGCCGCGCACAGGCGCTCCCAGGCGCCGGCGCCCACGCCCTGCAGGCCGGCGTACCCGGCCCCCTGAGCCGATAGTGGCAATGCTACGTGGTAGCCTGAGATGCAGTCATCTGTCATATGGAAAATTATATTTTATGAGTATTTTGTCTTAAGCTAAGAGTATGGTAGAAACGTCAGACAGTATTTTGGGGTTCATACTCCTATGGTTTTAGAAATATTGTGATATAGACATTGATTCACTTTAAAATAAACTGAGTTTACGTCTACGTTACACTAAGTTATGTGTATAAAAATCAGTAGTCATCTTGGTATGGTATGGTCCATGATGTCGCAGACAATACTAAGCTAATACGCCGAAACCAAGCAATGTTGCTTAACATTTTAAGATAACAAAACACATTTATCTTTTTAAATTAATGATAATAATTGCGAGTATTTCTTGCATTTTATCTGCTGAACGTTTAGGGAAATTCAAGCATCATTCATATCAAAAATTAATAATTAGTAGCAGTCACCATAGCCGAAATCGGCTGGGAAGTGTATATGTAATTATCACTAACAGCTTGTTGTTATGAGACGCGATAAGTTAACGACCACAATCATAAGTAAACACTTGCCTACAAATATTTACGCACAGATAATAATTAATTAATCTAAAAATAATTGTAAGGAAAACTCACCTTCCGAATCGGTCACGATAGACGTTATCTCATCGTCACTTTCCACGAAGTACCTTGTGAAGAATTTACTACATTTGGAGTTGCCGGAGTGAACCAAGTAAGGGTCTTGAGCATTTACAGGAATATCGGAAAGGGTCTTAGAGGTATTGTCGTGAACAGCTATAGTTTTCAGAGAACCGTCGTCTAACATTTCCGTCACTCTGTACTCCGCTTCGCTGTTGTGGTCTGACTCTAACGACGAAAGGCCAGGGTTCTTCAGATCTGAACTAGTGGTCGGAGAAGGCGGTCTGCTTATCTGATTGTGAGCTCTTAGAACCACACTCTCAACAGAGGGAGATTTTGCCCGCTTAGCCTGGTTTTTACTCGTCGATCCTATATAGTATTTCCTATTACTCCTCAACACCCTAAAGGGGACAATATTCTCGTTGTTGTCCTCCGAGAATTCATACTTCTTATCAGCCAATCTTCGTTTTCTAAACATGCTGAGTTTCTCGCACTTCGTTTCCGCTTCTTCTACAAATTCATACGCTTTCTCAGCAATAGTCCGATGTGTTTCGTTGAACCTGGACATGCTCTCCGCTGGCCGTCGTCTCGGGGACCGTAAAGGGGGACTTATAAGCGTTCTGATTGAAGGAGATGGGCCCTCCCACTCTTCAACTAAATTGTGTGAGATAGAGGATGCCTGGATACACAGTTCTTGTCCCATGACATCAGGCACGCGCACAGGCTTGGACATTTGGTACGGCTCCATTTCTAAATCTGAGAAATCCGCTAAGATATTCTGGACGACATTGTTCTGATATTTTGGTGACTGAAAAGGCGCTGAAACGTCTGAAGCGGGAGTGCTAGGGTTCGTATCTATCGAGCTAACTTCCTCTCTGTCTAAGTAACTCTTTGTATCCTCTGCTTCTCTTTCTGTTTTCTCGTGGTCTGGTTTTACAAAATCTATCTCGAGTATGTGAATGAAATCTGTGTAGATGATGATTTGGTTGGAGTAAGCTAGCTGGACCACGGGTTCGTACATACTACTGTCGGAGGTGCAGAAGAATTTTGTGTGAATTGCGAAGTTGTGCTCGAGACATCTTTTGCCAAAATTATAAATATCATCTGAAAACGAAGTTGTGGTTGTAATATTTCTATAGCGATAAATTAGCAATACCTTAAAAAACAGTACATACCTTCTTCTCTTGGGAAAGCTGCACATTTTTTACATCCTAATCGAGGTACTCCTATTACGCTGAGGTGGGATCGTTCTGAACAGGAATCGCTGCAAACGAAATTGCACAATTACACCCAGGGCTGGGCAAAATACATGCTTTGCTTTAATTGAAATACAAATTACAAAATACAGTATCGCAAGTAATTAAAATGCAAAATACAAAATACCTTTAGGTAAGGTATTTGAAATATAAAATACAAAATACAGTATTTTAGCCATTTTTAATTGAAATACAAAATACAAATTACATAATTACTAAAACTATTTAAAAAAAACCCACCTTCAAAAACCATCAGACAATGAATGATGAATGACTTAAAAACAAAATAACCAATATTTTAACCCTTTGTTAGTTCAAAAATTTAACCCAAATTCTTGTCAATACCTAATTTTCTGACATGATGTGCACTAGAATTAGAATATTAAAAGAAATCTTTGTCGGTCGTAGTAACATCGTTCACGTAAACAATAAGCGAAAAATGCTCATTCATAACATAAAAAATACTGAACCAAGTGAATGAAATTTTAATTTTGTTGATTTTTCAAAAACCGCTTTTCCGATAACAAGTGCAGTGTTGCCAACTCTAATAGCTGCTTTACCATCATTGCACTCTCGCCTCGCACTCACACTCACGATCGCTAAATGAAGTTTAAATGTATTTTAATGTTAAAATGTATTTTGAAGCCTCAAGTATTTGAAATACTAATTACAAAATACTTCGTTGTCAGGTATTTGAAATACGAATTACAAATTACATTTTAAGGAAGTAATTGAAATACAAATACCAAATACGTATTTGTATTTCAATTACGTATTTTAATTACAAGTAATTCAAATACTGCCCAACCCTGATTACACCACACCACATATACGCAGAAGAAATCTCCATTTTGATCACCAAACACTGGTTAGTCTTTGCAATTGGTAGAAGTGATACTCACGCAATACCGTAGACGACCAGCACGCCAGGATTGTGCTTCCATTGCGCCATGGATATGACAATCTTACTGTCTACACAGTCATCACCAAACAATGGCACGCTATGTACTGGACGCACTACGCGGCCCGGCACCCATGATAGAAAGTGGAGCCTGCAATATCAGTGTAAATTAATTCGTCTTCTTTGGAAACTTGAATACGTTTCTAGATAAGGAAATTGCACATATCAAGTGCTTTGATCAAAGAAATAGAAATAACGAATCATCACCAATGAGACCCTTACAAATTCCTATCTCTAGTAAGCAAATCCAGAGATAGACAGAATATTGAATTTCGCAGTTAATCTATACTAATATTATAAAGAGGTAACGTTGTTTGTAAATTTGCAAGTTTGTTTGTAAGGGGTAATCTCTGGAAGTAATGAACCAATTTTAAAAATTCTTTCACCATTCGAAAGCTACATTATCCACGAGTGACATAGGCTATATTTTATCCGGGTATGGGCAGTAATTCCCACGGGACGCGAGTGAATCCGCGAATAAATAACCCTTAAGAAATAGACTAGCATCTAAAAATAAAAAACATGACAGCACCACGAAATTTCAGTTAAATTATATCGGAATAATCAATCCGAGAACAGTATAGTTAAAATCATTTTACTACACATGAATAGTTAGCAATTGTATAATTTATTTTAATTTACATTAATCAATTTGACTGATTGTTGTGTACATAACATTATCCTTAATCAGATAATTAATTGCTACATATCAAAACAAATAGCTAGTATTTTCAAGGCCATTTTCGTGATTCATTAGTATGAACGAAAATTATTATAGAAATTTCTTTATGACATTTCGTTTTAGTACAAGATGGGAGCATTTTGCAATGCCTTATGTGAAGATAAACAATATGGATAGCAATGCAAGATAAACACATTTTATAAATATATTAAGAAAAGTTATTTAACCGCTTGTATTTCATTATAAGACAGTAGAAAATCAACTGTTTTGCACACATGTCTGTGCTCCGGCATTCAGTGGGTTAAATGATTTTTATTTTTGCCACATTGGTCAAATGGCACACAACATTATGTTCGTTTATTATTACGTTCAGAATACTTACGTGAACTTAGAACTTTCTCTGAAATACATCTGGGTATTACAGCTGTACGTAAAGCTGAGGAGGAACTGCCCGCACTGGGAGAAGCCCATGAACACCTGCTCCCTGAGGTAGGACATCGGCACAATATCCATGAGGCAGAAACGAAGCCGCGGTGGGATGCGTTCAAATACTTTGCGACCACGGTCATTGCTTTTTCTTGATGTACCACCGTAAGTCTGGAAAGGAATGGTTTGGTTGATTAATTGATAATGATGTTTCTGTTTTACAAAGGATAAATTTTGTTACTATAGTAGCTAAGGTTTTTGGACAACACCTCAAATGACTGTTTCATATGTATTACAGAATAGTTTTTCTACTATTCCCTTTTCTACTTGCATTTTATTTATGTAACACTAGCTTCTGCCAGCGGCTTCGCCCGCTTCCCGAGGGAACTATTTCCCGTACCCGGATAAAAAGTATGCCTATGCCTAGCCTATGTTGTTCCTCAGGGTCTATTCTATCCCTGTACCAAATTTCATCAAAATCGGAACGTTACATACAGACAGACAGCGTAACTTTCGCATTTATAATATTAGTAGGGATAGTTTGATGTTCTAAATTATGAAGTGGTTTTTCTTCAATACCCTTTGCTACTTGCATTTTATTTGTGTAACATAATATGTTTGACAATCATATTACTTTACAATGTGTACCTACTGATTATGTCTGACTATCATATAACTTTAAATAAAAATCTTAATGACACATTAGTGGTCATAACAAATGCATCATTACAGCCATTACCTTAATAACATACAACAGTTATTGCCTTGACATGATGATTATAACTATATCCCTCCTACTTCCTGAGTTTTAATTAATTTTGACTATAAACTGTTCATAATAATCTCTACATTATTCTAGAAAAATCCTTTTATTCCTTCATTGGAGGGAAGCCTAACATACTGCCCTGCTAAGTTAAGGTTCAGATGCCAGCACATCAACCTACCACAATCTGTCTCTTCAATAGGTTTTCAATCTTATCATAATAGTGGAAGGTTAATGTTCAATTGGTAAAATTTTACAGATTCAGGTAGTTTGACCTGATGTTGTCTGTACCTTTTGAATATTATTTTTTAATTTATCTTTTGTGGTATATTGTATTGTGTATTGTATGTATTATGTACTATCTTCTAGCCTCTACAAGACTTGAAAAGCTGAATCAATTTGCTGTTCACAACATAATTAAAACAAGCAAAATTTAAAAGGTGTTTATATTTTAAAATTTTGCTTTTTGGAATTAACAGTACACAGGAAGGTAAAGTTTGTGCCCACTGATGGCCTTAGGATATCAAAATTCTAAAGACAAGGCCAGAAATGATTAAAGAAATGTTTTTATCAAAACAAACATAATTTAGCTGGCAACTTTATGGAAAAGTAGTTTAGCTCTAATTAATATTAGGTGCAAAAACCTTTCTAAGGTCATCTGATTTTTAAAGATAAACATAGATAAACGAACATTTAGGAAATGCGTGATTCTTCACAGTTACTACTCAAAACGTAAGTTTGTCAAGCTCACTCGAGCTAAAGTAATGAACCCATTCCCAGTATTATTGAATTTTGACGCGAGTAATTATAGCATTGATACTTATTTGTGTTCATTTCATATTTATAAGAAATTACAACTAATCATGTATGATCAGAGCACGAAGATCAAGGTTGTAGCCAGTGAAATTGTTACAGCTCCCAGCATCCCTACATTTACATAAAATAGACTAGAAACATAGGCGAGAAAAAAAAATAAAGCATAAGCACAGGATCAAGCTTTTGAACTTTGTGTTATTTTGGAGTTTTAACTTACCTCTCTATTAAATAACTTATGAACAATATTACTACTGTTTGCTGACATGTTTCTGGGAGTATTTGATATTGTTTTATCGTATGCATATCTACTATACGCCTTTAATTTCTCGGGCTTTGCAGCCAGAGAATCCATGTTCGTTTGTTTGACTGAATTATTTTGACAAATATCAATCAATGTTGCCAATTATAGCGAATTAAATTGAGTGCTTCGTTCAAGAACCATTCAATGACGATTGAACAGCAATATTTCTGATGCCAAACGAGAGTATCTTCTCTATAATTTATGGCTGCATCCGTGAATTGTCGATGGCTTTTGTTTATTTCCGGTATTTTGACACTTTGTTACTTGACTTTTTGCCGTAAATTTGTCAATTTTGTTTTTTACTGTCAAAGAGGGAAGCGTGTCAGCCGTTTAAAAAAAGTGATAAATAACATTATTAACGGCTATTCAGTTCGAAAGAAGTTACAGGGAAAATTGTGGTGTGCAAATATAAACAAAAATGGAGCCAATGACTTTGGGTAGTCCGACACACTCTCCTTCTAACAGTCCGAACGTGGGATATTTGCCGCCTTTCCTGCTAGGTGAAATAAATCCACCGACGACTCCTCGTACAAACAGCTTATCTCCTACGAAAGGCAGAAGTCTTGCTTTCGGTAAGTAACACACAAACAATTTGAAAAAACAAACAGCTACAAAAATTTTGATAAAATTTTCACCCCTGACTTTTCCTAATTAATTTGACAGACAGTACTTTCAAATCAAAATTTTGTCATGCCGAATTTGTTACTCAATGTTTCCGGTTTATAATATTACAAACTTGAAAGTTTGTAAGGATGTATATGTGTTACTCTTTCATACAAAACTGCTGAATGGATTTCAATGAAACTTAGCAGTAACTGTAAACACACTATTATTGTAAAAAAGGCTGAAAATATTTTGTTGAAACTGCAGCGATATAGCTTATACATTGAAATAACATTTCATTCATTTTAACCAGGGGCGAAATCTAATCTTTCATTACTTAATACACTTTTCTAACATCATTAAACTTTTATACTGTTGTTGTTTTTGTTCACTACCTACTGTAATCAAAGTTATCGTCATCATCAGCCTTTTTATCGTCCCACTGCTGGGCACAGGCCTCTTCTCACACAGAGAAGGATTGAGCATTAATTAGTCTATGTAAAAGCAAAATAATCAATTATTATTTTTGTTTTAATGATTCAGCCACAACAAATAAAATTATTATTTACTAGCTGCCCGCCCTCGCTTCGCTTCGGTTAGTGAAGAATAAAAATCCTACTAATATTATAAATGCGAAAGTTTGTGAGTATGTCTGGATGTTAATATGGATGTTTGTTACTCTTTCACGCAAAAACTACTGAATCGATTACGATGAAATTTGGTATGTAGGTAGCTGAAGACCCAGAATAACATATAGGCTACTTTTTATACAAAAAGAAAAAGTACGTGGAATAAACAAATCAAGCAAAGTAACTAAAAATATTAAATACAACGTCAAAGAAACTAAATTAACAAAATACAAAGAAGAAATTTTTAACTTTTTAAAATCCACCAAACACAAAATAAAAAGGGTAAAAGACAGCGCATTCAAGCAGCATCTAACATCTATATTCGACCGCGTCTGGATTATTATAGGGAATCGCGCGCGGTGTCGCTCGACTTATATAGCATTCAAGGACACCAGAGGGGCCGGGGGAAGGGGGGAATGCAGTAGGCGCGCATGTCTTTGCTACGCTTAAACGATATTTAATTTTGCGCCCGGAGATTTTATCTTTTTGATAACTCATTAGTTGTTAATTTTTTTCTGATAGTGTAAAAGGCAATTTTGATCTAAATTACACGCATAACGTATCTAACAGATTTGTTTGATTAAGGGTTAATACTGTATTGTTAAAAATATGTTCTAAAGTAACCCTTCATTTTACTGTTTTAAGTAAACGCAAAAATACGGTTATTGTGGGTTATTCTTTAAAGATAGACATATACCACCACTGACTTTTTTTGAGATCTATCGAAGAGGAAAAATCCCACCATACATTGTTTTGTTAAAACTCAAAAGGTTTTGGCAGCGTTTTCGAGGAAAGCTCCCGATCGGCTTATTTTTTGCCGACATATTGAACTAATATCGTTGTAATATCGTTGGTTTGTACAAAACATAAACTTACTATACACTAAAACCTTCCTCAAGAATTGTTCTATCTATTGTTGAAAACCGAATAAAAATCCGTTCAGTACTTTTCGAGTAAATCGCGAACAGACAGACAGACAGACAGACGCGGCGGGAGTATAGATTTACAATTCCTTGTGCGAAAGTCAAACTTACTCTTCAATCTTTACACAGGTTCCCCAACAAGTCCTACCCAGACATCAACACCGGACCAGAAGGCATATCGGCAGAACATGTCCATGCACCAGCAGGCACTCTACAACCAACAGAATATGTACCCCAACATACCATCCTCCCCTAACATGTACTCAAACATACCAACAAACCCCAACTTGTCATACTCCAGTAAACCCAACGGGCCACCCATAGAAGACTTATTTGACACCATAAAAAGTAACGAACCAACTATAAACAAATCCCTATTCCAAGATAGTTTCTACGGTAATAATAATTCGGTTTCCCATAATGGTTTCGGAAACAATCTGAATAATTCAGTAAATAATCAGTCTATGGCGACACCGTGGCAAGATGGTTGCCAGGAACATGATGAGTACTGGGTGACCGTATTTGGTTTCCCACCGAATGCTGCAAATACTGTCCTAGCCAGATTCAGCAACTGTGGTGCTATATTAGGTAAGTTTACTCTCCATTATTTCTTATTTTTTTTAGTTTCACCTTGTGGTTTGATGCCTACACTTTATTGTATGCTACATTTGCATAACTTTACATTTACTTAATTCAAATTAATTCATAGATCTGCTCTGTTCTGTTTTTGTGAACAATGATTTTTTTGGAAACATTCACCTTCATGCTTTTGTGTTTTGAACATATAGTCAGACCTTGAGTCTCATATATCCAAATAGCAGGCTCTTAATTTCTTATGAGTATGTTTGTTACATGTATTAATGTAAGAAACAGTATAAATATAAATATTATTATATTTTTTTTTTGTTAGACATGCTTACTAGTGGTATCACATTGAAGAGGTTAGTAGTAAGGTAGTTGTTCTACATAAAAGACTGACACCTACTTATACAGCTGCATCACCACTACCTCAGCACATTTCAAGTTAACTTCCTTGTGCCCAAGTTGAGGAGGTTAGATAGGTACTTGTTACTCAGCTGCATAGCCATACATTTGACCCCTACCTCAGCTGTTATCATGTTAACTCCCTTCCAGACAAACAATACCCGACACAAGGCAACTGGGCGCACGTGCGGTACGCGACGCGCGCGGAGAAGGAGCGCGCCATGTCGCTGAGCGGCCGACAGGTGCTGCCCGGAGTCATGGTCGGGGTCGTCGAGTGCAAGGAGCCGCCCAGGATCGGGGTCACCACTCCTGGTATTACTTCGCCTGACAGGTAAATACCATCTAACTGCATCACATTTTAATGCATGTGTGAAGGATTGGGAGAACCCCTTGAATTTGGTATGAAGAAAGAGTGAGTAAAGCTACACAGCACATTTCCCTGCTTTGAGGTTGTTGATTTTACATACATTTCATACTGTAGGCCTCATCGTGTATTGGAAGGTGTCATGTAAAGTTGTTTTGTCAGACACTAGTAGATTTTCCGAGAGCAGTCTTATAAAGAGTTATAATAGTAAACAGTAACTGGGTTAAAGAAAGATTAGATATCAGTTGACCTATAATGCTGGTATCTATCATCAGATAGACCAGCTTAGACCAGATAGCATAGACCCAAGACAGCAGCCAGATAGACACAATTTTTTTCATCACCTTATCTGTTTTTTTCCGACTTACAGAACCGGCGTCCGTTCCCTATGCCCGACTCCCATAGCCAACGCTCCCGTCCCGCAACGCTCAAGTGGTCTAATCTCAAAAGCCTTAGACTACGTGCTGGGTTGGTGACGAAAGCCTCGTGCGCTGGCGCGGAGCATCAGGCCGATATACCGCAAGCTCAAGCAAGCGCCTCGAGTCCTCAACCGCGTACCATATGTGTCACGACTACAGAATAGGAATAGAGACTTTTTCACCATGCTCGATCGTATGCATCAATCGCAAATGTGTTTCAATCATAATCGTTCTGAGCTTTTCCATTGTAATGAAATGTAGACTGAGTTTGTATGTGCAGTCAGCGACGCCGACAGATATTTAGTTTCAGTTAATGTTATATTCTAAGTTATGTGTGATGGATGTGATAATGGACTAGTTAAGCCACAGTATAGGATTAACCCATGTAAAAGCAAATTTGTAGCACCACTTCTACATTTATACTAACTTGTCTGAAGTTTTGGCGCGCATGTACAACCGTTTTATTTATGGAATTTAAACCAAACCTGTACTGTATGCAGTAATGTCGAATTCTAAACTTACAGTGCCACAAAGGCCGAAAGAAATCTCAAACATTTGCGGCTATTGTGTCTCTTAAATTAAGGCAAGATCTTCATAAAAATAGATTTGTAAGAAAATAACTTGACTGTCGTTGACTGAGCACAACATAAAAGAATTGAATTCTTTTATCAAACTACTATTGAAAATTATGTGAATATTTTAATGACATTGAATTAAGTAGGTTTTTTTATGCAGGTAATAAAATAAAAATAACTTTGATATTTCTTAATAATTAATATTTTTATTTCTAAATATTACATATAAAATACTTAAATTACAGAGATTTTTTATCAAGGATGTTAAATCATGCTCGTCGAATGTTAAAACTTTTACAATAGCAAAGTCGTAAGTGGAGGTAATTGCGCGACACAGTGCTACGAGGTTGTACCGCCAACTGTGCTCAACTTCGATGTCGATGGTGTGCTGTGATGATCGTTCAGAAACACACAAGTGAAACAATGAAATCTATATAATATCTTATCATCCTAATAAGAATTAAAATATAATTTTACGATTAACCTAGCATCATAAATATTAGTTTTATTTTCGTCTGACCCGTAAAACGAGATGCATACCCGAAATATTTTAAGATTGATAAAAATGCTAGTACATAGTATGTCTTACAGTCCCATTGTCCTGTTTTATTCCGTTGTGGTCATCAGCGGGGAAGCAGCAGATCACAGTCTCCGGCCATGCCTAAAATTGTCCAATGTCTACAATACATTAATTCCTTCTGGGTAATTACGATTAGAATATATTCAATTTTCTTAACATTTCTATGACTGCTTATTTTGTGCCATTAAATCCATTTCGATTGATATTCACGTTCAATAATAGAATCCCTAAGTACATTTGTTAACATTTAAGTTTGTGATTATTTTAAAACCGAGAACATAATAGGCGGAGTTCCTCTCCAATACATTTCATAGCATACTATTCTAGATCAAAATTGAATAAACTATAGACTACTAACACAGCAACATAAATTAAAAACATCCTAAAATATAACTTTAGTAATTAAATATTTAAAAACAAACATAATACAACACTGATTTCCTATGACGATGGATTGAAGGACACGATAAGCGTGGAGGTAACAGTAATAAGTTTGTATGTAGGCATTACTTTGGCTTCTCTATGGTGGCGTTGGCGAGGTCAGTCATCTTGGGGTACTTGATGTTGTGCTTGTCGAGCTCGCTCTGCGACCACAGGATCATGCGCAGCAGGCTGCACAGCTTCGGGTTAGTGTACTCCTGGTTTTCCATCTTGAGTATCGCTGCGTTGAGTTCACTTGCGATCTGTTACGAAATTGGGGGGAGTAAAACATTTATGTAAGGGAATTATTTTTTTCATCTGCAGAGACGTGTCGTTCGCGACATTCTGTCTCGTATGTGAGTAAACACTGCGGAATAGGTTGTTTGTTACATATGTACAAAGAATCCTAACTGGAAAAATAATTAACAAGATCTCCTAATAGGGTATTGGGGACCGTTAGAAGAGATTTCATTTTCACCAACCGTTAGAGGTCAGAATGTCGCTGAAACTACATGTTATGTAGGGGCTGGTCAGGGGAACTAGCATACTTAGGTGACAGTATAGGGGATCTTGGTGAAATTGGGCAGTAGTCTTCTATTTAACCTCTACCAATGTAACAGGATCTCAATTCGAAATATTTAAATGCAGGCCTGATTTCTTTCATTTGCTGATTTACGTGAAAATACAGAACCTTCATGAAACACATGTCGGTAAGTCATACATATACATTCTCACCTTCTGACTATGCGAAGGCAGCAAGAGATCGGCGAAGGGTGACGCATGAGGGTCGGGGAAGGCGAGCAGGGCTAGCGATCGCTCTAGCTCCGTCAGAGCATTTGGATCGTTAGCTCCTGCCTCGGCGAGGGTCGCACTGGCGAATGCGAGAGCCTCTTCCGCTCGCCCCGCGCGGATCAGCTCGAGAAGTTGAAGTTGCTGTATGAAATCAGGACATGAACTGGTATACGTAGATGGCATCTAAATAATGTTCTATATATTAGGAAATAAAGAATAGATCTGCAGATTGTGCCATCATCAGTGTATTTCCTGTCCAACTGTCACTAATTTTGTGAGTTGTGAGTAGCAGAATTTCGGTCACAGAAAATCTGCTACATTCGGTTTCATACAAAAGTCCTATTTGATTCACACGGCAACTCAAAATTGTGTTTTCTGTTTGTAATGATTTTCTGCAACCAAAATTCTGTGACTCACGACTCAAAAAATTATGCTCGTTTGGCCTCAGCCTTATTCTTATCTGAAAGATATTGATGTGTCATTCATAACATTACTCAGGGTATTTCTTTATCAATTTAAAAAAAATCAAAACATACTGAAAGTTTAGGAGAAAGTGTATCTGCTAATTTTGTTACCTGCAAATGAAAATATAGGTATCTATCATTGTCCAGTAGTTCTGGGTGAAGAGCATTGACCATAGCTATAGCATCGGGTATGCGGCCAGTCTGCACTGCTTCACGGATCATGATCCTCTCGTCCAGTGAGCTGCAGAGTGCGGGCTCCTGGAGTCCAGCCTCCTGTTGGAACTTTATAGCTGCCTCCTTGAACCCCTCTGGAATGTTGAGAAGGTTCAGATTTTGTTTGCTTGTATGTATAAAAATTATTGTTTTCCTATTCCAGTATATTAAACTTGTAAGCAATGAGCCTGTTTGAAATTTAGCACAATCCTAGTAGTGGTGCTGTACTCAGAGCAATATTAACATATCTATAATAAAATGCATTAGCTATCGCCAGCGGTTTCACCTGCCTCCCGAGGAAACTACTTTCCATATCCAGATAAAAAGTAGCCTATATGCTATGGTGATACACAAGCTATGTTACTGTTGTGCTTCATCAAAATCTGTTGAATGGTTTTTGCATATCAGATTAACAAACATCCACACACAGATTTTCTCTCATAGGAAGTCCTTGTGAGTTAAATAGTATTTCCTGGGACATGGGGGCAATAATTGTGGCAACAAGCTAGTTTTTAGGGTTCCATACCCAAAGGGTAAAAAGGAACCCTATTACTAAGACTTTGTTGTCTGTCTGTCTCCAGGCTGTATCTCATTAACCGTGATAGCTAGAATGCTGAAATTTTCACAAATTATGTATATCTGTTGCCGTTATAACAACAAATACTAAAAATTGAAAAAAAAAAAATATTAAGGCTGTTGATATTAATTAATTGCAAAATTGTATACTAGCAGCGCCATCTATTAGAAATAATGTGCAACTTAAGTAACTCACACTTGACCATTCCTATTGTACTTTTTTCATAGATAATGGTACGGAACCCAGTTTCATAGATAATCATGCGCGAGTCCAACTCGCACTTGGCCAGTTTTTACATACCATAAATCAGTGTTTGTAATTTAGGACAAGTATCCATAATCTGACAATATATCGCACCTTCGGTGCAACAAAGTCACAATAGTTCTTATACAGCCGAAGAAATACAAAAAAAAATCGCATCTTTTTGCTCATTTCTGGTTAACTATATTTATAATAGGTTTGAAATCTAATGATGAAAAGATTTCAATCCTATTATAAATAGTTAATATGCGATTTTTTTTTTGTATTTCTTCTGCTGTAAAATTTAGAAATGAACTAATGAAAATATTTGTGCAACAAAGTTGTGACTTTGTTGCACCGAAGGTGCGATATGCTTGTAGGTGCCTCTATGTGTATACCTTATAAGAGAGATGGATAAAGAATACCAACTAGGTAATGGCAATTTTTTGTTGATAAGAAAGCAATCAGAGAACAAAGTTTATCAGCAGTCCAATTCACTTGTTATTGATAAGCAACAGTTAATTTATTCATGGATACATTTAAAATAAATTTGGATATTAGTTACTTAGTATTATCAACCAATATTATTGATCCTAATCTCTACAGGAAGTATTAAGCAACAGTCATGAGTAAGTGAACGTTATGTTTATATTCATAGTATTTTGTACATAGTGAGGTCTTATCTTAACCATATACTGTAAAAAAGAAACCAAATAACCATATCAAGAATCGATAAATGATTCTTTCAATAGTTTATTTACAAAAATGTCGTGTCGTGGTGTTTTCTTTGTTGCGAAATATGCACCTTGGGACTCATTCCATGAAGCAAAAATCTTTTACATTACACTGCATGATTATTGAAGAAACAGTTACACATACACGAGAACCAATTTAGTTTTACGTTTATAAGTTACCTGTTACCAAATAATTCATTATCAACATATTCATATCTGTTCTGGATATTTGTAAGTCATCAGTTTTATTGCGATCATAGTATTTTCGTTCTTCCTTTTCCTGGCCACTTACTGCCATGTCGAAACTCATTATGTAAAGATATCAAGAACGCACAAAGTGGAATTATAGAAATTAAATGAAAATATTTTCAATAACACCTTTGGAATACAAATGACAATGACAAAATAAATCATTCAAAGAATGAATGATTTGGAAATTGGAGTGAATGGTAAGTCATATTTTTTCATTGGCAACTTTACTAATGCCAGAGAAAATCTAAGATTACAAAAAAACAAAACCGACTTCACAAAAAAACACTGAAAGGGATAAAATAAAACTTTTCACATGGCTCTAGAAGTCGGTG
>NWSH02000078.1:5154542-5166191 GCA_002382865.2 Heliothis virescens | reverse complement strand
AAAATAAAACTTTTCACATGGCTCTAGAAGTCGGTGTCTGCAGGTCTGTTGACTGTGTTTATTTTGCCACCGACTTCTAGAGCCATGTGAAAAGTTTTATTTTATCCCTTTCAGTGTTTTTTTGTGAAGTCGGTTTTGTTTTTTTGTAAAAAGTTTTTTTTATTTTATGCTTTTCAGTTTTCGGGTCTAAAACTATAATATCTTTAATACCCATACCCACCCACAGTGACAGTCGGTACTGTAATAGTATCATCGACGTAAAGAAGCGTACGAAATTTGGAGAGTTCTCTCAATTTCTCCAGGATCCCATCATCAGATCCTGGTCTCTTTACCATGGGACCACACCGACATCGTACTCTTTCAAACACAAAAAGAATTTCTCAAATCGGTCTATAACTGCCGGAGATATGGATTAACATACATAAAAAAAAAAAAAAAATACGGTCGAATTGAGAACCTCCTCCTTTTTGGGAAGTCGGTTAAAAATGGAAACAATGCAAACGGCAAATAACTAAGTGGTTTTAATATGTAATTAATATTTCCATAATTAAAATAATGTTCTTATAATAATCATGAATTCAATATTACTAAGGAAAAAGGCGGACAGCCACATACTTAATCAGATACATCTTAAAAATTCTCTCGGTTATTCGATAGATACGTTTTATTCTTGTCATAGTACCGTAAAATTCTGAACCTATTGATATCAAATTGTATAGGACGTGAAAGCCACTCAGAACAAGTACATACCTAATACCCCATTGATATTCCTTCACCGGAAATGCTTGAACAAGGGGTGAGTTCAAGTCGTTTTGCTAAAAAAGGCTTCTTTTTATCCAGCAAAAAAACATGATTTAATAAGGTCTCGGCTCAAATTAACGCACTGGAGTTACCTGTGGTAGGGTAATATTCTGTACGTTCTCCTGTACATTGGAATTGAGGGGACATTCTAAATTCGTGTGAAACCAAATTCCCGGGAATTTATTAACCAGCTTCATCTAAAACCATCGCATCCAAATCTCTTCATCAATTTAGGAGATGGTGCCACAAACACAGCCACCAAACATAACATCTGCATAGGCAAAGAGCTTTACCATGCCGGGAGTTCAAAAAATAATTTGCTGGTGAAACCAAGTCCAACATTCTTGCAAATATTGATTACAGATTGACTTCAAAAATACGATTTACCTTGATTATAAAATCTCTCTGACCAAATTTTATTGTAATGGGATACATGAATTGGGTTTGAGGATAAAGAAATGAAAATCCGATGATGGGTGTTTAGCTAATTTATTTTCAGTTCTTAATCGCCAATAACCTACAATAAAGAGCTGATAATACAATTTAAAAAAAGTCCTATCCTATTTTTTATTGAATAATGCTTGGTAACAAATATCGTTTTTTGTATTCAATAAAAAGTTACTAACTAAACAATTATTATAAAACAAACCCAATAATGTTTCGTCGAGTGCATCTCTCGGTTGCAGTGTTCGTCGACGCCGACGCAGTATCAGCAAAATACATTATTGAGAAAAAAAATAACTTAAAAATTTAAATAAAGCTAATTAATCATTCTCTAAAAGCCATGTATCAGTGAGTTAATTTCGAGGAAATAAGTTCAGTAGTAGTTAAATATTGGCTAGATCGCCGTTATAGATAAGAATACATTTTATATAGTACTAAAGGGATCCCGAACAGTCTGATACAAGAGCCGTCTCTCAAGTAGAGCTATGGGCTGGCGTCTGCCAAGCCCTATACAATCAAATTAAATATAATTTACCAACTACAACTATAATTCGACAACACTATAAAGAAAAGTACAGTAAAAATAATCATCAATCAAAAATAATTATGGCTAACTAATTCGCACTTTTGAGGACAATGATTAAAGAGGCACTCTGCGTGAATTTATTATTTGTGTAGATTATATGTTACTACAGGTTCCGTAATGTTACTTTAGAAAATATACAAAATACAAGTGTATACTTGTCATCCGTATCTGTTTAATAGACATAATTCTGTTAACAAACCCGTTTCTGTTACGAACACTAGCCAGAGCTAAGAGTGTCGTGTCCGGCTGTACCTAGCTCTTCGATCCTCAGTCTATGAACACAATTATCCAGCGTACCTTACCTAAAGCATTAAAAGCTAATTATGTGTATGTGGCATGAACTAAACTGTGGAATTTCACGCGGCCAATATTGCGATGCTAAGGCTATTGGACAAACTTTGAACTGAAAAAACTTAATATGGTGGGAAATAACTGCATTTATTGATGTACAATAATACTGTACGTTTAGTGAAAAAATGTTTCGCAATATTAACCAGCGTCAAATTCCACTAGCAATCACAATGTCTTGATTCATTAGGATACTTTACTCCCCCGCATATAATATTCACATATACCAAAATATGTTTGTCTTGATATAGATGCAGTATTATACCGCATTGCCGACTCCGTTGTCATTAGGACAGATCTGAAAATGGACAAACATAATGTTAGATTCTAATAAATAATTGCATCACTAGCATTGCCGAACTGTGTCAACATGAGTAAGCAATTTCACAAGAGACGTGAATAAAGTTGACATCGTGATATTTTATGGCTGCCCACCTAGCGCATTACAAATTTTAAGTTAACACAGTTATTATTATATGAAAAACCATAATTTGACATAGTTCTCGTACTGTTGATACCTAAAAATGGTTTAAGCGCGCTACATTCTAAGGCGCGAAGAAAACTTCACGATCTAACACAAAACTTTTCTCTAACAATTAAAAAAAAAACAAAAATTCCAAAAACAAATCTTAAAAAAAAGTCCTTTCAACCATAGCCAATCAATCTTTGTCAAGGAGGTTGTGACACAAAAAAGGTCTGTCATATACTCACAGCTGGGGACAAGGTCCTGGTGCATGTGGTGTTCGGCGTCCATGCCCAGGGGCATGCAAGTCGCGGGCGGGGGTCGGCGCTGCACCTGTTGGCGACATTTTATTTGTCAGATTGTTTTTATAGCTTGAGTTGAACTATACTAATATAATAAAAAGGAAACATTCTTCCACTATTGAGAAGTTACAATCTTCCTGAATAACATGGGCAACACTTTATCCGGGTGCTGGCAGTAGATCCCACGGGACGGGACGCGAGTGAAACCGGCTAGTTACTACAATCAGTTAAATTATTTTCTGGCTAAACGGATGGAGATATCTCAACAATTTCTTACTGTTGTAATTTGTTGTAAGGACGTCAAATCGAATTGTTTTTTTAATAATTCTAACTACAACAATACGCCTGATTTCTGTGGTCTATACAAATTGATAAGGAACGTGTGAAAGCTAGCTCAATGTTATCAATAAGCGTCCGCTACTGATATCATTTCAAAATAACGTTTAAGGTCTAAACAATCGAATTTGCTACTAGATAATAAAAATTACCTATTTTATCGCATTTACATGTGAGATAATACATTATCTTAATTTACCTAAACATCCATAATAATATCTTCTTGTAATTAATGATCATATACTCATAATGGTAATTAACGGTTTTTAATATGCAATCATTATTTGCATATTCTATTTTATCGAGAAGGTTTTATACTGATAAAATCTGCAGCCAAACTCTAGGAAATAAGTCGCATTCCCAGTTGTTCAAAACATTTCTAGAAGTCATTCTTCTCTTCTTCCTACCCTGCTCCCATTCTGCTCTCTTAGCCTTCACACTGACATCCACTAGTTGTAATATTACCCACAAGTTTTATAGGTTCTCTATTACATGATAATTATATACTTAAGACAAAGAACATCCACTTCTCCTATTTACTCCTGTTAAGTCCTACAGTAACATCAACAAAAGCTACAATCACAGTACCTGGTCGAGATTGAAGCGCACGAATGCCTCGTACTGTTCAGCAAGCTTGGTGCTGAGCGCAGACTCGTACTCCGAGCGCAGAGCCACCTCCTGCTCGCGGAGCATTCGCTCGCAGATCATGCGCACCTGGACACAATACAAAGATTAACATATTTCAAGCTTTGTCAGCAATATCCCGTGTATCGCAAGACCGACATTAACGTGAAAGCACGTTAATGTGGGGTCCTGATCTCTCTCCGGCCATGTCGGATTTTCCGTCCCATCGGGTTATGAGTGAGGGAATAGGGAGTGCATAAAGATGTCCACAACTCTTTTTTTAGTAAGGTTGAAATTAGTAGCCTGGTGCACTGCCATACTGGTCAGATAAAGAAAGGGCGCGTCTGTATGGTCAGATAGGAAATAATATGAGTAGAGTTTACTCGTAATACACTTAATTTTCGTGAATACGAATTTACAATTAAAATTATTAGTCACACACGGAAGGGCTGTTGGGTTGCCAAACAACTAGAAATATTCCACATGTTTATACACAATGCCCATTGTAATTGAAAATTGCTAGTAAACTGTATAATTTTTGCTTTCCTTATCTGATTCTTAACTGAAATATTAATGTATTCTTTTCATGAGTAACTACAATAAATTTTTTGCTATGATAATAAAATACTATAGCTACAGTTAGGATGACAAGGGAAGGTAATTTTGCTATGTTTTAAACATCATCTGCCTAGCCTTTTTCAGACTATGGTTGGGGTCGGTTTCCAGTCTAACAGGATACAGCTGGGTACCAGTGTTTCAATCCAGTTACCTGGGCAACCTGACAACCCCTTGGTTGTCAGTTTGACAGATTTTCTTTTTGGCTTCTGACTAATTGTAGCAGAAATATAAAACTTAACAATTAAGCTGAATCATAATAAGAATGATGAAATGGATTAAAAGCAGCATACTAATACATAAAGAACACAGCACAAAAAACTGTACAGATAATTGTTTCAACAGTAAAATAACTAAACTATCAAAACGGTTAGTTTAATGTCTAACCCACACAATGCCTAAATAATACATAGTCAATAATAATATGGACTGGTGCAAAACATGACTTACTTTTCATAAGAAAAGTAATTAGGAACTCATTGAACATACCTGTTTGAAAGTGAAGAGGGCACGGTGGTGCACCTTCTGTGTGTTGTGTGTGGAGCGATGCGGCGGCGAGCAGTCGCCTTCGGAGCCGCTGGACGAGGAACACGAGGCCGCCGCGTTCGTCAGACGCAGTTGACGACGACGCTGCAGACGCTTGATCTCGTCACATATCTCCTGTGCCATGCGCTCTGAAGATACAAGTTTATAATAATAAATAAATAAAAAGGTTTATTTAATCATCAAAAACCGATAAAACGTTGTCACACGTGGAGACCTCCTTTTAGATATAGAACATACCTGTGCTACAAGGTCTCGCTCTTCACAATAGATTATTAAGTTTTAGGAGAAAATAAATAAGTTTATGGAGTTACGGAGTGTGCTGTACCCTGTGGGGCCCACTACGGCCGGAGCCCGCCGGGGCTGCGAGTTGTTCGAAAGAGTTACCGCGGCCCTGGCACACAAAGGGCTCCCAAAGGAACACAGTGGGTTTTAGTCAGTAAAAATCTGACACTCCCTCCCGCTCAACCGCAGCGGGAGGGGTCATACTGATGATTTCCCATTGTTAAAAAAAAGAAGGGAGTGTGTTGTACGTAGTTATGGGCAACTAGAATCAACCTTATGTATATTTTGGATGTTTATAAGTGTTTGTATAGTCCAAATGATGTAAATTATTAAATTGACTTTGTGAATTGTTTTAAATGTGGTGATTAAAAGGCTACAGACAAGCCAATGATGGCTATCACAATCCACATTTTGCTATTTGAACTGACTAAGAATCTTAGGCTATTACCAGCAGCATGAGTGGACTCTAGAGTCATGAGGAGATGCCTTTCTACAAACATTTTGTCATCTATCTGCGGCTGTGGCCAGTAGCCTGTTTGAGCCAAGCATATGTTTAAAAAACATTCAAAGTAAATGAAGGCCCATAAAGTAATATGAATAAAATCAAAGCCATACTAAAAAAGTTGATAATATAATAAATCTGTGTAATGGGGCAGTACCATTTTCATGCAACTTGAAACATGAATACTTTTCATTTTCGAACAGTTCAATGAACATAAATGAGCTACATTACAATGAAAAAACAAATATTTGTGAACTATTTGTATTCTATTCAGGTTTTAAAAAGAGAATGCTCAGATTAATTTTTGATATTGAAAGGGCAGGTGTAGCTTCAATAGGTTCTAATCACCAATTATAAATATTACTATGCGATAGCACTTACTATTCATGGCAAAAAATTACTGGATAAAACTTGCAATAAATAATGAGCATGAGCACCATAAATATTGTGTTTACAAATCGCATGACCTTAGGCATGTAATGCAACCTTACTTTTGCAGTACTTTTTATGCATGATGATTAATAAGGCTATATATGTTTTTTTTTTCTTTTGTCTTTGGTATTTGAATGTTTTCAAGAAAAACTGAGTTCTACAAAAAACTTGATCAAGGAAAAACCACATTTATGCAATTATCTTGGTTGATATGCCACTAACAAAAACATGATATGCATAAATATTTACTGTTCATCTGGGTGTAACTTATTTATTTAAATATCCATAATTTGTTTATTGAATTGAAAATTTCTAGTAATTCAAGTGCTCTATGGACAAAGGAAACAATGTCAACCAGCTGTTCTTTTTATACACCATATTGCCTTCATACACCCAACCTCCATGCTAGGTAATTAACATAGACATAAATCTTTATGAGCCTGTAAACCATTTTAAACTTGGAACAGAAAAAGTAACGTGGAATAAAACTCCATAATTATATTTTGTAATCAATATGCAATAATAATTGTAAAATTATATGTAAAAAAGCCCACACAGTCATTTAATAGCTTTGTGTAAATATGTCCAGTCATCCAGTTAATTAGTAATGTGCTGAAACATACAAAATTCAGACTGCGTGTAGGTAATGTCCATATTTCGGCTGATAAAGCAATATTTGTGTCAGAAGAACTTGCATGTAACACAAAAAAGTCGGGGTGCAGTAAAAACCGACCCACAATTTAATATTACAAAGACGTCGAAGCTGGGCATCGGACACAAAAACCAACAAAAGGACATGAAAAAATCCACGCAACGGTCTTCATGCATCACTCATCTCGCTCTAACGCGATAAAAATATTCATGATGCAGTGGAAACAATGGCGTTAGATAATACAGCTGATTAAATATACAAATCAATGATCAACGCGTATTATTTCAATAAACCTTAAAATGTAGCAATGCTTCATTGCATTCCAGAAGGCATAATAAAAAAATAAACAAACCTGGGGTCAGTTTCACAGGTGCAATAACGGATTCTCCAAATGACGAAGGTCTGCTCTCAGAAACTTTAATTCCAGGACTTGAGCTAGAGCTGGCTGCAAATGGTGAGCACCTTCGCCTTTTAGCAGGCATTTGAGCCATGGACTCCCAGTCCAAATTTCTTTTGAGAGTAGCACACGCCATTTTCTTTTTACGCCCAGCGAATGTCCTCTACCTATCCGAGACTATGTTTGGAATTCCTGTCTTTGTCACTAACTAAGCAAAAATCGAAAATAATATTAAAACTTAAAGAACGGAAGCACTACAATTTAAATACAGTTATTTCTAAATTAATTTCTTAAAGGATTTCTATAAATATTAAAGATTATTTGACGCTCTCCGATTCTCTCACTTCCAAATAAAATCCGGCAGCGAACACTTTTCACTCAATTCAATTTTATTTTGACATTTTGTTGTTATACACAAGTTGACCAACATTAAGAAAATTTCAAGCATAGACATTTCACTTCATTCAATTTTCATTCAATCGTTTACTATTTTCTTGTTGATTGTGGTAACCACAGCAATGAGTGGAAAAAGATTACATTTATTGTTTTACATTGAATTTATTTTATTAACTTTTACATTACCGGAATTACAATTATTAATCAATTAAAATCCGACACACATTTGATGAAAAGCCATTTATTTTATCTTGCAACTCAGAAAATCACGACCAGTTCCTCTCTCTCTTTCTGCCTTCTTCACTTTTTGACAGATAAAATTATATTGTTTTGATGACTGATTCTGACTGTGAGTCATCGTCCAAATAATAATTATTTGCTCTTTATTAGTTTTCTAATCTAAGGCTGTGCCAAGTGCTAATCTTATAGGTCCTCGCGCCTATTGTTTTTCGTGTTAAAAGTTTTTTACAAGCCGTCAAACTGGGGAACGAAATGTCTTCGTCCGCTATGGAAAGTATCCTTTTTTAAAGTTTCTTAAGTTTTTGACACTATGTTTTTGATTTGAAATAGATTTTCCAGCCATTTCCATAAAAATAAAATTCTCTGTATAATGTGTCTCATTTGAGTTAATAAACACAACGGGAAAATACGAAGAACCCATGGATTCTGTTCAAGGTATTTCCCACTTTGTCATTGAAGTTAAATTATTTGCTTTGGCCAAAATAACCTTGTTTTGGTGTATTTCGAAGTCGTTTTACCATTTGTAATGATGCTACAATATACGAATCACGTGAGTATAAACAACATTGGAATGGTGACTTGAACTGGTATACTAAGGTTGCAACAACATTAAAACCTTCCTGAGATTCATAATGGCTGACAATAGTTCATTACTAACCAATAACAAGTACCTTGTAAGTTATTTTCTTGTTGCCTCCTTAAAAGTGCAGCACAAATGTTTCACAAATTACAACATTTTAAGAGGTAAGTAACTTACACAGTCTGCAATAGATTCCTGTATATTTATTTAGCTTATAATTTCTAATTATGAAAAGAATCCCATGTATATTATATACTGTCACACAAAAGTTAATCCTTAACTCACTTTTATCAGAACACCTATTTAATTTAAAATTTGCTGTAAAAGAGTTAGAGAGAAACTCAAAAAAATGTGAAAAGGAAGAAAAAGTTGAGAAAGAGAAAGCTAAGAAGGCAATACAGAAGGGGAATCTCGAGGGGGCTCGGATACACGCAGAGAATGCCATCAGACAGAAGAATCAGGCCCTGAATTACCTGAGAATGTCAGCAAGAGTAGATGCAGTGTCAAGCAGAGTGCAGACGGCACTTACAACTAGGAAGGTAAGGTTTTACTTTTGTATATTTGTTGAAACGACTATAGTTTAAAGGCACGTTGCCCAGTAAACTGGATTGTGGAAAAAGGTACATCTGATTAAGCTATGAATTATACCTATTGAGAAATAGTTGAGAAACGGCATGGCAGGGATAATTTTGTCAAGTCGATTGTCTCAAGTCAAAATTTGCCTTATGTAAACTAATAAAGGGCATCAAAAATCCTCATCACTGTCAAGACAATATGTTATTTATTCTAAAATTTTTGATAAGGTTGAGACTGAAGTTGAGAAGCAAATAATGTACAAAGAATTTACATACATTGTGGTATAACAATACTATTCATCTGTTATCATAATTATCTTGGACTTAACACAGTGTGCCATAAACATGTGTATCGATAAAATTTCATATTATTTTTGAAACTTTATTTCCCTTTTAATAACTATGGGATTAGAAAATTCTGATACTTTTTTGTAGCTACAATGTTATTGCCTACTCCAGACTTGCTGAGCCAAGTCCTCTTTCAAACAGGGTTACCAGGAACAAAAATTAATAGACCATAGCTCACCACTTACCTTCTTGATTCCAGGTCACAAACTCCATGGCTGGAGTAGTAAAGGCAATGGATGCGGCCATGAAATCAATGAACTTAGAGAAGATATCAACACTCATGGACAAGTTCGAGAGTCAGTTTGAAGACCTGGATGTGCAGTCCTCGTACATGGAGAATGCAATGTCACAGACTACCACCACCACAGTGCCTCAGGGAGATGTTGATAATCTATTGCAGCAAGTTGCTGATGAAGCTGGGTATGTAATAGTTTTTTTAGTTTTGCAGTATCTATTGATGAGTTTGGCTAGATACTGGATTTCACAGAAGTTGTCTTGGACATCATTAGAAGTCCTAACTGGTTCTGATTTCTACATAGCAAATGACAGAACGAAATTGAAAAGGTGGTTGAAAATTCGCCTAGTGTTTTACGATATTTATACTAATGAGAAATTCCTATGTGGTGATAGTCCACTCTAATGGAGCAAGTTTTCATTCTTCAGGCAACAAATGATAAACTTCTTACACGAGGCAAACTTAGAATAGAACTCAGTATAGGCCACAAAATTCTGGTATCTTTCTTTGACTTAAAAATACACACATTTATTTCAGCTTGGAACTCAACATGGAGTTGCCGTCCGGCGTGCCGAGCACGTCAGTGGGCACGGCCACCGTGGTGTCACAGGAACAGGACGAGCTCACGCAAAGACTCGCCAGATTACGACAAGCCGAATAGCTAATGTTGTACAGATATATTGTATAGAACCGCGCACGATCCTGTTATAAGTAAGAACTAAATAGCCGACCATATACTGTTGCATTCGTCTGAAAAACGTGCGTGAAACTTTTTCAAGCAGCCCTGTAGAGGTCCTCATTCCTAGCCTTTTTATTGTCTTACTGTACCACAGGCCTCTTCCATACAAAGAAGAAATGAGTGATAATTACCACACTTGCTCAGCACAGATTCAGGTATACAGACTTTTAAGTTAACGATTTTTTCTTTGATTGACTTCATTGCCAGTCATTGACGTCTAAGAAATATTTAGAAAGCACAGAACTTTAGAAAAGTTATATAATCTCCTCTCCCTGAGTTACCACCTGTGTATGGTCGGCTAATGATGCATATTGTTTCTTGTGTTATTGTGCAGTTTATGTGGTTTTGTATCGATTAAATTGGAGTGTTTTGGTAGGTTTGTTTACATAGTATTCATACAAGTACAAAATAGTATTAATACTCCAGGGTGTAACTAGTAATTTATGATATAATTTCGTAATATAATGAGTCAATGTATGACGTGGATAGTATGAATGCCCATTTGTCCAATTTCTCACTTATTATAATTTTATGCTGTTCAATTAAAAGTTCTTAACTACTCTATTAGGTGTTACCCGCTAGAAAAAAGGCATAAACTGCACAATAAAAGAAATCAAAAACATAGATATGATATGCAGCTTTCAGTTAACTTTGACAATAAAATTACAATTTATGTTGCTAGTTCAAGTCAGCTATTCAATGTGCATGTAGCAGATCTTATCTTCAAAGGTGAATCTTAAACGATATTTCGATGTTTTTACTTAATTTCGTGTCATTTCCACTTATGCTAATTATACTGTGATCACATGATATATAGAAACAGGCATATAAGTAAGTATCTAAGATAAAATATAAATGTCTTTAATTTTTTTGTAAATTATCTTTATAAAGTTATGAATATAAAATTGTGTTATATTTTTGATGTGTTAGTAAACCTATACATCGTCCCATCTACTCTTGAGATAAGCTTATTACTGAAGTTGCATGGTTGCACCTGTAATCGAATTGGCTGTTTCTCTATTATGCATTCTTATGAGGTAACCCCTTGACAGTTGGGTTAATTAGTTGTGGTGATGATATACAAAATAATATGAAAGGAAAATGCATTAATTACTTGATAAAAAAAATCTATTGCTTATCTCAATATCTATCTTTTTTTTTTTTTTTTTTTTTAATCAAGGGGAAAATCCTCATGGACTAACCTCT
>NWSH02000078.1:5130165-5141554 GCA_002382865.2 Heliothis virescens | reverse complement strand
ATAATATGCCTGCCAAGTTTCATCAAAATCCGTCCAGTGGATCCTGAGATTAGCGTGTGCAAACAGACAAACAAACATATAAATATACCAACATTCTGCGCCCCGCGCACCGATTACCACGCGCCCCACCATCCACACGTCCCGCATTTCGAGTGAGTCCGGACATTGTATCATTGTATCGTCATCGATATAAAATATGTACCGAACTGTCTCTGTGCGTATTAAAAATATTACTTCCCGAGGGAACAACTTCCCGTACCCGGATAAAAAGTAGCCTATGTTGTTCCTCAGGGTGTATTCTATCTCTGTACCAAATTTCATCAAAATCGGCTCACTGGTTTAGGCGTGAAAGCGTAACAGACAGACAGACAGACAGAGTTACTTTCGCATTTATAATATTATATAAAAATATAAAATATAAATATATAAAAAATATAAAAATATAAAATATAAATATATAAAAATATATAAAAAATATAAAAATATAAAATATAAAATATAAAAAATATAAAAAATAAAAAATATAAAATACAAATATAATAATATAATATATAATATATATAATAATATATAATATATATATTAGTAGGGAAGTAGGGATTAAATTAAATGAATACTATTTATCTAATTATAAATTACTATAAAAAATAAAATAGGCATATTATACCAAAAGGTTGATACAAAAATCTTGATAATTCACTTACAAAACGTCATTTTGGTTTATACACGTAGATATTCACTTCTAAACAGTTGAGACGATTGATTAAACTTTTAACGTTCGCTGCTGGGTTGTGACTACCCAAAAAACAAGTGCTAACCATAGATATATAATACTATAGCAGGCCTGCGACCCCCGCTCAAGGTTGCGCGATAAGCACTAACCGCTAGCCGAGTGCTCAAGCGCACAAGTAATAGAAGGATATGCCATGCTTTCTACTATTTATTGCATTGTTTACCATCATCTTGCTGAGCTTTCTCCATTATATTGGGGTCGGCTTTTAATATAAAACAACTGGCGTAAAACTTAAAATCCCGTTTTTCCTCGTTCCCGAGGGAATTTCGGAAAATACTTTCTTATCTCGCGTGAGAGGTTTAAGATGAACCTCTGAGCAAAATTTCACCTTTATAGGTTCACGGGTTTGGGCTTCACCCACGTCCCGGGGGAACTTGTTTCCGTACTCGGGTAAAATATAGCCTGTAACTTGGGGATAGTGAAGCTTCCCAACAGTGAAAGAAGTTTCGGAGCCATCGGTACAGATATCTATGGTAGAAATGGAAGAAAAACTTAACAGTTACATTCATGGCGGGTGGTGCCCGAGATGAGCTACGAATCTTTTTTTTGCCGCTAGGCGCAAAATTAAAAAAAAATACTATCGCACCGAATCGGTTAAGCTGCAAATTGTTGGTGATATTGTTGTTCAGTAGTCCTTATTTGTACAACTGAGTAAAGGATAGGGGAACAAACATTGTAGTTAGAACAAACATAATATAACTCGCCTTTGCGCAGTCGGGCAGATGGGTGACAAGTCTGGCAGACCATTCTTAGCTCTTTCTTTTAAATAACGCTTAGACTAAAAATTGCTTTTCAAGGAATTTAAAGGCTGATAAGCTTGGATTATTCATAAGAATTCGTTTTACAAACGGGTTTACTGACAAGACTATCTTTTTATTTAGGAAATTTTACGTAAAATAAAATGGTGACACATACCTGAGGTTGGGTAATACCTGCCGAAGAGGCATCGCTTTAGCGGCGCGTAAGCTTGAGATTTTATGATATTGATGTATTTTTTCAGTTGACTTTCCAATACTCTCGCCGACTATTGAAAAAATAAATCATAAAGAAGGAAAAACAAAAACGAAAAATGAATGCAGGTAGTCTAACATGCATAGTAGTAAAAATTTTAGGCCAAAAAATGTAAGGTTGAGCGTTCTCTTGGGTACTGGAAGATTCAGTTAGTTTGCTACTGGGAGAAGTCTTATAGGATTAACATGCATAGAATTATTAGACATGGAAATGGAAGGGTGTACCAAGCATAATATTATTATGTATTGTTATATAAGTGATGTGCATTTTTATGATAGTATTTTGAAGTGCCAGTGAAGATGAAAGCTGGGTTGACAATGTGATTTGGTAATGCTATGAATTTGTTATTTCTCAATTGAGACTCAAAGCGGGAAGTCAATTAGCCTTTTATATGCAAGATCTGAATATAGCCAATGCAACACACAAAGGAGTCCAAATTGTACGACTTTGTGTCTATGAATGCGGTACCAAATGTTTGATGTTTCTTGAGGACTTGAATTCATTCTTAGATAAATATTTTGTGTATTCAATTATTTTTATTACCCTTTTCTTATGGAAAATATTGATAACAGCCGACCATTATTCAGGCTACTTAAATTAAAATAATCAAAATAATGCTTCTGCTGATCCAAGAATGAAAACAAATTGGAGTTGTTTCAATCACAAATATTATTATGAAGGAATGAGTAAAATTAACATTGTGAGCAGTGAAAAAATTTGACAACGACTATGAATGTGAATAGATTTCAGATAAAAATATATTGAAGTATTAATTGCAATAATATCCGTGCTCTTGTGTTTCTATATTTTAAATAATTAAATAACTATAATAAATATAAAAATACGAGTGTATTTTCCCACTTTCAACTGTGGAAGTCATAATAAAAGAAAAAAATACATATTAATCTAAAACCAAAACCAATATTTACGTAAGGGTAATGTCATCAAACTAAGTAAAAAGAGGGGTAATAATAAAATATTAAACCGTTACGGTTGCTAACCTGAACTAGTGAGATAAACATCAAATTTATAACCCCGTTTGATTGCCGGGAATAATTTTACCCTTTCGCAGTCCAATGACATTCTTACCGAACTTTCCAGTAGTTTAGAGCACTAGAAAACAAATTTATACGCTCAACCTTCACATAAATTTACCAGTACATTATCTGATTATTTTTGTAACCCTTTGAAGGCTAATAAACTTAAAATTTATTAAATAAAGTGAGGAAATGGAAGAGCTTAAAAATCAAAATTCCTATTCACTACTGAAGGATAGGCTGCTTATAATTTTATATTGCATTATAATTATAATATAATTTACAAATGTTATTTACGTTTAGCATGGGTTTCATGTAAGTTGTTGTAAATTTTCCTATCCAGATTATTAGCATTCAGAGGGAGGTTTTTCATTGCCAGTATTATTTTTATACTTTAATTTGTTCAGTTTATCATTGATTGAATTAGGCATAGAATTGTGTAAAATGATGGCAGTTGTATCAACACAAAAATTTCATCACTAACGAAACATAAATCCATGTTTACGGCAGTGTTTGAACAACCCTATTTTAAATTTAGATCATAGCTCGCTCAGCGTCGCGATTGAAAGATTATAGTGGACGGAAGTCCTCATAAGTAAAATACAAATGCATTGTTGCTTATAGTGGCGTACTATCAAAGATTTTGTTAATGTAATGTAACACGGCGCGCTTACCTTGAGGTTAATTAATGGTTCCTCATTCTCCTCTTTGTAATATTCAATGTTTACAGTGACAAGGCCACGGTCAAACAGTCTCACGGACACCGTTGTTCCCTTCTTGCCAGTCAACAGCTTCAGCGAACCGCCTTCCAGTTTTATCTCCGCGGCTAAAATAAGATTCGGTATGTATTCTTTCAGCACCGTTTCCAATTGCCCGAATACTGTTTTCTGGCCGCTTTCGTCTCCCAGCCGGGCGGGGTCGAGCGAGAAGTCTAGTAGTAACGTTTGGACCGACATTTTCAACTATTCAAAGTTAATTGCACTGTTTATTGGATATCTAGTTGGACGGGACCGGTAAATCCAAGAGTCGGAAAAGAACGAAGCCGCTCTCTTGAAATTGAAGGAAATGGCAAATTGAATTGAAGGATCTATTTTGATACCAGCAATGTTGCCAAATAAAAATATTCGTATCGATTAAATTTGATATCGAATCCCCATTTCTCTATGATTGCGAATGGTATCCTGGTGAACATGTTTACAAAAACATCATGATTGAAGGTTTATCTAATGACTGACTTTTGAATAGTAATGAAAGGTATCAGAGTTCCATTGTCGTATTATAAAACTGAAATAGAAAATCGATTTAAATGTTTTTTTTTCTGGCATCCCAGTTACGTCCTTCATTGTTGACATTTCGTTCAAATGTTACTATTAAAAAAAATGATTAAGTAATAGAGTAGGACTGTAGATAAACGTATTTTTAAGAATAATCTGAACAGATCAGAAAGCTGTGAAAAATTCAAATATTGATAGTGTTAAAAAGTCATGTCAGTGTATCAAAATGTAACTGGCTGCTGAAAAAAGCAGCAGTGTCAAAATTCACAAAAGGAAAAAAAACCTATCAATTAGGCTTGCAACATTTTATCCGTCTGTCTTTCTTTTTTGTAAAAAAAATTGCATCGTGAGATTCTTGTGAGTTGTGACATGGCTGGAAATAATACTGAAGAAGTAGAGGTGGGTAGTTATAATTATTTGTGATGTAAATTGCATCGTCTACCCGTATTAGGCACTAATTATATCATACTTCCTTTACTTTTTACGAATTATGCTGATGTGGCTGCACTAACTTTCACTGTTGCATTTGTTTCGCGTTTGTAGTGTTTTCGCTACTTTACCAGTTTTATATAACCAAGTCTTGGTTAAAATAGTTTTCTAAAACTCAAAAATATTTATATTTCATAATTATCAGGTTTCCTGATAAGTGATTTTTTAGGTTAGGATCAGAGTATAAAATATAATGACTGGTGTGTTCAAGGGGTCTGCGACGACAGAGACCAAAGGCACGACTAATGCTGAGGTCCCGCCAGAGTTCCTGATCAAGCACCCTCTGCAGAACACTTGGAGTCTTTGGTTTTACGACAATGACAGGAACAAGACTTGGGAGGAGAACCTAATTGAATTAACTACATTCGATACGGTTGAAGATTTCTGGAGGTAAGTTGGTATGAAATAGGCAGTGTTATCTACATAAAAGTTACTGCAGTATCTGTATTTATTATGTTTATATTGATAACATTTTATTTTATTTGCTGACATTATTTATAATACATCTTATTAACATCATCACTCTTTTGATTGTAATGTAGCACAACTAAAAGCATTAAAATAGAGTAATTACTTATATTTTCTTGTTTTTGATACTTTTTATAAGCTTAGGAAGCTTTTCAAGTTACAAAATTCTGTAACTACCTACTTGAGCAGAGTTAAATCAGTTTTATTTTTCCAAAAAGGAATTATAATTTAATGTCTAATTGGTAATTGGTTACAAAGGAAAGTTGCTTGCCTATAGCAACTCTTTTAGTAACTTTACACTATGTTATACTGAGTTACCAAACAGCTAAGTATCTTAATAAAGTATATCTGTCACCGGAAAATAACAAGATCCGTATATTTATAAATTTCCTAGGAAATTTATAAACTTCCGTAGGATTCTAAACGGGAGATAAATTGTATTATTTTACGTCCTTATTTTCGTAAATTTATCAATTTCCGACGTCACACGGTAAATTTATAAACTAACGGATATCTATTCGTAAGATTCTAAATGGTTTGACCAATCACAGAAGCTCTTATAAATATACGCATCTTTGAAATACGTAAAATAACACACTGCTCTCCGATTGGTCAATGTTCATAGCCCGCACTGCTTGTGTCCATGGACTTCAATGGCGGCCGCGAGGAAGGAGAAGTGACATGTGACAGTCAACCAATCAGATCATGCGTAGTGCTTACTTATTATTTTACGAGTGACTTCAGTAAGTTTATCAATTTACGAAATTGTGAACGTAAAATAATAAAATTTATCTCCAGTTTAGAATCTTACGAAAGTTTATCAATTTACTAGGAAATTTATAAACTTACGGATCTTGTTATTTTCCGGTGACATATATACTACATGACAATGCCGATGACATACTGTTATAACAGTATACTACACCTGGGACCTCTCATAGGGCTTGCAGAAATATATCCACTCAATGATCTCGAACAACAAATTGAATGTTCTTCCAGCTGACCTCAACCAGATTGAACTATGGACTGATATTCTTTTGTTTATTTCCAGACTGTACCACCACATCAAGCTACCGTCAGAGCTGCGCCAAGGCCACGACTATGCTGTGTTCAAGCAAGGCATCCGTCCCATGTGGGAAGATGACGCCAACAAGATGGGCGGCCGCTGGCTCATCAGTCTTGAGAAGAAGCAGCGTAACTCTGATCTGGACCGCTTTTGGTTAGATGTGGTATGTATTCTGGGTATAATGTTCTGACTGCTTCAATTAATATATGGAAACAACCTACTTTCGTCTACTTCTATACATATATCTCCAAATCTTATACCTATTGGATTTCGTTGTTGACACAAAAATAATTGACTCAATATTAAATCTCATTTAACTTATTTTGTATGCAGTAAGAGCTACCTCTCACTGCATAATTTTTTTTTATAAAGTCCAAGCAAGCATAGAAACCTTTTAATTGATGCCTCAAGTCACATTCTCAACCTATCATTAGATCATCCCCATCTCAACTAGGACACTTTTCTCAATTGTATGTACTCCAATCAAATAAAGGCTATCATGGTTAAAATATATCATCATCTGCCTAGCCTTTTCCCGAGCTTAGCCTTTTACGTTGGGGTGGGCTTCCAGTCTAACCGGATGCAGCTGAGAACCAGTGTTTTACATGGAGCGACTGCCTGTCTGACCACCGACAAGGCTTGATCCTTCTGTAGGATCAAGCCTTGTCTTAACTTTCCTGGCTCCTTATCCTTTATTATATTTTTAACCACATGTAGAAAATAATTAATTTTACCATTTGGTTCTTAATAGGTTCTCCTCCTAATCGGCGAAAATTTCGATCATTCTGAAGAAATTTGTGGTGCTGTTGTTAACGTTAGAGCGAAAATCGATAAAATTGGTAAGTTTTGGTTTCTTGAAAGTTAAATTGAAGTACATGCCTTTTAACTTGATTGATTGAATGTTATTCTACGTCCTCTAGTCCTGACTCAGAATCACTTGCAAATTCTTGTAATATCAGTTATGTAATTTTTACTCGTTCCTAGTTACAGTTCTCGCCAAAAGATGCGCGATCGCCAAATAGCTGCCTCCATAGCGGCAAAGTTAAAAATCAGTACTATAAAATGTGTCGTTGTATTACAGGAGTTTGGACAGCCGACACTTCGAAGCAGCACGCCAACATCGAAATCGGCAGAAAAATCAAAGAGCAACTGGGTATCCACGGGAAAATCGGCTTCCAAGTCCATCGGGACACCATGGTCAAACATAGTTCGGCAACTAAGAATCTTTACACTGTTTAGTTGCTACTTAACGTTTCGTGCATTTGATGTAACAGCGGTATGGGGTGGCTAGGTAAAATGTCTACAGAATGTTGTTTATGACAGGCGTGTGTACACGATTGACAAATCGATTAATCGATTCCGAAATGTAATCGATTTGTCAACCGTTATTGTACACTCAGTGGTCCGCCTTTTCAGTTAATTCGATTTTATGAATTCGAGAAAAGGAGTAGTAGTAAAACAATATTTATGATTAAGAAGAGATGTTTTAGCAATACAGTGAGCTGTCTCATACGTTGTTGTTGTGTTTTCTAACCATTGATTAGCTATCAGGAGAATGATATTTAGGTTGAAGTTAAGGAGTTGTCTCACATAATTTATCTTAATATAACGTGCATGTTACGTCTGTGGCTAGAAAACTTTAAATTTTAAGTCTGACTTTTGTACTAAGTGTGCATTAGTTGTAATCTATAGATGTAATTGTGTCGATATGTGCTAGCTTGTTGGTTGCAGGATATAAATTATTAGTATTATAATGGAAGTAACCTATTTTTACACTTAGCACTTTTTATCTATGTTATTCAGAAACACTTGGCTTGATTTAACACTTCTGTCTGTGACGGTCATTGTAACAGCATTTCAACGATGCAAGTATACCATAAAACATTAAATACCATTTTGTATAAAAATTGAATTCGCGTTTTCATTTATCCTTTGCCTGATTAGAGGTCGCTTTACCACCAAATGCAGTATACGTTACGATGGAATCATACAATGGAAAGTGCAACTAGCTTGACGTTTCATAAGAGCTTTTATAGGCCTATTTGAAATAAAAAAAAATTATTTGATTTGAATCAAACTAGCGGATTCTCCGCAAGCTTATCGGGCTGTAGGAACTGGCAGCGTGAATACGCCCCAGCAAACAATTGACAACTGTTGGTTCTAAAGGTTCAATCTGACGCCTGAAAACGAGCGTGTCGCACGTGGAACGTAAACGCGCGACAGTTGAAAATATAATGCAGTTTTTTCGGGAAATACCCGTCCATACCCAAGTAAAGCAAAGCAGAGGTCAAATTAACAGTGTCATTCACTGATAAGGCGGTAGAAATCTTTACATACTTAGTATCCTTAGAATCTTCCAAAACTACCATGAAAGATAATGGCGATAATATTTAAGATTAACAAAAGCTTGTCAACGTAAATGGATTTCGTAAATAGGTAGGCGAAGTGTCTATTTAATTATTTTGACTTTGACTGTACACAGTCATCAAAATTTCAGTTAAATATTATGAACTTAGTCGCAAATCAAATCTACCACTAAGTAAATAATTTTGTATTCTAGCAACACTTTGTGCATCATAAGCGGGACTTCCAATAAATTGTGATTCATACAATATGCACTAACGACTTGTTGCTTGCGTTATAAGGCCCTGTCCGCACAGCGAATATTCACCGCGCGAATTTTATTCGCGTGGATTTGCGCGGTTTTTATTCCGCAACCACATTAGGTCCTGTCCGCACAGCGAATTAAATTCCGCGCGATATTTGTCATAGTCATACTACTTCATACCGTACAAAACATTCGCGGAAATAAATCCGCGCCGCATCGCGTGAAATTTGCATCAAAACACAGAGATTTTTATTTCGCGCGAATTTTATTCCGCCAGTGCGGATACTTCTATTGTATTCAATGTGTTACAGAATTGCGAGAAAAAATTCGCGCGGTTAATATTCGCTGTGCGGACTGGGCCTAAATATTCTGTGTTTGTTTGAATACTTATTCGTTTATTAGTCGTTGGTGAAGCAACACGGAATTATCTTAACTTAAATTAGGTGTAAGTACCAATTTTTTGTATTTTTCATCAATAAGTCAACTGCCGTTATTCTCTAAAATTAGTTTATGTAAGCCTGTCCCCTCACACAGCCTAAACTGCTCTGAACCTGTGGTTGTCCTTGCTGTTACATAATATCTTTTTTGAAAAGTTTATTGTGCGCCAGTTCCACAGGTTCCAGACAATGATCTGACGGATTCTGCCATAGAAATGTTTATAATTTTGACTACTTTTCTATGGTAGTATCGGTCAAGTAGCTATCTAGAACGTTATCTGAAACCTGTGAAACTAAAAAATCTATAAAATTGTAGATGGACTATTTTCCGCGAATGACGCAGTTCATTCAACAAACTCTTGTGATAAGGTTGAAAATCTATCGCAGATAATAATATGTCTGTGCAATCAATACAATGCAAACATTTTTTAAATGGTTATCCCAAAAGCTTATCATTTTATATTTTTGAAGAATAAGCCCGTCTGAAGGAAACCTTAACTGTAGGTACAGACGACAGCAGGTCAACGTATACGAATCTGTCAAATTTAACCAATCAAATATTAACCTACCGCCATTGCGATAAGGTTGAAAATCTATTGCAGAAATTTGACAGTTTGTGGTAACTTGATGTGCTGTCGTCTGTACATTTGTAAAATGGAGTGCGCTAACGCTTTCACAGATAGCAAAGTATTGCCAACATGACGACTTTAGACAACGTAAAGCATCCTCTAAGAAGCGAGTGGAGTTTCTGGCTATTCACTAATCAGAAGACAAATTGGGAAGATAATCTGGTAAACCTGGCAACATTTGACACTGTGGAAGACTATTGGTGGTAAGTCTTTACCTATTACATACAAAAGTGTGGGTTGGATTAAAACCTATAGAGAAATGTACCTTTTCAAAGTTAGGAAGGTCTAATCTAAGTATATTATTCGGTACTTTCTAAAGTATCTTGGATAATGCTAATAATGCCGTCCTAGCCGATTTTCGGCCAGCCGCTCAGGATATATAACCATAAGCATTCGCGCAGACACAGATGCACTCCCTATTTCCTCACTCTCATAGCCCGGTGGGACGGAAATCCGACACGACCTGAGAGAGATAGAGAGATCAGGCGCAGGTCCGACATTAACGTACTGTCCGAGTCCGATGCATAGGTATCTTGCATACAAAGACTTTAAAGCCTTATCTTTTCTTGGAGACCATTCACTAACGATGAAAGAAACACATCGAGAGGAAACCTCATTACCAGTCTGCCTTGAGCAACCGTGGCGATTAATGCTCAGGCATACCTACCTTCTTCATAATGAGTAAAGGTCTGTGTCCAGTAATGGGAGGGTAGGAGGGCTATAGACGATGATGACTGTTCCAGCTTATACCACCATATGAAAGTACCTTCGGAGCTGAAACTAGGACAAGAGTACATGGTGTTTAAGCAGGGCATCCAGCCTAAATGGGAGGATCCTGCGAACCAGTCTGGAGGCAGGTGGCTGATCATACTGGATGGTGCCAAAGCTGCTCATGTGGATTCTATCTGGTTAGACACAGTGAGTAGAAGAAGAAGATTTTTTTTTGGTAAAATAAAACGAGGGAATGTATTAGTAAAATAAGTTTTATGACAAAAGGAAGTATATTTAGGAATTTATTATATTAGTCCAGCCCTTTCTTTAGGGAGAGCAGTACATAAGGGACTACATGGGGCAGTATACATATAAGGGAGTACATAAAGGAGTAGATAGGGGCAGTACATAAGTGTGTACATAGGAGCAGTTCATATGGGAGTATATAGGGGCAGTACATTAGGGAGTACTTAAGGGTGTACATAAGGGAGTATATAAGGCAGTACATAAGGGAGTATATAAGGCGGTACATAAGGGAGTATATAAGGCAGTACATAAGGGAGTATATAAGGCAGTACATAAGGGAGTTGATAAGGGAGTATATAAGGCAGTACGTAAGGGAGAAGTTAAGGTGGTATATAAGGGAGTATATAAGGCAGTACATAGGGGAGTATATAAGGCAGTACATAAGGGAGAAGTTAAGGTGGTATATAAGGGAGTATATAAGGCAGTACATAGGGGAGTATATAAGGCAGTACATAAGGGAGTAGATAAGGGAGTACATAAGGGAGTACATAAGGCGGTACATAAGGGAGTAGATAAGGGAGTATGTAAGGCATTTCATAAGGGAGTTTATAAGGCAGTAC
>NWSH02000078.1:5082264-5108930 GCA_002382865.2 Heliothis virescens | reverse complement strand
CGTGGTGTGATCTGGACATCATCTTTCATTTACACATCCTGCACTTCTGAAGCTAGCCTTTATATGTAAGCTATATGTCCGCCAAGTTTCATCAAAATCCGGCCAGTGGTTCATGAGATTAGCGTGTGCAGACAGACNTCGTCGACACAGGGAATTCGAATGTGAGCGGCAAGCACTAACGATTACCGAGAGTTGATATTGTATCGGTTTTGTTCAGGAATAATATACGTGGTGTGATCTGGACATCATCTTTCATTTACACATCCTGCACTTCTGAAGCTAGCCTTTATATGTAAGCTATATGTCCGCCAAGTTTCATCAAAATCCGGCCAGTGGTTCATGAGATTAGCGTGTGCAGACAGACAAACATTGAAACATACAAACAGACAATTTTTTTTGTCGAATTCTTACTCTTTTTTCATTTCTTCATTACCCTACATATTTTGTTTTGTAAAAATATTTAATGTACGGACATGATTTTTTTACTGTTTTTTTTTTATATAGATATCTAGAATATAGATAGAGCAGGGTTACAATATGAAGAAGATGACAGGCAGTGGATGGTTGCGGTATGCCCAGAATCACTATGGTTTCACTCCTAGGGGGAGGCCTATATTTTTTTAACCGATTACTATGGCTACAATCTCAATCTGGCCTGTCTAAAGTCAGTTAAAATACATCCTATTATTAACTCTGAATTACGCGTGAATGTCGTTCAGCAGTGGACGACAATAGGCTGATGATGATGATATTTTGTATGATGATATGATGATAAGAATTACAGTCTACCAACTTCGAAACTTCAATCAGTTAAATTCGTACAAATTCATATATACTATGTCCTTCATGCCTCGTTTGAGTCCGTGTCAGGCAGGCGTCGGTCATAAAATAATGATGTTATTGTTTATTGTAGTTTTACTAACTTTGAGTATTTGCCAACTGAATATGAAACGTGCCAATTATCACCAACCTAAAATTGTAAGTGGGACCAATGCAATTCTTCAGGATAATGGAGCAATTGGTTGATGCAATGCAATTTTATGGAGCCTGTTTTTATTGGGAGATTGGCACGAAGTTAGTGTTATTCTTGATTGTATGCAAACCTCTGTACAGTTTGGTGTCTTTTCAATGATGAAGGTATTCATTGCAGAAGCTGTATTTTGAATTTTACTCTGTGCTTACACATATTTCAACATTGTTTGAACTTTGAAAACCTAACCATGGTTAGGTTTCAATCAATGTTGAAATATGGGCGGTGCCTAGGAAAAGGCATAGATTTTTTGACTATCGGAAATTCAGACAAGTTTTCCTCCTGTGGTGACTGGAAGCTATTCCTTTCATGATTCACGCTTACTTCTTCGACCTTAATAAGTTCACACCAATATTTAAGCAGGTCATCGTAATACTTCTAGCAATCTATCAGTTTTACTGACCATCAGCAATTGACCTTCTCACTATCAGGGCTGTCACTCTCAATGTGTCAAAGTCATTAGCGAATTTTCCGAATACAATTAGTTATTGACTCACTTTATTTACTATGAAGTCATCAGTCGATTACATTGTCAATTGTGCCAGTTTGTAAATGTACGGCGTTTGTAAGCGTGTGGATAGACCAAAGGAACAGGGCGGTGATTCCTTGCCTACAATTGTGTGTCACTCGTATGAAAATTCAATGAAAATTGAATGGCAATAGCAGTTTTAGCCTTATCGGTTATCGTCCAAATTCTTTCGATTTTTTCTCAACGTTCGCAAATATTTGGTATTAGGTAAGTACTAAGGTTTAATAAAAAACTGGTCAATCCGAGTAGAACTCGCCCATGAAAGGTACCGTCATCGATAAAAAATCACATTTGTTCTATGTGAGCCCCCTTAAATATATATTTTATTGTAGTTTTCAGTTGTTATTATAGCGGCAACAATAATATATCATCTGTGAAAATTTAAATTGTCTAGCTACCACGGTTCTACGGTTCAGACGACGGCAGGTCAACGTATACCAATCTGTCAAATTTTACCAATAGAACATTAACCTACCTCCATTGTGATAAGGTTGAAAATCTATTGCAGAAATTTGTACATGGTGTCTAGGTATCATGGTTCTAGAAATACAGCCCGACGATAGACGCACAACGGATTCTTAGTAATAGGGTCCCGTTGTACCCTTCGGGTACAGAACCCAAAACAAAATGATCTCGTTCTTTGCTCGTTCAGTATAAACACAGCTTAAAGAGTTAGTAGGTACGTTACTTACTATTCTGAGAACGTGTTACAGTTGTCAGTATTTGTGGCCGGTATATGTAACAGCTGGGTCATGGCTGAATTTTAGTACGGTACCAGCTCAGTAATGACAAATGTGTATTTATGGTGATGTGTTTCAGGCCTCTCCACTTAGGCGCTTGCTATCAATGGAAACAAGCTATTTAAGTTAGAGTATAGAAATTATGTGTGTATAATAATTTTGTTTTCTTTAAGGCTTGATGAGCTATACATCAACATTACAGGGATATGAGTGTATACCACAATCTTTATTGTAAGAGAAACAAACTTTCAAGGTAGCTATTTGACGTAAAATATTACGAGTAGGATAAGTACAGACGACAGCAGGTCAACGTAAACGAATCTGTCAAATACCAATCGAATATTAACATTACATTATTGTGATAAGGTTGAAAACCGATTGCAGAAATTTGACAGATTGTGATAACCGGATGTGCTGTCGTTTGTACATTACAGTACAAAATGTCAGAATGATATAGGTATCTAAAATTCAGTAATCAAAAAGGATTATCAAAACAATTTCTAATTCCTTAAAATTAATCAAGTACGTGTGGTCTAAAACGATTTTAAAAAGACGAACCAAATAATTATAAAAATACCGTCGCAAAGATATAAGATATTACACATAAGCAATAATAATCATAAGCATAAATATTATGATGTAAGATAAAATTATAATCGATCTGTAATAGTCATACCTAATCCAAGTTATTAGCGGGGCCTATTTATTGCCTGCATTCCGTCCGCGCTAAATTAACTCGTTTACGCGGGAAAGAGAACAAGGTTTGCAGTAAAAAGGTTGAGTATGAAGTTATTAGAGACCACCCGCTTTTTATTATACACGCTAAGTATAAAAACATGTAGAATAGCCTTTCTAACCAGGTTTTTAGAGCAGCTAAATTTTTTTATAAGACTTAGGGTGTTATTGTATCTTTAAATTCTTGTGATTTAATAAAATCTACGACTTCAGTAATTTAAGAAAGAAAAAAATTAAACAAGAACGTATTTTTGAAATGATCGACCATTCGAAATCAGAACGGAGAAAATAATATGACAATGGCCATTTCGTTCATAGTAAACTATTAAGCACTATATTCCTAGAGCTATACAGATAAATTATAATAATTATTATTGCCATTTTAGGTATACAGCACATTTAAACGATTCATGAGTATTTCTTCAATAAAATTATGAATATGACCGCGTTTTCAAGTCAAGTAGCTGTTATTTTATTGGCAATCAAAATATAAAGCTTGTTGCTTTGAATATAGAATGTGTTCATTACAGAGTTCGATGACCTCAGAAGTATTTAAATTTCTTTTCGCATATTGCCAATTAAACTAGACTGGTTAACAACTTCTAATATCTCGTCATTTGGAATGTATTTTATTGTTTAAAATTGTTTGCATGAAAGAGAGTTAGTGTAAGTGAAAGACAATCTTGTTGTGGCTGCACAATTTTAGTTTTAATTTTTATTTTAAGAACAAAATTTGTTTAATGCTCCAAATTAGATATCGAATTCTCATATGATGAATCGTACTATACTATTTGTATTTCGAAGAAAAAATATGATGTCATTCACACATCAAAGTATGTCAACGGAGCGTTAAAAAGTGATGACAGGTTGGAATTCAAACTAGACAGCTCGACGACACATTATAACAACACGACAAATATTTTAAATTTCGAATTAAAATAAAACAAAAAAGAATTTTTCAAACTAAACCACAGATAGTAGTCTTAATCATCGTTTGGAACGCATCCAAAAAGGTCAAGGATTTAGCTTGCTACTCTAATTCTTTCCTTTGTGTTCTAAAGCGCATTTAAAATAAGAACCATATGGTTGGCTCTAAATTATTGCTGTTTCTTCTTTTATTGGGCACTCGCGCTTGTTGCCAGGCGATGCATCGTTTAAAGGCTCGTTTGAACGATTCTATTTTTTTGGTAGAGTGCTAATTCTGATGCCGACGTTAATGCATGTTGGGATTTGTTAGGTTCATTTTTGTTGCTGTAAAGATTTTTTACTTATGTATTTTTAACGGCGAAAAATAGTTTACTTTAGATTATCATTAAAAGAACAAAATAAAAACAAAACACTTGAATTCAAATTAGCAATACGGAAAAATGTAATCCCAGTGAAATCAGTGAGACTTAAATGATTATCCAATGTTTACCTTATCCACTAGTGTACAGTAAATAAACACTATCCCTAATTGCCTACTGGATACATGTAAACGAGGCTCAAAGTTTAGCAGCCATTTAAACGTCTCCGCCATTTGTGGTTCGGCCAACCTTGGCTTTGAAGATATTTGTGTTACAAAAACAATGTAAGTGAGTTAGTGTTTGGAGGTTAGCACTATGTTTTATTACGTGTTTCCTAGGAATATTGCATGGATACGTTTCTAAAAGGAACGAAAGAATAATAAATATACTTACTTAGTGCAATTTGTCGTAGGTTAATTTTCTTGTTTTTCAAATTAAGAATACGCATTTTAAAACCTTTTTGTATATGGCCATGTATTTTTATTATGTAGGTATTGTTTGTTTTAATTAAAAGTAAATACACAAAATCCCTACTTCCCTACTAATATTATAAATGCGAAAGTAACTCTGTCTGTCTATCTGTATGTTAGATACGCTTTCATGCCTAAACTAGTGAGCCGATTTTGATGAAATTTGGTACAGAGATAGAATAGACCCTGAGAAACAACATAGGCTACTTTTTATCCGGGTACGGGAAATAGTTCCCTCGGGAAGCGGGCGAAACGGCTGGCAAAAGCTAGTATTTATTAAATTTAAAAGCGCAATCATCAAGCGTAGTTAAGAAGTTCATATATTATCTGTAATGCAAAAAAGCCTGATTTATATGGCACAAGTTTCTTTCGAAAATACATTGGATACTTCAAAAACTCTGTAATTTTTATAGTTGAAAATTGCTGTTAACGACNCAAAGATATAAGATATTACACATAAGCAATAATAATCATAAGCATAAATATTATGATGTAAGATAAAATTATAATCGATCTGTAATAGTCATACCTAATCCAAGTTATTAGCGGGGCCTATTTATTGCCTGCATTCCGTCCGCGCTAAATTAACTCGTTTACGCGGGAAAGAGAACAAGGTTTGCAGTAAAAAGGTTGAGTATGAAGTTATTAGAGACCACCCGCTTTTTATTATACACGCTAAGTATAAAAACATGTAGAATAGCCTTTCTAACCAGGTTTTTAGAGCAGCTAAATTTTTTTATAAGACTTAGGGTGTTATTGTATCTTTAAATTCTTGTGATTTAATAAAATCTACGACTTCAGTAATTTAAGAAAGAAAAAAATTAAACAAGAACGTATTTTTGAAATGATCGACCATTCGAAATCAGAACGGAGAAAATAATATGACAATGGCCATTTCGTTCATAGTAAACTATTAAGCACTATATTCCTAGAGCTATACAGATAAATTATAATAATTATTATTGCCATTTTAGGTATACAGCACATTTAAACGATTCATGAGTATTTCTTCAATAAAATTATGAATATGACCGCGTTTTCAAGTCAAGTAGCTGTTATTTTATTGGCAATCAAAATATAAAGCTTGTTGCTTTGAATATAGAATGTGTTCATTACAGAGTTCGATGACCTCAGAAGTATTTAAATTTCTTTTCGCATATTGCCAATTAAACTAGACTGGTTAACAACTTCTAATATCTCGTCATTTGGAATGTATTTTATTGTTTAAAATTGTTTGCATGAAAGAGAGTTAGTGTAAGTGAAAGACAATCTTGTTGTGGCTGCACAATTTTAGTTTTAATTTTTATTTTAAGAACAAAATTTGTTTAATGCTCCAAATTAGATATCGAATTCTCATATGATGAATCGTACTATACTATTTGTATTTCGAAGAAAAAATATGATGTCATTCACACATCAAAGTATGTCAACGGAGCGTTAAAAAGTGATGACAGGTTGGAATTCAAACTAGACAGCTCGACGACACATTATAACAACACGACAAATATTTTAAATTTCGAATTAAAATAAAACAAAAAAGAATTTTTCAAACTAAACCACAGATAGTAGTCTTAATCATCGTTTGGAACGCATCCAAAAAGGTCAAGGATTTAGCTTGCTACTCTAATTCTTTCCTTTGTGTTCTAAAGCGCATTTAAAATAAGAACCATATGGTTGGCTCTAAATTATTGCTGTTTCTTCTTTTATTGGGCACTCGCGCTTGTTGCCAGGCGATGCATCGTTTAAAGGCTCGTTTGAACGATTCTATTTTTTTGGTAGAGTGCTAATTCTGATGCCGACGTTAATGCATGTTGGGATTTGTTAGGTTCATTTTTGTTGCTGTAAAGATTTTTTACTTATGTATTTTTAACGGCGAAAAATAGTTTACTTTAGATTATCATTAAAAGAACAAAATAAAAACAAAACACTTGAATTCAAATTAGCAATACGGAAAAATGTAATCCCAGTGAAATCAGTGAGACTTAAATGATTATCCAATGTTTACCTTATCCACTAGTGTACAGTAAATAAACACTATCCCTAATTGCCTACTGGATACATGTAAACGAGGCTCAAAGTTTAGCAGCCATTTAAACGTCTCCGCCATTTGTGGTTCGGCCAACCTTGGCTTTGAAGATATTTGTGTTACAAAAACAATGTAAGTGAGTTAGTGTTTGGAGGTTAGCACTATGTTTTATTACGTGTTTCCTAGGAATATTGCATGGATACGTTTCTAAAAGGAACGAAAGAATAATAAATATACTTACTTAGTGCAATTTGTCGTAGGTTAATTTTCTTGTTTTTCAAATTAAGAATACGCATTTTAAAACCTTTTTGTATATGGCCATGTATTTTTATTATGTAGGTATTGTTTGTTTTAATTAAAAGTAAATACACAAAATCCCTACTTCCCTACTAATATTATAAATGCGAAAGTAACTCTGTCTGTCTATCTGTATGTTAGATACGCTTTCATGCCTAAACTAGTGAGCCGATTTTGATGAAATTTGGTACAGAGATAGAATAGACCCTGAGAAACAACATAGGCTACTTTTTATCCGGGTACGGGAAATAGTTCCCTCGGGAAGCGGGCGAAACGGCTGGCAAAAGCTAGTATTTATTAAATTTAAAAGCGCAATCATCAAGCGTAGTTAAGAAGTTCATATATTATCTGTAATGCAAAAAAGCCTGATTTATATGGCACAAGTTTCTTTCGAAAATACATTGGATACTTCAAAAACTCTGTAATTTTTATAGTTGAAAATTGCTGTTAACGACCCTAAATTTACAGTTAAACCACGTAATGAGATCGTCTAGTTTTTATGACTGTTTTTTTATGACTGTTCTCTAACTATTGTGGTAGTTAATTGTCTAAAAGTAAGTACGTATAGCGATTTTATTTGATACCCCCTCTTTTATGAGTTTAGTAAAGAACGTGCTTCAAAAAACTGAGTGATCTGAAAACAGTTTTTGGTACAGAGTATGTAAGTGCCAATTTTGTTTTATACTAGCTGTTATCTGCGGTTCGACTCGCGTCCCAAGAGAAATATCTCCTGAAAATTCTTTCGGATTATAGATTAAGGAAGGCACAAGTTTTGCAGTATGTATGTCTGTAACTTCTTCATATGCAAACAACTGAACAGATTTTCATGAAACTTGGTAGTAATAAGTATTGCTTATACATCAGAATAGCACATACGTTTTTAATCCGTGTGCGGTAAATAGTCCCCTTGGGACGTGGCTGAAAAAAACAACCAACCAAGAGATTTTGAACCTTATTCCAATGGTGGTAGGTTAATAATTGATTGATAAAATTTGACAGATTCGTATACGTTGATCTGCTGTCGTCTATCCCTGCGTCTAATTAGACCATTTTATGCATTAGCAAATATGTTTGAAATATGTCTGATGTCATTATCCCATTCTATTTCTTGTTAAAAATATTCAACAACTACAATAACACCAGGTACTAAACCCAGTCACATGGTAGTGCCCTGTATTTATTCTAATACATATAATAACATGAAATGCTAAGGCTATCAGAGACTACGCACCTGCATCTCAAACTGGTTACGAGCTAGATTGCATGCGTAAGTTTATAAGGCAGCCGTATTAAATTCTACTCTTGAATTTAATAAGCAATAGTAATATGACTATCATATTTTCAGTAAGGCATTGCTTTTGATCAAGAAATTGCCTTGCCTGTTAGAATTAACAATTTCCCTTTTATTTCATTTATAATATACATACATGTTTACATTTACTACCTTAATTATAACTATTCTTATTACAGAGCTTAAATCTAATATAACGCATCAAAAAATTGGTCCTCATCGCTGTCACTCGGTAATGTACCTGGCTGGCAGCATTGCCACGTTGAATGGCAATGCTTAACCGCTGTGCGAAATGAAAGCCCTTGGGTCACGGGAACTGTCAACCAAGCGCTTGGATATGTCCTTGGCGAGAAAGTTAGTTCTAGTATAAGTAAAATCTAAGCCGATCCCAACATAGTTGGGAAGAGACTTGGCAGATGATAAAAGTAAAATTTAATTCATTTCAACGCCAGCACATTCGTTTGCCAGCGGTTTTACTACGGAACAACACCGTGCACCCGGGAGTTTAAGCCGTTTTTTATGCCTCAATTTCTCTAAGCTGTAACTAATTACACGTACATATTAATATCTTATTTAAATGGTAATTTCAAATTAGTTGTGACGTCATTCATGAGTACTGAGATAAGTATAGCCGTTTGTGTACCTACTATTGTTAAGTACGAAGGCTACAGTATTGTCCATAATAGGAAATATTACGTCATTTGATAGCTGGCTGGTGGAATTATGAACTACGAAAGGATGCCGACAGAACTTGGATTGGTTAAGCTAAGGATTCATAGATATGGTAATTGGTCGTATTCTGGTAGAATTAAGACTAGTAATCACTTGTGTCTTGCGTAGGAAGTTGTCTAAAATATGGGTTAAGGAAGGCCTATTTGATAGAGCTTAGTTTCATTGACCAATAGTGGTAATTTAATGTAGAACTCGAAATGTAGGCCGGTAGTTCCATTTCCCTAAACTAACATATATTATTTCCCAAGATCACATTGCCTTCATTTTCATTATAAACATGAAATATTGGGCGTCACTTCAAGTAAAATATTATTTTCGCCCTACCAAAGAACAACTAAAACATTGTACTAACGACTACATTCGACGTATAGCAAAACCTATTCCGTCTATCTACCAAATCTGGGAGCATTCTAAGCCACTTTCACAGTGCTGGCTAAAATTGAGTGAGCCACATTTCAAGTCCCTTTGGACGGATAACAAAAGTCCCGGATCGTCAGTATATTTCATCCGGACAGACAAATGCCAGCAGCGGATTTAAAAGAGGTTTGTAACAGTGTGTTCATTGTAAAAAGTTTTCATGTAAGGACTCGATGAGTTAAATTTTGAAGTTAGAATGTCGGCTCTGTTCGATTTTCAAAATTTCAAAAAGAAATGGAATGCTAAAGAGTGTGTTTATGTTAGTGAGACAAAGTCCTGTCGTTCAAAAAACGAATTTGCATAAAAATTACCTTTAAAATAAAACCCAGTCAGGAATCAGTAATTCAGTAACACTAGAAATAAATAACCATGATGAAATTAGAACGATTTAAATACTCATAATAATTTAGCAACATCTTTATTCCATTTTCCACAAGCTGGGTAATTTATCTTCAGCAACACATTTGAAATGTTCACAGTTCACCAAATAATAATATAGTCCACTAAAATGACGTCATTAGTCGCCCACAGATACCGTATGTCTTACGTTAATCGAACACTCGAGTATTAATGGACAGATTGATGAATGGATAGTACAGAATGGAAAAACTTACATAGAGTTAGATCTTCATAGTTTATGCGTTAAGATGACTCACAAGTAGGCATATAGTTACTCATAATTACTGTAGTTGTCGTGAATAATACATAACGTATGAAGGAATGGTATTTATTTATTCTTATAAATGCATAAGCTTGTAGTTTTATTATATAAATCGCACATAGCGATAAAGCCTCCCATTGCATTTTCTCAGAAATAAGTCGCCTCTGCCGTATTTTGGCATGATGTATGAAAACAACATGAAAACTTTGACTTCTGATGTTAACCCTTTAATGATCGAACGTGCAGATATATCTTAACATCACCTTTGTATTCCACGAAGGGTTTGTATGGTAAGTAGACCTCCAGTATCCAAGCAATCATATCTTAGATACCTTTTAAGGCAATCAAATTTAGACCTTCGTGCATACATCTTCGCGTCAGTTGTAATGGCTGCAAAATAATCTTCCAATGCAAAATATAAGTCAAGTAGGTTATTCTAATTAATGAAACAATTAAATGAATATTAACCACGTAAATTAAATCCAATTAACATTCGATCCTTTTATAGTAAAGATACATTTTCTACTACACATGACGTGTTTGAAACTCGATAGAACAACTTAGCAAAGCGTTTAGTTACAGCAACTAGTTTTTGCTTCGGCTGCGTTATTGCAATTTTTCAATGCAATTTATTGACGCACGTGCGTCGCAATAAATATTTTTCTTATTGCTATTACGTTGAAAAACTTACACACCTCGTTTTATAATTTGTTGTGTGATAAACAAGACGTAAATAATTAGGAATTTTGTTATAACATGTCATTTTAGGTATTATCTGACCGGATTTTGGTAATAAAATAAATCAGTCATCTCTTGAAAACTGAAAGCTGTCAACTGCACAGAAATCGGTGACACGATAAGTCAGCTATCTCTTGAAAACTGACAACTGTCAAATGCACAAAAGATTAGGCACTTTACATAATTATTTTAAGGGGTTACAGTCCTGAATACATGTTTACAGTTTTAAAAAGTGGGTTAAGATCACATGCAGACGAATTTCTCGAGAAACGTCGGAAAGTGCATACACGTGGGTGGACTTAACATAGAAAAGTCAAACATTAACAAAATGATTATTTGTTGTACTAAATTCGGGTTTGACCTACTTAAAATAAATTAATCCCACGCGGCAATTTTCTCTTGCAGTTTTTCCGCGTTTAGTTTTTTCAAGGATAGACTGACATTCAGATATAAAGCAGAACATCTATTTTTCAATGCAGAAGTGTAGTGCATTTAGACTGGCGAAGTTTATTATATATTTAATTCAGTGGCGATGAATTATTGTAATGGTTCATAGGAAAATGCCCGATGCATTAACGTTTATTTTGATAAGTTTGACGAAAATAGTTGTGAAGGAATCTAGACAGATAGACGGTGTAACTGAAAGAAATTATATCTGTGTAAGAAGAATAAAATTGCCTATGTTTTCTTATGCTATATTCTCAAAAACTAAAGATGCTGCGCTAACCCTAAATAAAATAAAATAGGGATGGAGGGAGAATAATGATGATAATCAAACTTAAGACGGAATATTTTTAAAACATCATTCAATTTGATAAACTGATTGTAAAAGCGTATTAAATACTTTACCATTCGCAGCTGTGTATGATTATGCTGCTCATTTCCAAATGCTTACCTAGAAAGAACAAAAAATAAATTTTAATCACAGATCAGGAAACAAAACACAAACAAATAAATTAAAACTAAAAAAGACCATTAAGAAAATGCAAAAAATAATCCAACATTTCAATATTTATTTTCACCACATCTGTCGTCAACGAAGACGTACGCAGCCATTAAAAACGTATATATTTATTTTGTTAAACGCGCGAATACCATTTACTAAGATAAAGTGCGCATAAACGTCGGAAACAGCGTTTAGGGATGTTTACAGGTTTAGTTTCTCGTTTTCTTATACACACGACAGCAGGCCAACCTACCCGAAACCATCGAATTTTACCAACCGAACATTAACCTTCCACTGTTATGATAAGGTTGAAAATCTCTTGAAGAAATTTGACAGATTGTGGTTACTAGATGTACTGTCGTCTGTATACTAGTAGGTAATTGATTTGTGGCTATATCGCCTATATGGGTCGGTGTATGTCCATCAATTTGGATATTTCCTTGTTTTGACAGGTTAATTCCTGCGGCACATGCGTGGGGGAATATGATTGGTCGCAGATATATGGCTTGGAAGATGCGGTAATGGATGTTAGCAAGCAATTTTATTTAAAAGGGACTGAGTTTGTGGAGATCACCGTTATAGAAAAACATCCATGTACAAACAAATATAAATGACGAAACAATTACATTTTTGTTCATAGTGGTCATGAAGTTTCATGGTTTCAATCAAATGATCTCTTACTCATTGCAGATGCAGCATTGGACATAAAAGGTCTCCAATAAGAATTTACACATGGAATACCCAATGATGCACCTTCAATCTCCCTACATCTTGTACGGCATAAGACCGTTTAGCTCAAGTCTGGTTATTTCAAGGGATTAGGCAGACGTCTAGACATGCAGTCGGTCTGCACTTGAAGCGTTGCAGTCCGACTGACTTCGATTTAGCCTGAAGGTAATTCAGCATGGAGTATGCACACCATAGGTGGTAAGGAGGATTTTATCGTTTTCTCCTTTATGGATTTGAATTTAAATTCTCTGTGGAATGATTTTGAAAATATTTCGTTGATTTATTTTATAAAAGTTTTCTTCGGCCTAGAAAATATGAACGCAGTCAATACGCCGTAATAATAGTAGGTATATTTCAGCAAAATTATTTCAAATGTATGCATCTTTGGTTTTTCCACACATTTTCACAAATATACTTCGTTCTGTTTATCTTAGCCAATGCACTTATTTACCCAAAAACCCACTATTATCATCCCCAAAAATAACAACGGGACAATTCTGATGTTGGCCATCGAATTCCTTCACGTACTGTTACAATTAATTTATATAAATTTTAGTGAGCCGAAACCAAGTTCAGTTCACGCTTGGCAGTTGTCCAAAGACTTGCTTCTGGTCTGGTGATCTTCGAATCTGAACGATAAGGTTCGAGTGACAGGCACAATCGGTTTCCTTGATGCTAAACTTGGGTTTGAATTTGATAGCTGGCTATTTGTTTGGATTACAAACAAATAGCCAGCTATCATATTTTTGTGTATTTTTTTTTGTGCCCAGTTAACATGTCAAAGAAGGTTTTATGTAGGTGCCTGAGCTAAAATTATAATTTAATCTTATTGAAAAGTGATAGCGGAGAAAAAAAATTAAAGGCTTATTCAATAAAATCATACAATTTATTTCGTAGTAGACACCTGTTTACAAAGATTCCGCCAGAATAACGATGTATGACTATGATATAAACTGTGACATCCCACCTCTGCCAACTAGGTTACTTGTACTGTAATGCAATCTTTTTTTAAACACCACAATGTTTATAATTCCGAATATTTACGAACATATCCGAATGTTGCCGAACTACCGTTAAATAATCCGATGTTCTTGATGTTTTTTTTTTAGATAAGATGTATTGAACGCGTTCGAATTTTGTCAGTTGTGTTTTGAATTTCTTGTTTGAAATATTCGTAATGGCAGCCGAGACCTTGGCTTGAGAATATTTGTGTTAAAGTTTCCAGGTGAAGAAGTTGTTTATTGTAAAATCTAGTTCAAGATCTAGGCGTTCCGGATAAAATACTGATGCCGAAGTGAGCTTAATGTTATTGCCAACGCCTGTCCTGAAATAATTGGAAGAAGAGCAACTATCAAATGCATTTTACTTTCTTCGTATTTTTTTTTCTATTTCGGAATTGTTGTAAGTTTATTTTGTTTTATAGCCGTGTGCAGCTACTTGAAGTACCTAATTGTAAAGCTCCCGCCTGCAACTCAATTACGATTAACTCGATACATCGAACTAATGGTTCTCGTTAATCGTCTCGAGCATGAAATGACGTAGAAAATCCAATTACAACGTTATCTCAAAGAAAATCCAATATTTAAGGGCTGCTCGTAACTGCGTGTTCCTAACTTTATGACTTAGCATAGACGCATATTTCCTCTCCGCTTTTATTAGTTCATATCCTTATTCCACCGTTATGGTGTAATTTCAACTTTATTGCTATGATCTAAGGTTGGTATTTAAGTGGATGGGTGTGGTAGTTAAGGCTTTATGTCTGGGGTGGTAGTTAGGTTGTAGTAAGCTGAGCTGAAATGGACGTTTCTTATTACTGCGCTAAGAGCATGTAAGTGCTTTCTAACACTAGTCTTGTTATAGGCAAGTACAAGTATATGTTCTGGAATTATTATAATGGAATAAAAGCTCGCATTATTACGAGTGGCGTCTTTGAGAAGGCTTTGTATTTCACCCGGAGGATGAAGATCTTTTATTACTTTATGACGATTTTATAATACACTCGGTTTCATATACAGTAAAAGCTCTTCATTCGCGGGGTTTACGTTCCGTAAATATGCCGCGAATACAGAAACCGTGAATATGGAATGGTAATTTATATGGGGTTATAGGGGATACGTTCCTAGGTGACGGATGATAGCGGAAGATAGGTGTTAGTCGATCACAATTTTTGTGACCAATGGAAAATTAAAACAATACAACACGCAATGCGGCGCTTATCAAAGGACGGGACGTCCATTTGTGACAGCATTTAATAATATAGGTACTTTATGTCATAACAAATAAGTTTATTTTACCTAAACATTATGTTTGTCCTTTGTGGACCGCTGAACCAAACAAAAAACGCCGATAGCTTTGAAAAAACAATCTAGGCGTAGTAATAATAAGGTCTATTTTTTTATTAGTTCACTTGTTGTCGCGATGACATATTATACAGAATGCTTTGTATTGAGGTATGTATGTACCGTTGTACTGATTCGATCCGCGAATAAAGAAATCTTAGGCCGCGAATAAAGGAATTAGATCGCATTTTTTCAATCCGCGAATACTGAAAACGCGAATGAAGGAAGCGCGAATAAGGAGCTTTTACTGTAATTGTTATGGATGTTTTAGCACCAATAAGGAGTTTACTCGCAGGGTGAAACAATACTAAAGGTATTGAAGATTATTTGCGTTATAAACCTTTAAGCATTTTCATTTGAAGATCGTAAAAAAGGTAAATTAATTAATCCAAAAGTACGGATATAGCAACAGCAACATTACACAATAATTTCGACTAAAATAAAAATGTAAAAACATAGCACAAAAAAATCGGAATGATTCAATTCAAGAACAAGAAAATGAGTCATTCAGAATGAATTTAATTTTCGTCGCAAATCGTAACAATTTTATTTCATCTGAATATTTGAATATCAAACGACATTCTTAGAAATGAAATCAAAAGGTTTCCAAGACAGGAAAAAGAAAAAGCGGGAACTTCGGCGAAGACAAAACGTTCAGATAACAAAATTAAACGTAACAGTATCAGTACTGAAACAATATGCTTTTGACTTCACTAAACATTGAATTAACAAAAACATTCTAAAAACGATCAAAGAAATAAACATTTATAAGAACAAAACACAGCTCCAGATTGCCGATGTAAAATAAAACAAAACGAACTACAATCAAATGATAGACGATATTCCTTGCTAACAAATTAAAAGACTACAAATCCACGCAGCTTATTCTAATCCTATTAAACCCTTTAACACATTGCTCTTCCCAAGCAAAGAGTAAAAGAAAGCAAGTTTCTATAGCTGTGGGAGATCAGTCCTGCATCCTATCTCAGTAATACCAAAGAGACAGCTACTTATCCCTTTGATGTTCGTACAACCTCTTTGAAGTCTACCTTATATGGTTTATAAATATATTCAGCGTTAGCTGGTTCCTTTTCACGGTAACATGTAGATGTGTTTACCGTCATTATTATCATTTTCATTGATAAAATTACTCGATGTTACGGCCATTGAGTCAATCGAATCTGTTTGACATTTATTTGCATTGGCTTTGGTTTCTAAGTGTTCTGTAAATCCTTGGAAATGTAAATCAATTGCATCTCATTTAAGGCTGATGACCATTCCGTTCAATTATCGTTTTGGTGTCGTTGCTTAATGAACTTTGATATTTCAATAATGACGTGTCCTATTGACCAAATCTTACAACACCCGTGGGAAGATATTACGCATAACAATGGACCACCCATCACATCCAATTCACTGAAGGCATAAATTAGCTAGTTGAGCATTCGTACACGATCAATCTTATGCTGACCCTTCACAAACAGCTAAATCAAGTCTTAATAGAAGCTGCTACTAACGCCGATTACAATTAAGGCGATCGTAGATGTCATCTTTAAATTCGCTCAATTGACTGTGAATTTCCATAAGACACCTTAGGGCTAAATTGTCTCATGGTGATGTCCTATTTATCATAATTATCGTTGTTTGCTCATGGCGTCAGATTTGGCGCCTCTCGTGGGTGTCTCCAGTTATCTAGGTTAGTGCGTGGTGTAAGATTAATTAGTTTTCGGTTCAAGAACGTTTCTTTCAATTGATTTATTGGGTAGAAGTAGGTGATGATAAAGTGGTGTGTAATCTAAAGTGTATAATTATTGTATTAATTATGGAGATCAAGATTCTTAACACAATTTGAATACTTGTTTTTTTTTATGCCAATTATAACATTGCGTCACACGGAGAAGTGTTCAAAAAGAAGACGTGCCATTTTGCGGTAAAGCAAATTCAAAATGGAATAAGGGCAGGAGAATGATGATGGCAAACAACAATACGTACGTATTCTTTAACTAAAAAGAAAAATCTGGTTTTACTTTCAAATTATTTTATTTGATCCTATCCGCTGTTCGCTTGTACTCCACACCACGTCATTCTTGACATTGCGTCCAGTTTCCATTGAGCCCGTCCCATTACACACACGATTTGCGAGCTCGTCCCGTCCATCGGCGATGACGTCACAGCCTATTGATTTCGAGACAACAACGCTATGGAAATGAGATGATAATTACATGTCTCTGATCTTAGATCAAGGTGGATTAGTGGTATTTCATTATGTGTTGAGATATGGGGTTGAGGCGCGTTTTCTGCGTTGATAACAAGCGTATCAGTTGTTTGTGATTTAGTTCATTTGTAAGACTGTTAAGATGATCTTGTTTTGTAAAGGAAGATATAAGTACTTGTATGTCACTTTGTCTTATATAAGAGGCAGAAACTATATAGAAGTTTGACATTAGTCATGTTGGTGCAGTCCCAAAAATAATGTTTTTATTATGGTAAGTGGTTATAAGCGCCACATAAAATACTCCAAAAATAAAATACTTCTAAGGCGCCAAATAAAAATGTGCTTAAGGTTTCTAAGCTTCGAATTTAAATATGTAGGTATATTTATAATCAACCATGCACTTCTCTTGTAGTACGTAGGTGTGCACTTTATTATCTCGTTACACTGCAGCATCTAAACCGAGTTAGGTAAACTTTACCAGTTTGTCTTTACTAGGACTAAATTAGTATGCACTACAACAATGTTCCTAGATAGTTGTAAAGTTAGTGCTAACATTAAACAGCTAGCTTTTGCCGAGTATACTAGGCCATTAAGTGCTGTGATTAAAATTTTATGGCTGCATTACCTAAGTAGGCTGCCTGATCTAACTTTGAGATCACAAACCATTATTTCACCAGAGGCTGATGTCACTTCATATTTAGAACTGTAAGGGTGCGTCCTTCGTGAAGGAATCAACGCGAATGCGAAGTGATCCGAAGCGGATTTATAAATGTACGGAGTGCTACTATTTAACGTCACGTAAGGCACTTCAAAATAAATCGACTGTTTATTGTTCTCGCGTCACACCGCGCCGCGTTCGCATCCAAATCGCTTACACAGGACACACCGTAATGTTCAATTTAAAAGCCTAAATTCAAATGCCGTCGTGATTTTTATGACTTTTGATAATTTGCATCTTAAAAGTGTGAAGATAAGGTCGTAATTTGCGTACAAGTAAGTGTTAGAGTTGGCTATGCTTGCGAATAGGACATTAACATCTATTTGGCATTAACCGATTTTGAGGTCATATAAGAGTTCATTTAATGATAGTACCAAAATGGTGACAGATAATACGGCTGTGAAGTTCATTTTTTTAGATTTCCCACTCATTATAAGGTGTTAAACGACTGCGCTTCGACAATTTCAGAGTATTATGTACTAATATGCGATAAATGATATAGCTAAGCGAAGCTACAGGTTTCAACATAATATTTTTGCACTGATTGTGAATCTGTTTATCGCTTTTTTAACCGAATCCAAAACAAAACGATTCTCTCATTAGGTCCCTTTTTTAAACAAAAGGAACTTTAGGTTTATAGAAAAAAACAGAAAGTTAGGACTTTAGGTTTAGAGACAAATAATAATATGTTGAAAGCGAAAGAGTCTTGCTATTACTATGTAGTCTTCAGAAAATTAAGTCCACAATCTATTAATATCACAACGGGAGATATGGGTTACTTGAATATGAACATTCAGACCGCTCATAGACATTGCAGTATCTATGTAGAACATCTTTACGAGTCAGACAAATCTCCTTGTCATCAATTGTTTGCTGCATATCATTGAACACAATCAGGACACGCATATAGTTTTATTAACTACTGGCTGGTCACCGCGGATTCGTCTAGGTCCTGAGGACACAACGTCCCGCAGCCAGATAAAAATAGCCTATGTCTTTTGTCTGTTAGTAATTAGCATAAAGTAATAAGCCACTAGAGAGCGTATTCGGCAATTTCTTCTCAGTACACGATTCACCACTGCGGGCCGGGGAACGAGGCAAAATTCGCGGCTGCTATTGGTCAGTTCAAGGTCGCGTTGCATGAGTGTACCTGGTAAGGGATGGCTGTCCTTGGATAAAACAAAAATCGATATCGATAAAATGGATTTCATTGTAAAAAAAATATGCAATAAAAATCTTATACGAGTATTTAATCAAAATTAATCTATTAAAAAAATACAACTGTATAAGAAAATTATTAATTTTTAAAATGGATTAATTTGGTATACGTTTTTCGTAGTGTTTAAGGGTTCTGATCGTTTTTTGTAAATGATGAAAATCGAGCGTCTACATATTTCTGAATGATGCATCTCGCCAATTCAATCAAATGATTTGTTGATTCTATTTCATATTAATAATTGTCGATATCGACTTCATCCATAAAGATAGCAGCACAAATTTCTTCGATAGGAATACAAAGGGCAAGAAAGAGATAAACGCAGTGCAATTTCTTAATGAAAGAAAGGGACATTCCCAAAAGNATTGTCGATATCGACTTCATCCATAAAGATAGCAGCACAAATTTCTTCGATAGGAATACAAAGGGCAAGAAAGAGATAAACGCATTACAATTTCTTAATGAAAGAAAGGGACTTTCCCAAAAGACATCAACGAGCGGGCGCGCGGTTCACCAACCACCATTTTAAATAGACCCCTGGGGAATTTCGTAATCTAATTAAATCAAACGCAAATTTTGGTATTGTTTACTTATCTATGAAAAGTTATGCCACACTTTTTGTAACTAGATGTCCTGGAATGTTTCCCACACCATTTCAACGCGCATGATGGCATTTTTGTATTTTATTAACCAAATAAAACCCACAATAATTTGTAATAATTTTGCGTGTGCAGAGGTCATAGACTTGGTCACAACTAAAGATTCTTACTAGGATCATAGCCTATATAAGCGTGAAAACTCTAATGTTTGGCGAGCGCGGGGGCACTATATGCGCAGTCAAGTGGTTTTATAGTCTTTGGTAATTAGTAAGGATTCGTTGTTCCCGGGGGTTTTGTACAGTGAGGGGCCTGCCGTAAGGCGGGCAGTCGCCGGTGGGAGCCTGGACGCTATGGACTCCCAGGCCCCAACTACTCAGGCGAGGTCGGAGTGTCGCTGGGTATTTTTAGTGGGTATACCGGGAACGATTATATCGGGGAGTCCCACATACCCCTCTCCCGTCCCCCGACGGGGAGGGGATGCGTAATTGTAATTTTTTCACAGCGATAAAAAAGGGGTTTTGTCCAGGTTCTGAGGGAACTTGTAATCAGACAAATGACAGTCAGTAAGGCAGGCGGGACCTTAATACCAATTTCATCTTTGTAGGATTATTATTTGCTATGAGAGAGTTACAAAGGAACTCACTTTCGCATTTGCGTAATATGTAGCGAGGATTCTATATTAACAGTGCCGTACTTCTTTATACCTTACCCATTTTTGGCAAAATTATAAGAAGTGTCTTTATTTAGTTTGTGGTTGGTATTGATCTTGTTGACAAACTCGAGTGGTTATTGGGGTTTTTCCTTGAGGGATTTCTCAGTAACGCATTGAAGTCTGGAACAAATCCAGCTGGGAATATTTTATAGGGTTCAAAAATAACTTGTGAACGAAGTGGGGAAATACGGTGTTTGGTGATATTCCAATAATTGCTCACATATGCAATTGTCCATTCAAGAATCTTGCGTATTGAGATATTCCAAATATTTCTCCAATAAAAATACCCGACACTCCAATAACTGTTCGCCGAACTACACCTCAATACTCATTTCTACAAACTTATTTTACCGTCTCCCCTCAACACTATCAACTTTTAAGTCTTCGTAGATAAGACTCACAATCCTTTATCCTTTACTTCTGTAGCTACATCTAAGTTGGTAAGTTTCAGTCTTGTAATCTCGGATTACAGTAACAGGCCGTCTAAAGTGACATACGTTGGGGTATTATCATGGAACCCATTGTGTTATCGAAGTGATAGACAGCCATACTTGTCATGTAAATAGGAACAGTTTTGCTATGAATGAATATTTATAAGTTCGGAGATATTGTGGTGCAATCTACGCGTTAGATTGAAGAAAATTGATGGCGTAAGGTTCTTTCTATTGATGTATTTGGAGGCGTTGATGCAAGTAACTGCTTGTACGCTATCATTATGTTGATTTAGCTTAAGTATTACAGTTATTCCGTGTATTGTATCTGTGAAGGGAATTCTATTATAAAACCTTTACAAGTATTCGAAAAGTAGGAGTTTAATTGGTGTTTCATCGATTTTAACGAACGTCTTGTAAGCGAAAATGAGGACGGTGCGGATTATTTTATTATTTCGACATTTAAGCTTAGAGGCTCTTCAAATACGGTTATAAAGCTGGTACATTTAACGCCAGGTGTTTAAGAATCAATTTAGGCACCGTAAGCTGTGCGGCCATTTTGTAAATAAACCGACACATTTCCTCTTACAATTCCATCTGCAGTTCATGTCTTCATCGTGAATTTAAACAGTGAATTTTACATGATAATGCGGGTCATACAAACAATAGATCATACATACAGTTTGTGAATGAACGCATGCGAAATGAGATGACAAGATCACGGCCAGACAGCATCTTGAATTTCATACATTATGAATAGGTTTCATAAGTTGTTTATGTCAAAGGGTAAGTACGATTTGTAATACTATTATTTTTCTATGAGAGTATATGTTTGTTTACGTACCTATAAATATAAACAGCTACTGAACTGACAGAATGGGTAGCACATTTTAAGTGATTTAATAACAATAATCTGTACTTAATTTTGAGGTTTGATAAAGTTTACCTAATTCGCGATAAGTCAAAAAATTGAGAACCTCTTTTTTTAAAGTCGGTTAAAAATAGCGTCGTAACTTGTTTGTCTAACCAAAGACATCATGTCGGTTAAATAACACAAGCCAAACCCACATATTCCATAACATTAAATACTAAACGTCACCAATCACAAGAAAAGTAACAACCAAAATACCAGAAATAATCGATTCACAACGCATCAAAGAACATTTCAAAACATCGATAAACCATCGAATAATGACACACCAAACAATGGTCCGATAAATGAGCAATAAGAATCGATTGATCGAATCGGACATGTGATCGTCATTGACAGTGTAATCGAATCGAATGAGATCAAGATCAGGGTCGAATTCATTGCCTGTAATTGCATAACGATTGTTGGTGCAAGTTGCAAACTGGTTGCGTGGGCGAGTATTTTAGTAGTTGTTTTAACTTTAATAGGAATAAAAGCTCTTACTTTCAATTTGTACACGGTAAATACTGCCTTTAAAAACTGAAAGTTGTTAGGCCATTTCGTGGGTATTATTCACGTAACAAGGTATTTATTACTAAAAGATTATAAAGTCGGAAACAATACACAGCACAGTTTTACATAAAATTCGCACTCTTGTGCTCTTGTTGAGAATACAAGTTGACTAACTTCCGCCAGCGGTTTCATCCGCGTCCCGTGAGAACTACTCCGCGCACTCAGATAAAAAGTAGCCTAGAGTCTTCCTCGATAAATGGGCTATCCAACACTGAAGGAATTTCTCAAATCGGATCAGTAGTTCCTGATATTAGCGCGTTCAAACAAACTCTACAACTTATATTATTAGTATAGATATCATATATATTTTTTGGAATACATATGACGTAAGTATCGTTTATTTCACATGATCGCCATTCGTACATGGCTTGTACAGACAAATCTTGCGCATAGAAACAAAATCAATTTCTCAGCGATCATTGCGCTCGCGGCTGTTCCTCCTATAAATACGAGTATGCTCATAGGAACATTGATATGATTTATTTCTATCAATAAGTGCTTTCTTATTTGCTTCACTATCGGCATGAAATGTCTAGTCTAGATGATTTGTGCTGGTTATTGTAATTTGATAAGAAGTTTTGATTTAAATTTATTTTTAAAACTTTCATAATTAAATTACGAGCATTTCAGAACAGAGAACAGACATGAGATGAGCAAGAGTATCGACACAGGTCGCGTCCCATACTAAAGACCTACCCATCTTCTAAGGGAATAACGACATGCCGTCTGCTCTCTTAGCATCGTCGCGTGCCAAGCCATTTGGTTCTAGTACGGCTGGTACCCCGGCGACAACAAGAGCACGACGTATTATGTCGTTGATGTTTGCGTGCCGCGCAATGTTGCCGGCACTACGGCTACACGACACGCCGTGGTGTCCGAGGCAGGTGACAGCCTCAACGCAGTGACAGCGATGAGGGGAGCAGCAAGGAGCACCCAAACAGAGGCAAACTGCTGAACGGAAAGTGGTATCATCAAACAAGGTGCCTATATTTGACAACGGAAGTGCCAGAAGCCAAAGACCCGACTCCCCACAGCTAGAAGACGCGCTCGCTCCGCAGAAGAATTTGAAGTCTCAATTTTGATGATGTATCATGAAGATACATTAAGATATGTCAGTCTGATGACGGTGCATTAATCATCTCGATAATGATTATTTGATTTACTGCATCTCAGAGTGGAACATCACTTGATTCAGCTAATTCTATTAAAATTAACAACGTGTGAAATTTTAATAGCTTTTAATGGGAATGCAATCGAGCTTGTTGATAGATGACGAATGGGAATCTCACGAGTTACTCTGCAAAATGAGAACGGGAATAAAAAATATTTTCAGAATGTTACAAAAAGGTAAAATAGATTGACTTATATCTAGACTAGAAGTTTATGTGGTATACAATATTTATATTAATTAAGAAAAAGAATAACAGTAAAAAACAACAAATAATTTGTCAATATACACCAAACGACTAATTGCCAATTTCTATAATCTATCTATCCATTTTTTTACGATTACAGATTGAAATTTTACATAATCTATGTGGAGCTTAAGTCAAAATCAATCTGTTGTCGCAAATCAAAGTACCTATAGTGAGTTTATAGAAATCCAGACTAGGGCAGTTAGGTAAGTGTGCCAAATATCACTCTCTGATAAAAGTATCTAAATACCACAATCAGACGAGAAGTGAGAAACCGAAACCAAAAATAACAAACTAAAAATGCCCTTTAAAACCCCGCCTTCAATTTAACGATCAAGAACCAAATCTATACAAAGCAGTCTATAAACTACGTACAAATAGAGACATAGGTGAACGTACCCTAGTTAAAATAAATCAATGGCTAACTAAACGCTATATTTAGGCTCAATTAATAACAACATGATTCTAAAGCTTCCGTGCGATACATTTGATTTATATTTAGACTGGCTACGCCCGTGGTTTCACTCGTCTACACTCGTTATTTAGGACCTACCGCGTTGTATAGGTATTTGTGTAAAGTTTTACATTTTTGTTGAGCTTTTTAAAGGTCACGGTCGTAGACGAAAAGTTTGGTTTTCTGTTAAGATTTTAACTTAGTTATTTGCCTTTAGAATGGTATCCTATGCTACTAAGGGTCAGTTCCAGAGCTATCTAATCTGACAGATAAATGTTCTAGAAATGTTTTTGATTTTGACTACTTTTCTATGGCATTATCTATCAGATAACCAACTGGAATTGTATTTGGAAACCTTGAAACTGGGTCTATGTAGTGATACTTCTAAATAGAATAGCATAGTTTGTATTTGGGTGCAAACGAATTATTACAGTGACAATAAAGAAAGCAGGAAACACACTTTATGTGAACTGTCAAAAGCTAAAAGTTTTTTTTAATCCATCTCCTAGTTGCAGATGATTATAGTGTGGAGCAACAAACAGACAGCATTCAAAGTTTTCTACATATCAGTAGAGAAGTTCTCGTATGTGTATTATGATTAATCGTTTGTTTCTTTAGTTTTTGTCGGCTCGTCTAATTGGTGGGAGTATATTAACTGAGGATGATAGAAGATTATGTGGTGCTATTTATCATCGAGATGACTAGTAGGTAAGGTGTATGTGAGCTAGGATTTTATTTTATTCTTTTAGGGAATTCTTTGTGCCTACATCAGGTTGGTATATTGTTATTAAAAATAGTTGTGAAACAATGTATCTGTGTTCAATAAAGTTAAACTTTTATATAGATTAGATTTTATATAGATATTCAATTCTGCAATTACTGTAATCATATATGTTAGTATTATATAATACTTGACACTTTCAATTATACTATAAGAGCTGCAGATATTTTAGTCGGCCGACAGTTGTGATCGGGCGTTTAATAACATGTTTATTTTATGCTAAACCATATGCCACAACATTAAAACTATCACAAAATTAAACCCCCATCCTTTACTTGAGAGCACCTGGCATAATATCTGGGTGGCCACGAATAGCCACAGAGTACTGGATGTCGGTACAACGGCTTAGTAATTCAGCCGGCGTGCCAATGCCATCGCTCATTGTGGCTGGCGAGAGTGTGCCGTTTAATCTGTGCAAAGCATGAGATTTAAGTGATATTATGAGTGCTTTTGGGTAAATTATGATACTTGTTAATACTTATGCTTTTCAGCCTACATTGTTCTAGTTACATTTCCAGGAATCAATTGTTTTATGAAACAATTTGTTGAGCAGCTGTATTGAATCCCCGAGAGTCTCAGTGCAAATGAAATTCACGAAAATTGAAGCCGGGACTAGTCATCATTTGACTGTATCAGCTCGTTATCGCTAGGGAGAAGTTTACTTGGAAATTCTAATCTTTCTATTGTAGTTACGCTTGCTTAAACTGAATTAAGTATAAATTAGACCTTAACTAATTAATTAATTTACACTTTATTTTGCTTTATATATTCGTAGAATGTAAACGTGCCCTCTTATACCTTGTACCAAACACTGTCTAGTCAGTTTGTCTGTTTCTCATTTGTAACTAGTATTCGCGTCTTGTAGCCAGAGACGTAGAATAACGTACGACATTAATATATTAGTTTAATTGACCAATAAACTTAGGGAAATGTATTAAAAGGTTCCCAGAACTCTCATGAAGAACTGTATTAATGGCTTACCTATTTTCGCTAAAAGTTTTCGGTAGAAATATACGCGGCGAACCGAATCATAAATTATTATTTTATGCAGTCCTAGCAAGAATCATTCCTGGATTTTGTGTTATGTTTCTTAGTAATTCATTATCTTGGTCTCTTTAATATAATAAGCACGTGCTTGACCACTCTCACGTAATGACAAGCAATAATATAATCAAAGGTGACTTGACTGGGGCTGCGGATTGTTTGAGAGTTACCGCGGCCCTGGCACACAAAGGGCTCTCGAAGAAACACGGTGGGTTTTAGTCAGTAAAAGTCTGACACTCCCTCACGCTGTCAGCAAGAGGGGGCGTCAGAGTGCTGATTCCCAGTTTTACAAGTTTACGTCCTCGATACGTAATTATAATTCAGCTGAATTAAAGAGTCGTATGTTATGATCACTTGATATAAATATTTCCCTTTCATTCATTTTGCCGGTTAGTAACGTTTACTATTTCACGAGTGAGCGCGTTTATTATACGACCAAAAGCCGATGACAGTTTTATTAAATAAACAGTTCTTAAATAAATGCTACGTAATTAAGTTGTATATTAATTTACGCATCGAAAAAGTTAACTTGCAAAACTCGGAATAGGCACTCTGATAATTTCCCAACGTTAAAAAAAAAACCGGCCAAGTGCGAGTCGGACTCGCATACAAAGGGTTCCGTTCCATTATCT
>NWSH02000078.1:5046190-5075774 GCA_002382865.2 Heliothis virescens | reverse complement strand
CAGACTTATCATACCATACCATTGCATTGCATTGACTGCCTTTTTAGAATGTATGGACAACGCCATCTATCGGTAAAAATAAACACTTATCGGAGCTAGTTACGCGCGGCAAAGCTACATAAAGCAGTCCGTGTGAAAAACAGCTTTAATTTTCATCGATTTAGCTTAAAAACTGACGGAGTTTCATAGACACTTACCCCCCCTTTTTCACCCCCGTTAGGGCAGAATGTCCAAAAATAGTTATTGCGTTATTCTTTATTTCTAACCAAATAGCCAAATATTAATTTTAATCGAATTAGCTTCAAAACTGACGGAGTTTCATACAAATTTACCCCCTCCTTTTTACCCCCTTAAAGAGCGAATTTAAAAAAAAAATATAGCCTATATGTTATTCTGATATATAAGCTATACGTCTGCCAAGTTTCATCTAAATCCGTCCAGTGGATCCTGAGATTAGCGTGTGCAAACAGACAAACAAACATTCAAACATACAAACAGACAAAATTTTTTTTTCGAATTCTTACTCTTCTTTCATCTTTCAATTTCTAATAACCCTATATATTTTGTTTTGTAAAAATATTAAATGTACAGACACGATTTTTTTACTGTTTTATTATATGTATAGATTTTCACACGTTTATGTATACTGTTTATTCCGCAAAAACACTTGGGCTTTTGTGTTATGGATATAAAAAACATGATAAAAATAATCTAGAATTTTAATGGGTAGGTTCCATTCGAACAAAACACGTGTATCATTAAACAGTAGTGTCCAGACGATTGACCTGAATATTAGAAACTAGTTTAGTCTTTAAAAAAAGGACTAAAATTGCTGAGATTAAACAAAAAACCAATACTGGCAATCAATAAAAATGCCTTTTAACATAACATTATTGGAAAATAATGACCGCTCGATTTTATGGATCACTTAAATACTCAGCTAATAGCGCTAAATCTAATATTTAAAATGTCTCATTAATTCTTCGAGAAAAAGAGATGAAGATACAAATTTGTTCGGTAAAGAAAAGGAAAGAAAACAATAAAAAGTGTTGTTATTATTTGATATCTTATTTTAGAATGGAACAGGTCGGTAATAATTGAATTAATAGCGATTGTAAATATATTTAGGATAAGGTTAATGACCGTTTAAGGAATGCTTTACGACTATGTGATATTTAAAAATATTATTGAAAAAGATTGATTTGCATCTCCATACGTTTAATACCTAGTATTTAAAAGTTTTGATATTTTTTTACCACACAATGTTATGATCCAAGTATTGTATTTTACTTATCCAAAAATCTTTTACAAGGTTTTCATACCACCCGATTTACCGTTCGGTATTCTTACGCACGATAAAAAACTGTCGTGCGGTCGTTTAAATCGATAGTTTTAAATTTTTAGCGGTCGCGCGTCAGAAACAGCTAGTGTGATAGAATTTTTCTTTAAAAATAAAATTATAATACACCTGAATAAAAACGACCTTTAAGTTATGTCAACAAAAGCTTCATACTATATTATATACTGTCGGTGTTCACAATCATTCACCGGCTAGCTCCAATGTCGAGAATGTGGGTCGCTACGGTGCGCCTGCACATCTGTGCAATCATTGAGGTGCGGTGACGTCATCATGTGCCGTGGAATGTCTGTCATTTGTTCTTTATTAAGAGCCCAAGTTCACCTACAAGATAAACGTCAGTTTCGTAAACAACTGCTTACTATGAGTTAACGAGTTCAATTTTCTGAGTAATCAGATGTTTTTAAAAAACCGGCCAAGTGCGAGTCGGACTCGCACGCGAAGGGTTCCGTTCCATTATCTATGAAAAATAAACGTACCTACAAAAAATTACTTTGTTTTTCATACAAATATATGAATAACAAAGTTATAGTTTGCGGTTACTGAAAAAGTGCTATAACTCAAAAACTACTGACTGTATTTCGTTCAAACCAATTTTTGGTTGATAGTTTTATTAAGATCTATAACATATATTTTTTTTAGATTTTTCACTTTGGTAGTTTAGAAATTACAGGGGGGACACACATTTTAGCACTTTGAAAGTGTCTTACTCTGAAATAATTGACTTTGAGAAAAAATGTTTTAGAAACCTCAATCTCATTTTTTAAAGACCTATCTATAGACACCCCACAAGTGTAGGTTAGACGAAAAAAAAATTTTTTTGTTTCACTTCCATGTATGGGGAGCCCCCTTCTAAAATTATATTTTTTTTATTTTGTTATAAAAATCGTGAAGCGTTAACATAATACATCTACCTACCGAGTTTGAATGGTGTTAGTCTTAATAGTTTCGAATAAACTGGCTGGACATACGGACAGACAGACAGACAGACAGACAGACAGACAGACAGACATGACGAATCTATAAGGGTTCCGTTTTTTGCCATTTGGCTACGGAACCCTAAAAACTGATGGTTATGCTGTAGGTGAAATTGGGCCTGAGACATTTTAATTAGGTGCAGGTACAGGAGTTCTGCAGCCGAGGCGTAGAGAGAACCGAAGGACTTACAAGGTTAAGCTACGCTAGCCGCGGTCAGTTTGGGGATGGGTGACCGATTTCTTAACTTAAAACGAAGATAGGAGTTCAGTATTTTTACTTTGATTAAGATATTTTGGAACGAGACTAATTATTTTTTTATTTATGTAACGCAATCTTGCGGTAACACGTAATGGCAATGTAAACAACTAAGGAATTTATGAACTATCTGTATAAAAATTCCAGCTAGATAAACTGGTACATCGCAATCTTAACTGTCTCAAGTACTATGCCTATCTTCGTAGGAGAGTGGAATGTCGGCGGGAAAACCCCCACGACTTCATTGAAGATATCAAGTAGGTATAGTACAAACGACAACACACCAAACTACCACAATCTGTCAAATTTCTTCAATAGATTTTCAACCTTATCCCAATAGCGGAAGGTTAATATTCGATTGGTAAAATTTGACAGATGTGGGTAGGTTTACTGCTGTTGTCTGTGCTTAGGGTACATCTATGATTGTTATGAAATTACGGTAGGTACAATTATATCAGGCCTCGTTATCATAGTTTAATGTTCTTTAACGGATATATGAATATATCCCATTCTTTATACTAGCAAACTGAACGGTAGTAATTGTTACTAACATAACAATACACTAGATAGCAATATCAATAGTATTATTACAGCTTATATTGATTTATTCTAAACACCAGTGTCTTATGAAATTGTAGAAAGCGTCAGTTTAGTATTGAGATTGTCTAGATATAGTTATGTCTATGACTTAGGAACATAGAATTTAGAAGTTATAGACAGCATAAGAATAAAACGTTTTATCTCTAATTTACTAATATATTATCGTAATTATTTTTTAAGCTTGTGGTAATTATTTATTAATTTTATATTTTACACCCAAAAGTCATGTCATCTTCTCTTCCAGACATTTTTACATTAAATATACCAAATGATGCAATAACAGTAGGTGTTAATTATAAAATTAGTTCAAATATTTGTAAATTTCAAACATGACCTGAATGACTCAAAATGTTTAAACAAGTAATACACTCGTGACTGAATCGTATAACAATAGCAATTTTGTTTTCACATTCGTAATTTCCTAAGTCGCATTCCCGGTTAAATTGAACAAATACTACCAACAGGATTGTTCGAAAGAGTTACCGCAGCCCTAGTTTACAAATGGAGCCTTTTGTAGAAGAAAGGTAGGTTTTAATCAGTAAAAGTCTGACACTCCCACACGTTGAACCCACACTAGGTGGGCTCATCTGGTGATATCCCACCAAATAAGTATGAAAATAAAAAAAAAATCTATGAAACAGTTTTTTCTTCTGGGGAAAAGCTAGGCGGATGACTTTGAATAAGGCCCACATCTATAATAATATTATAAAGCTGAAGAGTTTGTTTGAACGGGCTAATCTCAAGAACTACTGGTCCGATTTAAAAAATTCTTTCAGTGTTTGATAGCCCATTTATCAAGGAAGGCTATAAGCTACTTTTTATCCGGGTGCGCCGAGTAGTTCCCACGGAACGCGGGTGAAACCGCTGGCAGAAGCTAGTTACATTATATAATCCCAAAGTTAAAAATCCTTCACTAACCAGTCCCATAGAGACCAAATGAACTAAGTATATCAAAGGCAAATATGACCAAGTACATTGCGTATGAATGTGGTATGGCCTCTAATAGCAATTGGAAAACCAATGTCTACATTAATAGGTGTTGAGCAAGTCTGATGTCACCGTAGAATTGATCTCAATCGGGTGACGCAGGAATGCGACAAGTTCGGCCTATGATGTATGAGTATATGAATGGTGACTATCGATGGAATAGTTTGATAGTCTTCAATGAACTTATTGGTGTGAATTAGACTTGCAACGAATAGTAAGTACCTCTGTTCAGCTATACGCCGCCTACCGAATTTTCGGCAAGCCTTGTGTAAATTGGTGTTGAATTCGATTTTATTTCAACACTAATCGAACACCAATCAACCTTTTGGAAGTAGAACCTGCTTTAAAATGTTTTCAGGGGTTTATTTGTAAAAAGAGCTCAGTTAATGAAGCGATAATTATTATTATTTACTGTTTTCTCTAAATATTCACTGTATTTTAAACGATTCCTTTCAATTATTTGACAGCGAACCAGCCAACACGAAATCTTCTGAATTCAGTTGTAGTCTGTTTCTTACTACAGTTGTGATGTTATGCACTTATTATTTGTCAACCTTTATGTTGAAGACATGAATAGTAGTATGCTTTCTAATTATATTAGGCTGATGAAAGAAAACATTTCGAGGAAACCGGGACTATAAAAGTCTGAAATCTAACCTGTATTGAGCAAGCGTGGTGATTTACGTTCAATCCTTCTCCGTGTGAGAGGACGCCGTGCCCAGCAGTGGGACGATAAAAAATGCTGATATTGATGATTAGTTCATTTTATAGATAGTCAAGTTATAATAATATTTCTTGTATAGTAAGAGTGTAAAACTGATAGTTTCTGAAATATCTTGGCGCAGTTCCTATCTGATAGCAAACGGCGAGACAGTGTAACGGATACTGTTAAGATGGGCGGATTGCCATCGTTTGTTTGTTGTATTTTCTATTATTATTGAGCCAAATAACGTTTATTGTACTGTTTTGTGTAACTAATGTATAATTATAGGATTTGTATAGTAAGTACATACGTATTACGTTCCCGAATCGACAATAACTAACGATCGAGACAGAGTGTAAAAAGGTACCTTACCATCCTTCACGATACTGAATTTTTGAATGCTTACCTGAAAAAAAGAAAACAGTTGGATTAGTTGATGATAAATAACAAGAATACTACAAATTCTAAGAAAAATATAAATTTGGACATTATAATTCGGGAAAATATCTTCATCTTCAAACGTTTGTCATATTTCATGCGTCATGCTCAATTTATGTCAGAAAAAAGCGAGCATATTGGTCTATCTCTTGCTAATACATCTCATTTCTTACATCACGATACACGGGTAGTTTTAATGTATTTCAATTAAAGAGCGAAGGTCAATGGTGACTACTGTCTATGAAAATAGTACAAGTTACGTGGCAAGCGTGGGTGGCTATGATTTTCAAAGAAAACATCGGATTTTACGATTATGTATCGTTTTTACGCTTGACGTGAAATGGAGCTGTGGGAGTTGTATCATACGTTGTGGGAGATTCTCGAGAATTCTAGGCGCCATTTCTGTGATGTCATTGAATAATATTTCTGAATTCGCGCGGCAGTAAAACCGGCCAAGTGCGAGTCAGCTTCATGCACAGAGGGTTCCGTACAAAAATCACGTGTATTGTTTGGGAGCCCTCTAGAATTTTTACTTTATTATAGTTTTTAGTATTTGTTGTTAACGACATCAAAAAAACATCATTATTTTGTGAGATTTCTGCTCTTTAGCTATAATGATTATCGAGATACAGCCTGGTGACAGACGAATAGCGAAGTGTTAGTGATAGGGTTGAAAAATAACCGTAAGTTAAAAATGTTTCACTGATAATTTATTCATGGAAAATCGGCAAAAATACATAGAAAAGGAACATTTAAGTAAAACAGTCTTATTGGACGAAGTTAGCTTTATTATGAACTAGCTTCTGCCAGCGGTTTCACCCGCGTCCCGTGGGAACTACTCCGCACACCCGGATAAAAAGTAGCCTATAGCCTTCTTCGATAAATAGGCTATCTCAAACTAAAATATTTTTTCAAATCGAACCACAACTTCCTGATGTTAGCGCGTTCAAACAAAGAAACTCTTCAGCTTTATAATATTAGTATAGATTATTTTCAGTTGGGTTTGAGTGTTATCATAATAGCTTTTCTTCACCATAAACCACGCATAACGATTAATTTGGGCAAGGGATATGATGTTAGCATTTCATCATGTGAATTTGTATGTCTCTCAACAGCTCTTAATTGCTAGTCTATTATTTTTATCCTTGTCTACTCGATGACGTAGTTTAAATTGCATAAGGTAGGTACGGACCTACCTTAACATTAACCGTTCACAATAACAAACAATAAATTAAAATGCCTTTTAACATAAGCCTGTTATAGAAGAAACTAATTGCCGTTCTATCATTATTTATTCATAGTTGTAATGTAAAAATAATCACCATAGCAGCGACATTCTTTATGTATACAAATGTTTGTATTTTTAACCTTCACTTGTTTTGTATGAATATGTAAATGTTACATGAATTATTGTAAGCATGTACAGGCGACGGCACATCAAGTTAACACAATCTGTCATATTTCTGCAATAGATTTTCAACCTTATCACAATAGTTGTAGGTTAATGTTTGATTGGTAAAATATGACAGATACGGGTACCTTGACCTGCTGTTGTCTGTACTGCATTATGTACTTATAAAATGTTGAGGTTTGTTTTGCTTTCCGAGCAGTTTAGGTCTTTAAACGGTTTGTGGAAGATGTCATTTTGAAAATTGATGCTGAAAATTTGTTTACTTTATGCGCAATTTTAGAGATTACATTGAAGCTGAAAACGTTTCGGGTTTAGAACTTAACATGTCATACTTAGATAACCACAATAACCTGGCAATTACTGTTAAAACATCTTACACCTTTCGGAATGTAATGGGACTGCAATTTCAATGCAACCTAAAACTGGTTAGTTTTACTAATGTATCTGTCGCAGTAAGATAGATAAAGCCGTAATATAGTTATATCCCTAGGGATATAATTATATACCGGAACATAGTTATACGAAAGCGATTCATTACTATCTCACTAGGATTATAGTTATAAAACGGTCCAAGTTTAGTGATATACTTATATTACTAGATTAAGTTTAGTGAAATAGCGATATGAAAGTCATAAAATTGGTACATCAGTTGGTATCCTGAAAGTTTGGTTACCCAGAAATGCTATACAGCTTGGAACATTACTTTGAATGATCCTATACCAAAAAAAAACTTTTAATTGAGAGAAATATGCAAAAAATTATCGCGTTTTAGTGGCCAAGGTTATTTAAAATGTTCCTGTAAAAAATCGCATATACAGTGTTCTACTAAAAGATGTACCTACCTGTAAGAAGCATTCAGTGCCATGTAACTGGATGTCATGATTCCTGTTCTTGTCTGAACAATAATTAAAAAATACTTATGAGAGCCAAGATGTCTACTTATTTGATAAGAAGTAACGATATCTCAAAACTGTTGCTTTCAAAGATTTTTCATGTTTGATTAGTTTTAATTGTATTTATAATGTTTAAATTCCAAAAAAATATGATCTTTTTAACTATAATTGAAATTACTTTAAGATGTGTTAATGTCACAAAGTATTGTAACTAACTGCGGGATACATAAAGTTGATTTAATAAAGATAAATAATAAAATAAGATAATAAAACATCGTTTTATATAATTATGTGTGGTAGATTTCTATTTCACTTGGCTTAATCAAGTAATATATTTATTTCACTAAACTTAATCTAGTAATATAAGTATATCACTAAACTTGAACCGTTTTATAACTATATTCCTAGTGAGATAGTAATGAATCGCTTTCGTATAACTATGTTCCGGTATATAATTATATCCCTAGGGATATAACTATATTACGGCTTTATCTATCTTACTGCGACATATCTAAAGTACAACTTTTTCTTTAACTTCCCATCATAAGGTAGACGTCACATCTTTTAATGAAGGAATCCGATTTTTGAAAGCCCAGAATTATGTCATTGATTAACCCACATCAATTGGGCAGTAGGTACCAGGAAACCATGACGTCAAGTAACTAGATCCGTCACAAACATTAATCGGCTCATTTAAGGAAGCTGACGCCACCACCGTTGGCTCGCTCCCATATTGGTACCTGGAACCACCATGGTTTGGCACGAACCACATATCGATAAAACTTTACGACTCTTCCTGTTGTTTGTGGGGCAGCTAACCAGATCATACGGCCCTCACTAATTGGGGCGGCGGTTTTGAAATGTCAAAAAGTTATGCCCGGAATTTTTGACGGTTTTCTCTGTTAGTTTTAAGGTTTTTATTAATTAACTAGTTCGTAGTATTTGGCTTTTTTTCAATGGTGTTAATCTTTTTTTGGTAGGCTGGAAATTCTTGAAATAACCACTGTCTGCGGTGTAGCACAAGAGAGTATTAGACTACTGCTGGCAAGACCCATCTATGTTCCTCGAGAGCCCTTTGTGAACCAGGCCGTGGTAGCTCTTCTGAACACTCCCACGGCAATGTTATTGAGCTAAACTAAAGATGGCTACCTCATGAAAGTTACTATGAAAAAGATAGATTACGTACCATCTCATCATTGGTATTAACACGCAGAAATACTGAAATGAAAGTCCATTCCTCTTTGCCCATATTTTTTAAGGTGAAAATCTAACGTCCGTTACCGGAGTCTAAGACCTCGTACCTATATTGTAGTGGATGTTGCACCCATTAGAACCAACGAGGTAGTAATTTTTTTCAGAGGTTTATGAATTGTGTCTATCATATTAGAACCGTTTATGATGCTTATAAACGATTGTAAAAATAAAAGCAGGCACAGTAAAATGCTATTGGTTAATGCAGTCTGGCTATCAATATTTATTGTTTTTTAACAGCTGTTGAGGCTGTTATTTGGACGTATAATTCTTCGTGGTCTATGCTATGTTACTGAAGATTAGACAAGGGTATAAATGTTTTGGGAACATTAAGGACTACCGGCGTTTACAGCACTCGGGTTTATGATAATGGATTGGAAAAACCGAAGCTAGTGAATTTTATAGAAGTGTAGTATTTCTTTAAATTCCTTTACACTATACTTTTATGGCGTTTGTTTTTGTTGCAATGGTGTAAATAGGGGCATATTTTGTTTCAATTATGGACAAAATATAACCCTCCTTCAGGCAATCGGATAAAATGTAAATCAGTTATATCATCAGCTTCTCAAAAGTGGACAAACACAAGGTAAAATCTTATTATTTTAAACATTAAAAAGACATCAGACCATTAATCACCTGTCTTGTTCAGTGAAAACTCGCAATATATAGAACATTAGTATTTTTTAAAGACATCTTCTCGTACATTTTACTGTTCACACAATCCGTCAACGTTTTGTAAAATACAAAGAAATAAAATATTCTTATTCTTTCATTCAACAAGCCATTACTAATCTTGATACTTGCTCTGTTAAACAAGGGTGGCCTTGATTCGTGAAAACTGAAGATTATATTGTTACTGTATGTTTGTATGAGCGTACCATGACGTACGGAAATAATTATGGAATTCGAATGACGTGGTACATGGGTACTATATGTTCGCACCCGCCTACACGGTCATAAGTTTGGAATTTTATTTTTGACTCTTTGGCCTAGTAACATTGTTTTAAAAAAATAATTTGAAAATCGATACCATAAATATAAGTAGTCTACTGTAAAAGTTGTTAAAGATAATCAACTTAGGTATCTTGATTTAGCCCACGAGGTTGTCAACATTTGGCATGTGGATTCTGCAATCATTGTGCCGATAGTCGTTTCAGCCAATGGTTTTATCGCCAAGAGCCTAAAAAGGCTGGCACTCGCATTACACGGTTGGATCAAGCGATTGATGCAGAAAGCTGTACTTCTGGACATGGCACGCATCGTCAGGAGTTTTCTCTCTATGGAGCCCTGACCACTGGTAGTTTGACCAGGTTTTTTTTAAATGTTTTGTTTTTTTTTACATATGTATAAAATATTTAAAAATGTAGAAATATGTGAAATAAATTAATCGAAAAAAAGTAGTCTACCTACCATATCAAGTTGTCGTTTCCTCTTGGGAAGCTACACTGTAGATACCCGGGTGACATAGACTATATCTTATCCGGGTACTGAAAGTAGTTTCCATGGAACGCGGGTGAAACCTCGTGAAACAGCTAGTATGTCTATGACTCAAGTGCAATATTATAAATGCAATATCACGAATTCAGAGTTTACACAATAATTGCTATCAACCTGAAGTGCTAATATTTTGACACCTGTACATCCGGAATGAAGAAGTCAACATCCATAAATAGATGTTACCTACTTTCATGTCAGTCACAAAAAAAGTTGAAGTTAGATGTTGAGATATTTTTCTTCGCAATCAGATTTTTTTCCAATCATCATTTAACCTTCTATTTCTCTTTGAAATATATTTAAAAAATTGTTAGATTGTAATAGTTTATGTCCTGCGCAACTGGTTGATCTCCTTATATGAGAAAAGTCGCCGTGGCCGGCAATCGGTTAAGACGCTATCATCGTCATCATGTGCTGGCATCCGTCTCACTCCAGGTCACAGGCCTCTTCTCATACAAAGAAAGAATGAGCTTATTCTGCTTTACCCAGTAGGTCGCTAAAACTTCGTTCAATGATCAAACATATAAATATTTAGCCATATTTCTTCCTAAACCATTCAGTAGTTTTGTACAAAAAACCGGCCAACTGCGAGTTGGACTCGCGTACGAAGGGTTCCGTACCATTATCTATGAAAAATGAACGTATCTATTACCTACAACTAGCCAAAATACAAAACATTTTTCGGGCAGCAAAAAATAACTTTGTTTTTCATACAAATATATGAATAACAAAGTTATAATTTGCGGTTTCACACGTTTATTGTATGGGGACACCCCTTTTTTTAATTTTTAGTATTTGTTGTTGTAGCAGCAACGGAAATACATGATTTGTGAAGATTTCAGCTTTCTAGCTATCACGCATTATGAGATACAGCCCAGAGACAGACAGACAGATAGACAACGTAGTCTTAGTAATAGGGTCCCGTTTTACCCTTTGGGTACGGAACCCTATAAAGTAACAGCATCCATCCAAACAAAGTTTTGCATTATGATATTGGTACCTTAACCTTACCCTTCGAAGGTAAAACTCGATATTGATAAGTTCCCCAACGGCTTTGAGGCAAAACTTCTGCTTCCAATATTATATGGATACGTTACCTTAGACGTTGATCGATGAGAAAAGTTCGCGTAAGAAGTATTTTCCAAATTACCAATTTATGAAGATGGCAACGATTCCGAGTTTTAATCGAAATGTTTCTTCAAATATCGCTTAAATGTAAATTACTTTGTATAAGTTTCAGATTAGTACTTTGAGAGATTACGAACAATTTCTTCATGTAAAGATACTTAATATAAAGTTTACAATACAGATTATCTTATTGGTATTTCAAAGATAAAATATAAATTAAATTGCTTTAACTTCAAAGTAAAATCGAATAGTATGAAAAAGTATTATTAAATAAATCTTTTATGTTATTAAAAAATCCATTCAAGTACAAATCGTACTCACGCACAAGTGTTCCGTACCATTATCTATAAAAAAATCACATTAGTTGTAAGGAAGCCTCCTAAATTATGTGTCTTATTTTGGTTTTAGTATTTGTTGTTATAGCAGCGACAATAATACATTATGTGTGAAAATTTCAACGTGATAGACGGACGGATGGACGGACTGTTTTACTCTGGGTACGAAACCCTAAAAGAGCACACGGCCTTTACGAATCATAGAATTGCTAGGAACACCATGTTATCTACAAACTACAAACAGGTACTATATAACAAGGTAGCTCTGCATACAAGTAGGTACTGTGCAAGGTAGCTGCATACTAGACCTGAACACTTACTGCATTACTGCAGCACATGTAACTAATCGCCCGACCACGTGTATCACTCTGAAATAATTTAACTAGAGATAACGTAAACATGGACGCTGTAGATCAGGGACGCGCAACATTCTAGTGCTGAGTAGAAGTCGTAAGAACATTCAGTGATTCGATGTTTATTATATAAATGGTAGCTGTTAAATGATGTTGTCACGTAGTTTTTCAAGCTGTCCTTTTCAATATTTTAGCGTTTCAGATTTATGTAGACTACTTTTTTATGGTTAGTGGTTTGTTTGTTTCGTGGCTCGAACTTTACCATTGAATGCAGAAAATAGGTATTTCGCTAGAACGGGGTTTAAAGTTTTGCAAAAGGGTTTACTTTGAAATATCCGGCTATTAAACCGATGTTTTCACTAATAAAATTAAAATGTTCGTCACCTCTGGCACAGACGCCTTTACCTTGCCCACGCGCATTGGGGTGGTCCAATCTATTTAAAAGAAAACATTCAATGATATAATCAACTATCGCAGGCTATAAATAAATTGATACTAGGAATGCTCTTGTTTTTCATTACGTGATTGTAGTTTTCTTAGAAAACTTTCAGAATGCAGGCTATTTAAATGTTCTTGGCTCAGTTTTGAGTTTTTATTACCTTTCGATGGTCTAAGGTGTAAATTGTTGGGACAACCGCATACATTATTTTATTGTGTTTTTTTTAATACACACAAAGTTTTGTAAAAAAAATAATTTCGTAGTAAAATAAGATCACAATTAGAAGATTTTTAATTTTAGATGTGAAATTTACCTTACGTCTTTAGATATAATTTTGTACCTATCAGTTAACCATAATGTACTTAAGCTAGTACCTAACAATTAAAGAGAAAGTCAGTATTAAAATTTCTAAGAACAAACACAAAAATATATCCTTAGCAACACCCAAAAATAACACAAACGAACAAACGAGTAATAGCACTCATAACCCCGTCACAGTAACTCACCTTTATTGAAACATACGTTTATACAAGACCAATAAACACACGTCTGAACATACCAGCTGCGTATATCGGTCAGAGGGACCTGATGAAAACATACGTATACTTGGAATATTTGTAAGTGGAGACGCCATTGCGATTCCTACCCTTCTGCTGGGTTGCTGGGGAGTTTATTCCACCATTTCTTCTTCCCAGCAAAGCACGTAGGAAGAAGTGAAGGGCGGGCGTAAAAATTGACCAACAAAAAATGTTGATTTTCAGCCTACCTACTTTGGATAAATGACTTTATATCTTTTATCTGCTAAAGGCACGCGCCACCAAAGACCTGTCAACTGTCACCATCTCGCGCGTACCTGTAATCATCGCCGCTGTGTGAGGGACTTTTTTGTGCACAGCTGAAAAAATGTCGCGCGGTTCCAGGCGGTGCCTTCTGTACCGATAGTTGTCAATTGTTTGCTGTCGCTCGTATACGCACGACCACCGCACGACACTGACCATACGAAACAAGTAATTTTCCTTGGAAAAACCGATTGGGAATTCCGCCAGTGTGAAAGCGTTTTAAATTAGTTGATTTTTCACAAGTGATTTGTGTAGCATGGTGGTTCGTGTTTGTTAGCTGCTCTTAGTACGTATCACAGTAGTTATAACTAAACGGAATCGATCATGATATGTATATGACGGAAGTGATGTGCGGAATGTAGGGTAGAAACAATATTATTTTTGTTAAATACACATTTTTGCGATGTTCCATATGTATAGATGAGTGAGTTTTAGCTGTTGTAAAAATAGAAGAATGTGAAACAAATGGTTCATATTAGATTAAGAAAAGAGTTGGAATGGTTGAAAAAGGTTTATCTTTCAATTAATAACCAATATTGTTCAGTCATATTAGGCTGGAAATCAGCTCTTATTTAACGGAAAACACGCTAAATAAAACTTTAAAAATGCCCGCTTGTCATTTATTTGATCTGATTAGCATATACTGACCTAATTCGTAGGTATACAAATAGAAAACATACCTAGTCCCTACCTCCCAAATTCGGCAGCAAAAATAACCTTCCGAATTCCTTTCCCTACTTCCAAAAAACTTGACAATTAAGTTCACAATCCAAAAAACCGGAATTTGCGATTCCCTTGACCGTGTTAAAAAGGTTACTTTCCATAGTCAGTTCAGACGACAGCACACCACCCTACATCAATCTGTCAAATTTTACCAATCGAAAATTAACCTTCTACTATTGCGATAAGGTTGAAAATCTTTTACAGAAATTTGACAGATTGTGGTGTCTTGACGTGCTATTGTCTGTACTATCGGGACACTTATTACGGAAATATGCGTCAAACTGCATTGTTGCAGCGAAAACGTCATTGGTATGTATTATTTATTACTGCATTCATTAATTTGATTACATTTCATTCAATGGGTTGATAGAATGTTGGTATTTTTATTTCAATGTTGGTTAAGCGCCATCATTAACATTTTTGTTTTTTTTATGCTTATGTGCGATTTATTGATGTTTCCTGCGGTAATTAGGTGTTTGGCTTAAATTAATTAGTATTAAATTATGGCAAGGTTTGTTGTGCCTAGAATCACGTTATTTATGTTCAACATGCAGTGTGTATTTTATTCCCTACCAGGATTCGGTCTGGAAAGTGAAAGTACTAATCGTATTTTCTCCGAAAAAAACAGTTTAAGTGGGGGGCTGACTTAGGAACATCAAGCATGGAGAAGTTAAGACACTTGCGTACGTGTCAGTTTTGGACACAATAACCATTAGATCTCCAATTAACTATAACAACTTGTAAAAACCATAATAGAATCCCTTATAACTCATTTATTGGTGTACGTTTTAACGTAGGTACGGCAGATCTCAATATTTTATCTTTATTTTATTTTGCTTACTAGAGATAGGAATTTGACATAATACACTTGTTTGGGGCTCAAATAGACAGATGGATAGGATATTGGGAACGGCCGTTCACTGATAGCTAGGCATCGATCGTGACCAGCGCGCGCGCAGGTTATTTGTAGCACAAAGGTGAACAGGCGTATTATTGCTAACCAATTTGCATTTACTACTTTAGAGGTTACTATAAAATATATCGTTAAAGTTTGCATTCAGGTTGACTGTCCAAAGAACCTGGCGATTTTTCGCAAATAATCTTACTTTAGAAATCTTTCACCTACTGAAATGAACCCTATCTTATATTTTTAAGACAATCTGTAAGTAGCTGAAAAGTTTGTTTTACTTAAAAACTAAGTTCAGAAACTGGTCGTCCGATTTAAAATAAATCTTAATGAGGCCACAGGCTGCTTTTGCCGGGTCCATGGAGTAGGTCCCACGGACGTGAGTAGATACCTCAGAATGCGGTTGAAACCGAGGAAAGAGGCTGGTTTCGAAAAAGGAGACCAATTGTCCGTAAAATCCACTTTTTAAAAGGCTCTTATCAAAAGCATTTCGGGTTTCGCTTGTTAGTTGACAGCCCTATACAAAAATTGCAGCAAATATTTAAGTCTGCAGCTTTCTGTCTATGTTAGCGAAAGTTGTCGCGAAAGTCTAGACCATTAGTGTTGTGTTTGGAATAAACAATAAATGCCTCATTATTCCCGCATCATTAATTTTGTATGGAACGAATAAGTTAAGCTAGGAAATAAATTTACTACTTCATTTAAGAATAATAAAAATGCTTTAAAAATAATATTTTTTGTTAATAGTAAAATGTATTGAAAGTTGCACTGTGAATTCCATTAATCATTTTTTGAGAAAAAATATATTCTTTTTTAAATTTAGTGTGGACGTATTATTAAGCAGCATCTTTGTAGTGTACTACAATCTATTTTTTTGACTTTGTTATTGTGCTCACTTTAACAATTAAACTGCTTAATCAGTGGTTACATATTCTAATATAATTCAGGCTTTTACTTCGATGGAAAATTCGATAAATATTTTCTTGTTTAAAGAGACACAGATGACATTGGGTATGTACGCGAAACAAAAGCCTGGCTAAGCACAGTGGTATGAAAGTGCTTTAACCTGAACAAAACCTCCATCTTTCAATACGTTTTCAAACAATAGGTTTGTTTGACATTCCGTTTATTTAAGACATATTGTTGTGATCGGTTGCGACAGAGTGTAAAGACGAATTTGCATCATATTGCCAGTTCATGGCTTGTAGGTGATCGCTCCGTTTCTAAAGCATTCGTATGGAAATGTCAAGTGCTCCAAATTATATTTAGTTTAAGGTGCTAAGCAACGTATGTATTTTTTTTGTCTCTTTAATAAGATTTTTACGGTTATTCGACACGCCAAAAATCGATTTTGTTCATTCATTAGCCTTGAATATTTGTGTAGGTTCTAATTTCATTTCTAACACCACACACACGTACAAAATAATACACTTAAGTATTATAATATTCAGAAAACATCAGGAAGGGTAAATTATTTCAGTCTGGTGTATCCTGAAGTATCACAAAATGTTTTTTTATGTAAATGCTACACGATTTATGCCACACACGACATCAGTAACGTCAAGATCAGGTCTTCCATTACACGTCATAACTTGCTTGCAGGAGACAGCACTACACTTCAGTTATATCTCTATATCACCTTCACATCTAAAATATATATGTTTTCTGAGACCTCGTTTCTATACGTTCAGAAGACTATTTATTATAATAATATTCGTTGGTTTTCCCTGCAAGTGACGTGTAGACAATAAAGGAGATGGCCACAATATTGTTTGCGATAGTGGCGACCGCTGGGCCATTGTGTGAGCGTCACGATAATGCATTATGCGGGAAGATCCTAACGCTATGCACAATGGTATGGACAAGAGTTAGCTTAGAATAATGGACTGTGTTTTTGTTTCTTGAATTTACTTGGCAGGCTGGGTTGCTCGATTTAATTTTAACTATAACTTAACCTTAACCGGCCGTCAAATGGGGGCCCACTGGTCACATAGCTGGTCTGGTCCACTGGTCAAATCGAAAATTCGACCAATGGGCGGTCATTTGACGGACAGTTTAGGTTAGGTTACAAAAGTCAGTTTTTTTAAACCACTGTTTTCTTCACGTTTTTCCGAAATGAACAGTTGTTTTGAGACAAACTGACGTTTATGTGTGGTGGACTTGGGCCTTGTTTATATGATACACGAATTCACCTTACTTCTGCTCGTCATTTTGTCTCGATTTTTGATTAATTTGACGACTATGCAATCACGAGTATTTACGTACGCGTAATTAAGCAACGGACAACATAGTAACAGATATGCTTAATAACTTTTGGGATTATTATCGGCAGATGAGACATTTTTGAGGAAACGTTGAGAATATTATAAATATCTATACTTTGTGTACAAGAAATATAATGGCCTCTGGTTTCACAAACAATAGATTAACGTCTAAGATTTTCACAATGTGCTATCGGGGTCTTTTCCGCGTGATCATTTGGAAAAGTTTGCGCTCATCCTGCGGCGCTGCTTCAAGTAAATAGCTTGTGGATTTTACCTAGAGTAATATGGTTTATTTAAGGCCAGCGAGGCAAAGCTTGAGAGTGCTTCTATTTCATATAAATAAACAAAAATGTACTAAGTGGTTGTCAGGCGGGAATGGCCACGATAGTACCGTAAACTTAGAGTGAAATATTTATAAAATTGAGGAAGGTACAGATGTGCTGACGGCACATCAACCACACTACAATCTGTCAAATTTTTCCAATAGATTTTCAACCTTATCACAATAGTGGAAGGTTTACGTTCGATTGGTAAAATTTGACATATTCGAGTAGATTGAGCTGCTGGCGTCTGTACTATCTCTCGTACAATTCCATAACGAGCGTGACGCAATATGTACTAACAAGATGTGACCGTCTGTTTGTTTAATAAGTCGATGTTCTAATAAGTGAGTGTTGCTTGCTAAACGGTAGGCCTACATTTACATTTGATGTATGAAATAGGCCTCCATACTGATTTGATGTATGAAATATTGTCACCTTATAACTTTCGTGTTCGATTAATTAGCGTATTTTTTGTTTCTAGAAGAATCAAATTTTGGAAGGCCAGTTTTAGGTTATGGTAAACTTAAGATTTGTCATAATTTTATGGATACCAATACTTAACATGTTTATTTTTGTTACGACTAGCTTTTAGTTTTATTTCAATGAAACTAAAAGGTTTACGCTTCTTTGATTTCTTCAGCATTACTTTACCAATAGTTAAATCTGTCCAATAGCAAATCTAGGTATCGCTTATTATTTAGTGTGAACTTTCACAGATAACCTAAAGTATCGGAATGACAGGTGGGCGGAGACTTTATGCTTGGACATTCGAAATTTTATCGCATTACGCAAGGTACTGCAGTAGCCACATTCATTTAGTTATAACTGATAGAATACCGCGAGCCCACTTGGTTTTCGTAACCTGACCGGTGAATTTAGCGTAGGATTTTAGAATTAAATCCTAGTCATTATATTTCATTTGTTGGCTACTGTTGTTTTGTCAAAAGAGAAACACGATATTAAGACAATATTCGGTGTAACTTTTATTAATTTATTTACAAATAAAAAACTTTAATGTTTCAGCATTAGTATTCAGCTGAATCCTGCCAGAGTGGAATCAGACCCCAAAATCGTTGAAAAAATGTTAGATGATGAGATGGTATAAGTACTTAGAGATAGTAAAAGAGTTCTTCAAAGAAAGGTACCGAAGCTGCCGACTTATTAAATAGCATAATTTGTAATATTTATATCGAACATATTATATTGTTGTATGTATAGACTAGAGAAATTTTCCCAGAATGATGGAACATTGGTCCCACAGCGTTGGAAAATTATTTCCATTTGCCGATTAGTCTACTATACATAAGTATTAACTTAAGTAAATACACACACACATTCGCGTACAAATACGGAACAAGCAAATATTTGAAACCATAATGTTTATTTACTTAGTCAAGCGGTTCGTTCAAACTTTTTACTATTTGTTCTAGGCTTAAACAAAATAATTAGTTGTTGTTATAACTGTTTAATTTTACGCCTCATTACTAAGAAATGTGATTAATAAAATATTGGTGGTTTTAAAGGTATTTTTTTGTCTTTAATGGTACAGCTAGCAGTGCCTATTCAGATCTTTTGATACTTCAATACTACTTGTTTTTACTAAGATTTTCGGCCTACTTGAACCAAAAATAGATAGGTACGAGGATGTATCATTATTTGTGAAAATTTTATTTACGAAGTACTTTGGTACTCACTAACTATTTTTAATTAAACAAATAAATAACGAATAAAAAAATATGATCACGCGATAGAAATACGTAGTTGATATTCTTAAGCGTGCACCTCATCAAAATAACAAATTAATAAAATGGATCCACAATAAGGTCAACAATTCCTAGAAGTAGTCTAAATTAAATGTGAAATACAACAATGTACTTAACCCATGGTAAGCCATAGAATAGACTAGACAGTAGCCCGCATACACGAACGGGTTCAAATGCATCGACCCCATAAGACCATTGCGGTTAACCCACATAGGACTGGAGTTAACTTTAATGTGTACAAGCTTTTACTTTTGTGTGTATTATGTATGTAATATATAGTATAGTATATTGTACTAAACATTGCGGTCTGAAACAAGTCCTAGGGGAACTGCTTTAAGCAACGGATTTAGGTATAATTTATGTATATTTTTATTCTTATATCTATTAATATAATAATAATAATTTTTAAAAAGTCCTTCACCCTTGAGAAGCTGTAGTATGCCTACGAACGGGTAACATAACCTATGTCTTATCCGGGTACGGACAGTAGTTCACTCGAGACCCGGATGAAACCGCGGGAAAGCAGCTGGTCTTTTATATAATTCATAAGGTTGAAGCTACTGCACACTCACCTTCTAAAAATTGCAAAAAATGATACGTTATGAAAGTACACTGAAAAACATTATTATTGCTTCGTTACGTAGGATTTCGATAATTTTCAGCGTTGAATTTAAATACTCCTAGAAGTTTGCAACATTATTTCTATAAAACAGTTAAAATATTTAACTATGTATTTTTTAAAATTTTCCATGCTTTATTACCTAAACAATAAAATAAAGTTGACACTAATAAAACAGACATACCTAATCAAGAAGATATTTTCATTGACATTCTCTCATCTGACCTCGTGGAATTAGCGCTATCACTTAATACTGGCCGATAAAATTTAATGTCAGGGTCTCGGCCACCTCTTGGTCGAGTTGCCCACGTTATGTGGAGGACACACCACTTTAGCAGCTTCGCCATAAATTACAATCAACTTGTTGACTGCGAAATTAGTATAATTGTTATGGCGAACTAGGTAGTACCAGTGGAGTAACTTGTTTTTAGGGTATACAAGGTGTTGTATATTTTTACGTTGTTTTTCGGGAAAATAATTATAGTTCTAGCTTGCTCCGGCTGTCATTTGAACATCTTTGGCAGTCATTACGGATAGCTATAAGGTCGAAAGTCTGACAACCAGTCTTCCCAAGGGGTATCGTATCGGGTTGCCTGGTTTACTGGGTTGTGGAGGTCAGATGGGCAGTCGCTCCATATAAAATACCGGCTCACGGCTGGTTAGACAGGAAGCCGACCCTAATATAGTTGAGAAAAGGCTGGGCAGATGATCAATTGTTGTTTTAGGTTATATAATCAGTTATTTACTAGTAGGTAGGGGCAGTAAACCTCGTGAAAAATCCAGCCATAAAACAATGGGTTTTGTTATGTTTATAAATCGAACAACTATTATATTGCGAACTGTTCAATAATATTTATTTGCATAGCCTGATGGCTCATTGAAGTGTGACTGATGACGGTGAGACAATATTTGGTTATTAACACTTTACAAGTCGATGATATTTGCATTATTTAAGACAAAAAACTGTGAGTATTTTACGGTTTTGCGGGTACTGATATCAAATTACACAGACGCCAGAAAAAAAATTATAGATACAATATATTTTATGGTTTGTTTGGCATTTGTTGTCTTATTATTAGAGAAGAAGATAAAATAAAAAAAACTGGCTAAGTGCGAGTTGGAAACGCGCACGGAGGGTTCCGTATCTATTACCTACAACTACAACTAAAATATAAACATTTTTCGGCACCAAAAAATAACTTTGTTTTTCTTAAAAATATATGAGTAACAAAGTTATAATTTGCGGTTTCACACGTGTATAAAAATTAGATATAAAGGGTGGGTCCCTTAATATTTCTTAATTCTTAGTATTTTTGGTCATAGCGGCAATGAAAATACAACATTTGTGAAAATTTCAGCTTTTTAGGTATCACGGCTTATGAGATACAGCCTGGAGACCGACAGACAGCGGAGGCTTAGTAATAGAGTCCCGTTTTAACCTATGGATGCGGGACCCTAAAAAACGAAAAGATTGAAGACGAAAAAGTAGGTAAGTAATATTATTATGAATATATTTTATCAGGCTAAGGTCATTAAACTGTTAAGCGAGAATTTGGTGATAAAGATTTTTAGCACGTTTTTACACTATCTACCCATCATTCTTCGTTACTTATCTGATTTTGATACCTAGTAAAAGGAAAGTTTGATTTATTGGATTTTATAGCAAAATATTCATAGAAGAATATCGTAGAAATACCAAATTTTTTATCGTTTTTTTTTCACTTTACTTAGATAAAGAATCATTTGCATTCGTTATTTACTAATAATGTAGAATATATTACTACCCATTAAGGATTCAGATTTACTAAGTTCGCGAGTTAAATCTTAATAATTAGGTAGTTTAACAAGTTTATTATAAACTTTTATAATAAACATACATATAACATAAATATATATTTCAATAAAAAATCATTCACATGCATATTATTTAGGTGACGTTATAAATTGAACTATCAAGGATAACAGCTTTGACAATATTGCTTAGACAATGGACTAACTATTTTATTAGAGTCAGATTAATACTAAGCGATCTTTTCTAGGTATTTTACGACTGTCTAGCCCAGTGGTTCTTAACCTTTTCGTCCTGAGGGACCATTTGTCAAAATTTTCGTCATGTCACGGACCACCCAGTTGGTTTTTGGAGCTAATGTTCAATAAATAAATGTAATTAAAAATAAAAGGATTCTCTTAGATTTCAATAAATAAAATTTGTGCAACCGCCTCGAATCGCAGTCGGGGGCGTTCACGCGCTATTTAATGTTGTGGTGACTGTTGTAACTTATTTATCGTGTACATTCTTCGCTTTGTGTGCATTAGTTTTTAAGTTGTTATCATATTTAATATGTATTAGTATATAATTAAATGTTTATATTTATGTATAGTAATTTCTATGGGCCATAGATGCCTGACGTAAATAAATAAATAAAAAAATATTGGCATGGCTCGCGGACCACCGGTTGAGAACCACTGACTCTAGCCAGAATGTATTGTTACAGTGTAGGCAGTTGTGAAACACCCTTTATGATTGGTGTTGTAGCACCCTTTAGGTAGTTATGGTGCTATTATTATGAATGGTTTAGTAATTTAGGTGATAACGTTGTTCAAGTGACATTTATTAGTTCTACTGAAACTATTTGTAATAAAGGCTTTATTTAAAGTGTCTATTTGAAAACCAGCTGTTAGATATTTCTGATAAAGTTTCTTAGTCAAAAGTTAAAGACGTAATTAAATGGATTTTCTAGCATACTCCTAATTGCGATGGGGACGTTTCTAGAGATCATTCGTTTAGCAAAACATAGTTTTCGTCGCTATTAAACCTTACTATTACATATTTCTACGACAGCTATGGCCATTTTCACAGTTTCCAGGTAATGTTCTAAATAGCTATCTGCCAGATAGTGCCATAGAAATGTTTTTAATTTGATTAATTTACTTTCTATGGCATGATCTGTTAGACAGCTATCTAAAACTCTATCTACGACCTGTGAAACTGGTCGTTAAAGTCATAAAATTGCAGTATCCAAGCAAAATCCGATAAAAAGTTATATAAATGGCTTAATTCGCTGCAGCCAGTTACATTAATGTATAACGAATAACATACAATCATTTCGAATACCAATACCACTAAGACCAGCCCATCAAAGGAGATCGTAATTCTAAAATAGACACAGGAATGTAAAAATCTTTAATCGATATTACATCTGGTTGCTTTCAGCCGTAGCTAGTCTAAAACTGTACAATTTTGATCATCGTTATTCTTTTATTTATATACAATGAAAAATTTGTCAGTAACTTCAGATTTTTATAAACCATCCATGGTTTTACGGTTAGAGATTGAAATGTGATATAATTTACTTACATGGAGTTGATATGATAGGATATAGAAATCCTAGGCCTGCTTGCTCCTTATAAACTATTGTAGGTACTCAGGTATATTGAGATTCTCAAAATTGCTGCATAGTTACTGTTTAGTGACTTGGACTTTGTGAAAGTGTACCTACAACTACACATAGTCACAAAACATCAGTAATATTGAACAGAGTGTTACAGGAATTCTTAAATCCTCGCCCAACCAAAATGAAGCTTAACTTTAAATATGAAATGATGAGATTATGATAATCCTGACCGGATTATCGAAACTTTTCATTGAAAAAATTATTATTCAAAATACTTGAAAGCTACATTCAATGCTTCCAAAAATGCAAGGATACTTACTTATTTAAATCGCAATACAAAATCTATGTCAATGATGTTTGAACGAACCAAATAAACTGAATCCATTGAATGTAAAGCAGTTTCGTTTGGAAAGTAATTACCATATTTATTAAGTTATTAAGATTCGACCACATTATAAAGTTTGATGGCCGTTATAAAATTATTATGTGATCTACTTAAGTTTGTACGTTCAAATATAATGGCTCTTCTTGTTAGTTATGGGTTTAGGTCTTGGGTTCATAGACCGTTTGTGGAATTTTAAGTTGATATATTTTTAGCAATATAACGGCGCGGCGATTTATTTTAAGTATAACCTAGATAACATCGAAGAAATTACAGTAAGTGTATAATTTACATATTTTCCGTATCTGTTTATGGCACTAATGAAGAATCATCAATCACGAGTCCGTTAATTTGGATGGTTCTGAGCCGTTAATACGCTTGGAGCGAATTATTTCGTCTACTTCATAAAAATACTGTTTATCAATATTACCAATAAGTCTATTAAAATCTTACCGTGCAAGCGAAGAGTGCGTTCTGCCACGTAGCCTTGTTCTCGCTGAAGAAGTAGCAACTGTGGCCCAGTCGGATGAATTTCGGTGGGCACACGTAGGACATCTTCGTGTTGTTCCTTTGACCTTCCACGCCTTTGCCTGTAAGGGGCAATGACGTCAGAAGGGGAAAAATAATTGGAGATCGACCGGCTAAAGTGGTTACGGTTTAAAATAAGAATGCAACAAATAAGCAACTGTGTGGATGATTCCGTCATAGTTTTAGGCGCTTTGCATATGGAGCAACTTTAGTTGTTGTAACCATCAACTTTTTGAAAGGTTTCTTTGTGGTATAGTTGTTATAGTGTCGTATTCCATGTCAACAGCTGTTGCTACACGAGCAAATAGCCATATTGGTAAAAAAATATCATTGTGTTCAAAATATAGTGCTTGAAAACATTTTGATTCAAATGTTATTAATATTCGATTATATCGATCGAGTTCCTAGAACATTTAAACCAGATCAGTGTAAGGTGTTATATCACCCTTAGGTTCATAACCTGATACTTGAACTATTTTCGAAAATTCTTCTTTACAAAAAATAAGAGAAAATATTATGAACATTTTACTTTACTCACTTCAAATAGCTTTCAAACTACTTCGGAACTTCTATAGAGTTTATTAAGCTGTTTGATGCGGTTTTAACTGCACGATATAATTACTAGTTCTATTCACACTAACTTCTGTAGTTAGTTCAAATGGGCATCTATTTCATGCATGGAGTATCGCTAACTGTGAAATGAGATAACTTTATGTTTAAAAGGTTTAATATTGCAACCATTTATTGCAAGACTTTGAATAGTAGGTACTGAGAGAGGTGGACGTAGTTCTGCTTATTTTTAAACGTTAGAACTCACACTTGGACTTAAAGCGACTACAGCCCTTGTGTTTGTTTCGGGACAGTCAGTTAGGAAATGCACCAGCGTTCTTAAAATATATTAAATTTACTTTTATTTCACGAAGGAATTTAGGCAAGAAGGCTAATTTGATTAATTAATGTCACATTTGATTACGTAGGAATAAGTTAGTTTTTAGTAATTGCCTTCTATACCTACCTACTATATATATTTAAACTACCTATAGGCTACAGTAGGTAGTAGAAAAACCAGTCACTTCCTTGGGGAACTTCACACATCCAGATAAAGGGTTATTATTTATCTGCCTGAAAAACCAGGGACCATTTCAATAAGTTGCATACTTTTTTCGCAAACGTTTCTTCTTTGAATTTCCTATGATTTTTTTATTGGAATTCCCTCATCGCAGCTGATAAACTTAATGTGAGGCTTATCGCATGTAATGTTATTAGTGCGATAGCGGAATGTTATTAAATTCCTTTGATGTAGGTCAAACAGTTATTTCGCGATTGTATTTCCTATAAATAAAAAGAATGGGATTTTACATTTTAGTTGTTTTATTTAAGTTTTTCAGCATGTTTAGTTTACCAAACAAATCCCGTTAATGCGAAAGTTTAAGTATAAAGTATGTTACCCTTTCACGCTAAGACTGCTGCAAGTATTTTGATGAAACTTGGCAGTAATATAGCTTAAATATCAGAATTAAATTAAGACTAGTTTCCTCTGCAAGCGAGTGAAACTGCTAGTCATCTATATATCTACATAAACTTGACTAATATAATCTTTCAAAGCTATATTGAATCTAAATCTCCTTTTAACATTTTTTTTTTAACGATGGGGAATCATCTGTATGACCCCTGCCGCTGTGGGTGACAGTGGGAGAGAGACTGTTACTGACTAAAACCCACCGTGTTCCTTCGGGAGCCCTTTGTGTGCCAGGGCCGCGGTAACTCTTTCGAACAACCCGCAGCCCCATATCCTTTTAACCATTGATCAAGTTTAAAGGATCATCGCGTAAACCTACTACTTACATTTAAAATTACTCTAACCTAACTACTCTACATACCAACACACAGACTGATTTATTCTCATACATATTTATATCATTAGGAAGGAATATAAATTCCTATCGCAGTTTCGTATAAAAACAAAAACAAATCGTGGAATAACAAATAGTTTAAACAAACTATCCATCTGGTTTTCAACCTTGGTCGAGAACTTGATCGCGAATTTAACCCACCCACTGAAATGTAAACTTATATATAATATAAGTTACCAAAGTTTACAGTTTCCGATGTTTGATAGGACTAACGGATAGTTTAACAGGTTCAATATAGTTTTCTTATAGATAATGCCATAAAAATGTTTTTAATTCTGATTAGGTGTTGCTAGGGAGTTTGTTCAACCGTTTCTTCTTCCCTACTAAAACACAAGTGATGAAGGGCGGGCATTTTTGGGCTGTCTTTTGTAAACTTGACCTTCAAAAAGTGCTGAATTTCAGTCTATGTTGAATAAATTACTTTGTATCTTATCTTTATTACTTTTCTATGGCATGATTGGTCAGATAGCTATCTAGAACTCTGTCTGTAACATATGAAACTGTCCGTAACAATATATCTTCCAATGGTAGTCGTATTATTGTCAGTTACTTGTTATTATACTTCCGAAATGATGATCAAATTACGGAAGGTGATGGTGTTACATAATACCTCCATTTTATATTTTACGTAATTTTAATGTCAAGTTATTTTAAATGCATCTCGTCATGTATGATACAAAACAATGCTAGGTAATATTATAAAGTTGAGTTGTTTTCTTGAACGTAATCTTAGGAACTATATGTCCAGTTAGAAAAAACATTTAATTGCTCTAGCTAGGCTACATTTCATCCAGGTGAGTAGTTCCCATAGGGCATGGAAGCCGCTGACAGAACCATTAAACCTTTGGAGATGCAAAGGCTGTTTTTATTCTCATCATCTGCCTAGCCTTTTCCGAACTACGTTGGGGTCGGCTTCCAGTCTAACCGGATGCAGCTGAGCCTCCACAACCCAGTTGTAGGACTGGTTGTCAGACTTTCTGGCTTCTGACTACCCGTAACGACTGCCAAAGATGTTCAAATGACAGCCGGGACCCTACCAGACGCCTCGACGGGAAGAACTCGTTATGACAAGATGGTCACTTAAGATGGTTGCTTAACCTTATGATCGATCGATCCGCGCGGCTTTGACTTAGCCCCGAGCTCTTCGTATGTTTTTATTCTAAACCCAGGATAAACGCGGCAATGTGACACTACATATCTGGTTGAGTCCTAGATCACAAGAGAAACATGGGTAGTTTTATTCACGTCATTATCTTACTTCAATTAAAATAATATGCAAAAATAACACAGATATTAAACCAGCATTCTAGTTAAGTATTCTAGGTATGAGAATAGGTACATTTTGACCTCGTCTAAAACCAGACCAGCGCTAAAATTCTAATGTTTAACTAAAATAGATGTCTCGTTTAGCTTTATGTCGTAAAGCCGGTGTACACGAGTTAGGCGGAAACTGAGAGTTATTGCGGAAGCTTCTGACCTAGACTCCTTCTAGTGTTTGTGTATCTGTGTATTCGTTTTTGTAATTGGAATATGCATAATTTGTTTTTTTTTGTGTTTTATTATGACAGGTTCATTTGTTTAAATGTGAGATTGCGTTCTTTTATGGAGTTTTAAAAATTAAAATGCGGGGCGCGTAATGTTATGCAATGTAAAGGTTGCATGATAATTTGAATTTAAAAAGTTTATTTATTAATTGAAAAAATATAATTGTATCTCTTTAGAATTTTTAAAAGTTAGATATTGAGCTAGGACTTTCTTAAGACAAAAAGACGAAAGAAGATTACCGGCCAGTTTCACAGATTCCAGATGAAGTCCTAGATAGCTATCTGACAGATTACTTATGAGATAGAAATGTTTTTAATTTTTACTACCTTTCTATGGCACTATACCAACCTGTGAATTGGCGCTAAGTTATATTAAGTTAATTTAGTGATTATCCAAGGAAATAAATTTGTGTATAATACTCACATTGCGACCAAAACACGATGAACATGACAGCAGCGATCGCCGCGACCTTCCCTCTCCGTTCTTTGGCTTCCATTTTATTTAACTTCACTTCAGTTCAACACAAACACACAGAAACAAACACTTTTCACTATAATGTTCTATACGAATCCATATTCAATCACAAATAAGAATTTAACTTGAAAATTATGTCATCACTCGAGATTTCGTTTCGATTCGAAATTGGAAAATGTCACCTGAAACAAAAGAAAACACACGTTTTAAATTCGGAACATAAAATTGTATTATGCAAATTCTTTGTTCAAATAGAAATGTATGATATCTTTTTATCAGTTTATCGGGCCTAAATTAAATTCTTGGACGGTTGTGATACGCACGCGTCAAAATAACACAATAAATGAATTTGCATTTTTTGTACACTTGATAATGTTACCTAAGTTACACGAATAAATGTATATAATTATAAATATAGAGATAGATAAAAAATGAATCAGTATTTAAGAAAAATATTTAGTAGTTTCATACCTAAATTTCGCGATTCGATTGTTTTGCTATCGAAATTCGTCACAATACCTTATCTTAAAGTGCACTTATACACTACTCACAAAAATTTAAGGATATTTTTTCATGGACGATTTTCTTATGTGATGTTCAAGAAGCTGTATCTCCAAGGAAAATGATCGTACAGAAAAAAAAAGCCAGCAAATTATAGGTTCAAGATTCTAGTTTTAAGATCTATCCCTGATTCTTTTTTTAAATCTCTAGTTTTGGTATAACATTAAAGAAATCAACGAAAGAAAAAAATTACAGAATTTTTCTCAACTTTGGAAAGCTACAAGTTCATAAAAAAATTTTTTTTCTTTATCTCAGTCCAAAGCTTTTTTTGAAAATTTAATGCGCTTTCATTTAATGTAACCGGTTAGTTTGTACGATTATTTTCCAAGGAATGATTGTCAATCAAAGCAAAAACGATCTCGTTCACTTTGTTTATCAATAACTCTGTAAATAATGATTGAATAGAAAATCTAAGCAGAGTTTTGAAATCTACACAAAATTTCCAATAAGGAACCATGGATAGATAATGACAGTACCACTTTTTTTGGAGTAATATCTTCGTTTGAAAAAAGGTCAAAGAATGACATATTGAAGGATATTTGGAATACTTGCTGTAACTTTTGATGTGATGGGTGAACCAAGGATATCGGAGTTAATTTTTTAACATTAAGATATCCCGGAATATCCCTGAGAAATTCAAACCACTGCGATTTGTTTTTCTTGATGTTCGGAGGCTTTAAACTTTCAGCTATCGCAAAAAATGACAATTCTGAACGAGTTACCAAT
>NWSH02000078.1:4913157-5023702 GCA_002382865.2 Heliothis virescens | reverse complement strand
GGTTATGAGAGTGAGGGAATAGGGAGTGCACCTGTGTCTGCGCAAATGCTTGTACACTTTAATGTGTCCTACGCAGCTGGCTGATCTCCTTATACAAGAACAACCGCCGTGGCCAACAATCGGCTAGGACGTCATTATTATTACACTTGTAAGTATCAAAATTAATCACCATAACGTTGATGTCTACATAAAACTGCAAAACTCATCATCATTAATTAGACACGCCACAAAACATCTCAATTCAGTGCTGAGCCTTTTCTTTGTTACCATAAATAAATATTTATTAAGAAAACTTGGCCACCCAAGGCGACCTTGAGAAGTCAAAACAAGTTATTTCGAGCTTCTTATTTATAAGATCTATAGATCCTCACTGATGTTAGATAAGCCGCAGCGTGTCTGTTTTTGTGCTCATTTATCAAGAACCGCTAATCCACATTTTGTTGTGAGATTTTCTTTTCATCGCTCTTTTTTGTTATTTATTGGTCTGCCGTAGTATTTTTTTTTGTTAATAAAATCTATTTTACTGTGCTGTATGCTGTATAAAAGTTTATACAGGAGATAAACTTCATTCCTACATTCAAAGATGAAGTACAGTTTACCGTGTACTATGCTAAGCACGATTGATTCAAACAAGTTGTCGTATTGCCTACAAATGACGATTGCAAGTTGCGCCACGCATCGGCACAAATTAGGTGACTGTCTAAGTCTTGCCTCCGAAGCAACATTGTATGATATTTGTCCTAAACTGTACTTTTCAAATCATATGTTGAACGTTTTGCGGTGAACCTATCATATATATTCATATTCATAATCTTTATGAATATGCAATTGCGTTGGTCATGTTTTTAAGAAAAATTTGTATGGAGAATTTTCAAAAACACGATGATCGCGTATTTAACTTTTTAGTAGTAAAACCAAAAATGTTTATTTTAACTGAAGAGTTTAGTAACTGACATCTAGTTTTAGATTTGATCCAGTAATAAAAGGTGTCACCGTACGTACGCCAAAAAATAATAAACTTACGTCGCTACACAATATTTCACCATTGTTTTCATTTCCAATACATGTGTCCACAAAACTCCTTACTCAACGTAATTCGATTCCAGTTGCCCAAAATTAGATTAGCTGATTGCCCAGTATCGATGTAAATTGATCTAAGTGCAAGAATGTTGTAATGCGGGAACTATTGCAGTCCATTTGGGCTTGTTGCTGACTTAAGTTATTAGATGACTATATGGTGTGCAACAAAAATGGTGTGCAACCATAGAAGGCTATCTGTTAAGGCTATTCACGGATTCCTGTTGCCTACAGTATTATAGATTGGTATTTAGAAAAGGCTATTCCCAGGAAAAATACATAGGAAGTGGTGAAAGGTGCGCTTTCTTTTTTTTGTGGCTGTCTTTTGCAAAAAATAAGTTTTTGACGTCTAAGTGGTGCTGCTTTGCACTTCAGTTTGAATAAATGATTTTGAGTTTGAAAGAGGCATAATTTATAGAGAAAAACTTATCAAATTGTTACAGTGATTTGTCGATAGTTTACATAGATAGTTGTCGTGAACTGAAATCATCGCCATACTCCTTTGTAATGATATTAGATTTATTTAATTCCATTGGTCAATTGGTGAGGTTGATTTACTTTACATTGTTCTCTATTAATAAGCGACAGAATGCAAATTATTTTAATGGTAATAATCTATTTTTAGCCCGTTATCCAGTTTCAATGTTATCACAGAATTATACCAAACGATTCAAACGCCCAAGAACTCTTAGAAACAATACTATGTAACTGATAAATATCTTCGCATAAATTAATAAGTATCGTGATTGGCAGTGCCCTTAACACTTGACTTTTGTGTCCATTTATAGGCATAAGACTGTTTGGAGTATAATGCCTATGTTAATGCATTCCTTGTTTAAAGCATTCGATATGGGTCTCATTGTTGACCGCCGCGCTAATTCATTCAAATGAATCGGCTGACATAGCCTTGCGATAGTAGTCTTTTTAGATAAAGCCCTTCCGAGAGAGGTGGCAATAGGTAGGTAGGATACTCGGGATAGCATTTCCATATAGCGGAAAAACGACGCGCGGGCTGCACGCTTTTGTTTCGGAGCTTAATAGTTCTATACTTTCACATATTTAAAGAATAAATAATGATCAGATTGCTTAAGTTCCTATATATGAGGCTCCTTTGGTACACCGAAGGAACAGGGGTGAAAAATAATTCAGACGTTGACTATTGTAAGTGTAAAATTCAGTATAAATTGTGAAGCTATCATTTACACCATTTTAGCATTTTGGTGTAGTAATCACTTGTTGTTAACCTAAGCATATAATATATAATATAATATAACATATAATAGGTAGATTTAATATAATCGTACAATCAGTTAATTGGAAGATGTATACACGGTTCACATATTAGAATCAAACAGCCCCAACCTACTTGGCAAAGAATCCATCGATTAATTACTTGCCATTACAAAAATTCAAATCAATGTTGCCATTAAAAAAACTGACATCCAACCTTTGCGCAATCTTTAACAGTATTTAGTCATAAAGTTGACATTTTACACAAGTTCTAAAGAGTTCTTAGAAAACCGTGAGCATTATTATTCTTATCCTGACATCTAGAATGCGTGTTACATTCTAACTGTTACAAAGGGCAGGACTGGAATCTTAAGTGTTTATTACTTGTTTATGTTATTGCCGAAGAAAAGATTTTGTCTCGAGACACCCACATGAAAAACCTTTGGCATGAAATTCTTAAAGGAATTTGACAGGTATGAAAAGCGTTATATGACAGTAGCAAATACAATGAAAAACATTATCATTTTTTTAGGGCCAGTTTCAGAGTTTCCAGATAAATTAGTAAATAGCTATCCGACAGATAATGCCATAGAAATGTTTTTAATTTTGACTACTTGGCATTTCTTGTCGTATGGAACCTATGAAATGGGCCATTAAAGGACTCGTTCAGACCCAGCGGGAACCGCGCGATTTTCATGCGATTCTGAAATCGCGCGGGTCTTATTTGTACGAGTTATTAAGTAATCGTTCAGGCATAACCGCGCGGTTACCGCCAGAAAAACGCGCGGTTCCCACATGTCTGAACTAGGGCAAAGTTTTCCGGTACCATCTCGATATAATTAGCTTGAATGGAACATTTCATAACATTAGAAAACAAATGACTATTACGTCAAACTCGCAGTATTTTCAAATTCAGAATGCAATACCTATTCTTGTTTCCAATACAAAAATCTATAAATACCATTCGAAATACGAACTTCGATTGGCGACAACCTCATTCGGTTCTGGTTCGTGACTGCAATACAGGTGAATCACTGTTTTGCTTTTGATACCCGAAATAGCTCAGAAATCACTTAGCTGGCCGGTAAATATTGCAATGTTGCTAAATGTGTTTGAAGGAGATATATGATGCATTGCGTGTGATGGAGAAATGAAAGAATGCAGATGTGGATAAAGATCAGAGTCTATTTTTGAAATGGTACAAAAAATATATATTTTTTTAGACGACTCTATTTAAAATTACATTACAAGTTTCACCCGCGTTCCATGGAAACTAATACTCACAGTGGGATAAAACACAGCCAGTCTCCCGGGGACAGTCTAGCTTCCCAACAATTTTGAAATTGGTTCAGTGGTTTCGAAGCCACTAAAAACAAAAAAAAATATTTTTATTTTTCTATTTTGTTATGATATCTGCAATGATCTAAGAGGTTTTGTTTGTAGATACTAAGATCATAATCTAGAGAGATATGGGACGGATTTTATCACTACATTAGTACAGAAAGCTACGTTTTCCTTAGTGCTATGATGATTCATGTTTCTAAAATGGGATAACGCCACGGATACAAGAAAATGCTAGCTGCCTAAAAAACGACATACGTATGGCAATATCGTTAACTTGAAAAATAATAACATGTTGCTAAGGAAGATTAATCTTCATTTACTACTTAACATGATTGAGGTTTTACGAGCACCATTCATAAAAAAAGCATTCATTACTGAATCGGCAAGGAAAAAATATTCAATAACTTTTTTGAAGCAATCACGTTACCAAAATACATGACTCAGAAACAAGGAGTTTTTGTTCACAAATATTTATTGCTATAACAAAAATACAATGATTCTATTGTAAGCTAATCATAACATCGGATATTATTATATTACGCGGAGTCAAGGCCGGTAATGTTACTAACCGCGTTAAATGTTTCACTTACAAAGTTACAACAGTAGCAACACTATAAACAAAACTATTTTAAAATAAAACACACCTATGTGATTGTTGCATAACAATTTCGCGGGAAAATCATATAAGAGCTGGCAACACATCCGATACTTTATTCGAAATTTAATTTTGGAATGCCGTAACGGTATACCATGTAAACAAACACTTCAATTTCGAACGTCCGTTTCGGTGCGAATTTATTTTTGGAATTGAGTAATTTTTTCATGTCTATTTTCGTTCAGGCATGTTTTTTTTTCTAGATAAAATATACGCGGCTGTCACTTCACCGATAGACGAAAGTGAAAACACAAACAAGTTTTGTTTTTCTATTGGTAACACGTTTTCTCGAGACGCGTCTGCTCCGGGTAGCTAAGCATCACTATATTTGAGCTACAGATACTATTACTAATATTTTCCTTCAATTTATATCTCAACGATTACTTCGATACCTCCCACGTAAGTTGTTGTAAAAAAAACGTATACTTAAAAATATATATTTTTAGTTTTTTTACTTTTAGCTCATAAAGTAGGCAAAAATAGGCGGTTTGGTTAAAAAACGTAAAACATGTATATTGTGGGTTACAACAACTTACGTGGGAGGTATCGACTTATACTCATAAAATGTATATTCTAAACTAGCTTCTGCCAGCGGCTACGCCCGCGCAAAACTTATAATCATTTTTTTATTTCCCGTGGGAATTTCGGGAAATCCTTTCTTATCTCGCGTGAGAGGCCTAAGATAAACCTCTGTGCAACAGCTTTATAGGTTCACGGGTTTGGGCCCTGCATTGATGAGTCCGTGAATGAGTCAGGATTTTGATTTTTATATGCTTAGATAATACAACAAAAACACAGCAGGGTTTCAAAAGGCTCTCTTCTAAATTAAATTGGGCAAATTAGGCTACCGTACTTACACGTAAGCCATCTCTATCTAAACAGTCTTATCAAACTTCAAAACACAATCTCCATGAAACATTTCTATAACGAAGCAAGTATTACGTCGGTCGGCGCTTTATCTACGAAGCACTGCGTGGGCGCAAGCCATTTGACCTGACCGCACGCCTACAAGCTTGGTCAACGACTGCATTTCCTCACGCTAGGAGATTTCCGGTGATATAGTTAAATAATATCATTTTTTTATGTTATAGGGGGCCGGTGATGATTGGCGATTACAAATTTCGCCGCCCTTGGACACCTGCAACACCAGTGTAGTTGCAAATGAGTTGCCAGCCTCATTTAATAAGTAATATGGTACTTTATCTACAGCCAATTTTTTAAGTAGCCATGTCAAGAGCTATAGTGGAAATTATTCTCTTGGATCCGCAACAGCAATAGCCAAACTTCCTTTTGCGACGCGCAGATTCGTAATATTCTGTCGTCAGATTTCGGGAAAACAGATGTTTAAGTATATAGCTATCAGACAAATATGCACTTAATGCTGTTGACAATATGTTTCATTCGAGATTACTTCCGAATATCTATTGGAGAAAATTAGAAAATAATAGTAAAATAAATGTACGATTTGATCACTATGCAGCATAACTTTCTTCTTGAAAGCGCTAAAGTTTCTACCACATAATTTTCTTTATTAAAAAGCCAGCTTATTATCTAAACAGTAATATTTCTAAGCAAATTATTTTCTTCGAGTTTAATTGTTCCCAGTAGAAATCTTGTCGGCAAAATAATAAACGTTGCGTTCCTTTCCAACGTAAAAGCTAGTTCGATTCGCGATATAAGTGTGAAATACTATAGCTGAGTAAAACCAGTACGGTGGTGAAAGCCATGGATATGGGGCAGTGTCTCTGCCACAGATGGAATGATAACAACGGGCCTTTGTTTCAACAGCGAAAATACACGGCGCCATTTACCGCGCGTGACCGCAGCTGTTGGTCATTAAATAGCGCTAAAATATTCGGAAAATCCAAAATGCACATTCTATTTTGTATTGCCAGTAGTTTTAAGTGACTCATTATTTAGTTTCCTATTTTTTGAATCGCATGTAGAACAAGGTTTGCAAAATGGCAACCCAGATGTTTCAATGAAGACATTGAAACGTCAAATGACAGGTGCTCAGATGAAAATATGGTTGCACCGTCTATATTTGATGAGCAGAAAACACACATTTTTTAAGTGGTAAATGTAGTTATACGAAAATCTATACTAATATTATAAAGCTGAAGAGTTTGTTTGAACGCGCTAATCTCAGGATAGCCTATATATCGAGGAAGGCTGTAGGCTACTTTTATCCGGGTGCGCCGAGTAATTCCCACGGGACGCGGGTGAAACCGCTGGCAGAAGCTAGTAGTACTTGATAAAGAATAAGTATTGCATTCATTTTGTCTTATCATTTTATCATCTAGAACGCAGTTGCATCGTTGAAGAAATGATAAGGAAGACGCATTTTTTCTGGGAAACACTATCGCGATTTATATAACGGGGCCATGATAAGTTTGATAAATTTTAATGTACTATTGTTTGGTAATAAAAAAATCACACGCCTTATTCCCAGAAAACACTTGTACTTAAAGGTTTGCTATCGGAATATGCAATTTTAATAAAATAATATGTTTGTTTCTTAAAAGTAGCCGCGGTTTTATTATGTTAATGATGCTTATAATCAAATTATTTGTCGATTTATACTGCGGTATGTGTTGCATTTTCGTTCCACACGATGTATTTCAAGGCTTAAAAGCGAGAACGTGCGTAATAAGACACCGTATATCATCACCATTATGATACAGAGTTAACGTTTATCACGCCAGGCTTAAATTACATTTTAATAGACATGTTTTGACGCCATTGCATTTTATCGCTTTCAAACGACTGGCCATAATATGCNATACTCATAAAATGTATATTCTAAACTAGCTTCTGCCAGCGGCTACGCCCGCGCAAAACTTATAATCATTTTTTTATTTCCCGTGGGAATTTCGGGAAATCCTTTCTTATCTCGCGTGAGAGGCCTAAGATAAACCTCTGTGCAACAGCTTTATAGGTTCACGGGTTTGGGCCCTGCATTGATGAGTCCGTGAATGAGTCAGGATTTTGATTTTTATATGCTTAGATAATACAACAAAAACACAGCAGGGTTTCAAAAGGCTCTCTTCTAAATTAAATTGGGCAAATTAGGCTACCGTACTTACACGTAAGCCATCTCTATCTAAACAGTCTTATCAAACTTCAAAACACAATCTCCATGAAACATTTCTATAACGAAGCAAGTATTACGTCGGTCGGCGCTTTATCTACGAAGCACTGCGTGGGCGCAAGCCATTTGACCTGACCGCACGCCTACAAGCTTGGTCAACGACTGCATTTCCTCACGCTAGGAGATTTCCGGTGATATAGTTAAATAATATCATTTTTTTATGTTATAGGGGGCCGGTGATGATTGGCGATTACAAATTTCGCCGCCCTTGGACACCTGCAACACCAGTGTAGTTGCAAATGAGTTGCCAGCCTCATTTAATAAGTAATATGGTACTTTATCTACAGCCAATTTTTTAAGTAGCCATGTCAAGAGCTATAGTGGAAATTATTCTCTTGGATCCGCAACAGCAATAGCCAAACTTCCTTTTGCGACGCGCAGATTCGTAATATTCTGTCGTCAGATTTCGGGAAAACAGATGTTTAAGTATATAGCTATCAGACAAATATGCACTTAATGCTGTTGACAATATGTTTCATTCGAGATTACTTCCGAATATCTATTGGAGAAAATTAGAAAATAATAGTAAAATAAATGTACGATTTGATCACTATGCAGCATAACTTTCTTCTTGAAAGCGCTAAAGTTTCTACCACATAATTTTCTTTATTAAAAAGCCAGCTTATTATCTAAACAGTAATATTTCTAAGCAAATTATTTTCTTCGAGTTTAATTGTTCCCAGTAGAAATCTTGTCGGCAAAATAATAAACGTTGCGTTCCTTTCCAACGTAAAAGCTAGTTCGATTCGCGATATAAGTGTGAAATACTATAGCTGAGTAAAACCAGTACGGTGGTGAAAGCCATGGATATGGGGCAGTGTCTCTGCCACAGATGGAATGATAACAACGGGCCTTTGTTTCAACAGCGAAAATACACGGCGCCATTTACCGCGCGTGACCGCAGCTGTTGGTCATTAAATAGCGCTAAAATATTCGGAAAATCCAAAATGCACATTCTATTTTGTATTGCCAGTAGTTTTAAGTGACTCATTATTTAGTTTCCTATTTTTTGAATCGCATGTAGAACAAGGTTTGCAAAATGGCAACCCAGATGTTTCAATGAAGACATTGAAACGTCAAATGACAGGTGCTCAGATGAAAATATGGTTGCACCGTCTATATTTGATGAGCAGAAAACACACATTTTTTAAGTGGTAAATGTAGTTATACGAAAATCTATACTAATATTATAAAGCTGAAGAGTTTGTTTGAACGCGCTAATCTCAGGATAGCCTATATATCGAGGAAGGCTGTAGGCTACTTTTATCCGGGTGCGCCGAGTAATTCCCACGGGACGCGGGTGAAACCGCTGGCAGAAGCTAGTAGTACTTGATAAAGAATAAGTATTGCATTCATTTTGTCTTATCATTTTATCATCTAGAACGCAGTTGCATCGTTGAAGAAATGATAAGGAAGACGCATTTTTTCTGGGAAACACTATCGCGATTTATATAACGGGGCCATGATAAGTTTGATAAATTTTAATGTACTATTGTTTGGTAATAAAAAAATCACACGCCTTATTCCCAGAAAACACTTGTACTTAAAGGTTTGCTATCGGAATATGCAATTTTAATAAAATAATATGTTTGTTTCTTAAAAGTAGCCGCGGTTTTATTATGTTAATGATGCTTATAATCAAATTATTTGTCGATTTATACTGCGGTATGTGTTGCATTTTCGTTCCACACGATGTATTTCAAGGCTTAAAAGCGAGAACGTGCGTAATAAGACACCGTATATCATCACCATTATGATACAGAGTTAACGTTTATCACGCCAGGCTTAAATTACATTTTAATAGACATGTTTTGACGCCATTGCATTTTATCGCTTTCAAACGACTGGCCATAATATGCAATGGACAACGCCGGTTTATAGACCATCTTAATTGGACCCCACTTAGCTAGTGTTAGAGAATTGTTGAGGAATGAAGCCTCGTCTAGAACAATAATTTCACGCTTTTCTTAATGTTTGTCCTTATTATTTGAAGTGTCACACTTAATAAGCAAGAGCTCTTTCATGCTTCATTTTATTTTAATCGAATATACATATGAAAATCAAAAACCTGACTCATTCACTGACTCATCAAAGTAAGGCCCAAACCCGTGAACCCGTAAAGCAGAAATTTTGCACAGAGGTTTATCTTAAGACTCTCAGGCGAGATAAGAAAGGATTTCCCGAAATTCCGATTTTAAGTTTTACGAGGGCGATCCGCTGGCAGAAGCTATATATATAGTAGATAATATGATTCGAGAAAGTCCTTAATCAAATCAGTGCATAATGGAAATTGTGGTAACTAACTACTTCTTCGACATATATTTTAATATCTACTATCGAATTCGTAATTTAGTGTGCCTATTTCTAATTTTGCCTATTCAATATTCAGATGCTGCTCAAAAACTAGACATTTAGCAATATCATCATGCAAGTATCGTATCTAGGCTCCGAAAATTACTTTTATCTGCCTAGAATGTGTGAATTTTAATAGATTTTGGGATGTTTACACAATATTCAAATAAGATGTAAATTCAAATACAGCTCGAAAACAAAGCTAAGCTATTTGCTCATGCAAGTGAGATGTCTTGATTTTTTATAAATTTTGATTTCTTTTGTAAAATTGTTTTGTGAAATTGTGCTATATGTATTTAGTGAACGTTTTCAGAGTTATTTTATTGTATTTAAATTAAGTTCAAGTGCGGTTCTTAACAACGCTTTAGCTATTTGGTGATGCAAAAGAGATATCTAGATTCTTTGTATAATGTTCTGAAGTATTTATACAGTATTCGAATAGTCGAAAACAAGGCTTTTGGCTGTTAGTTCATGTAACTGCCAAACTAATGATGTTAATAAAAGCTTTAAATGTGTCCAAAATGGATAGGTGAATCGCACTTTTTGTATGTCGTTAATGTTTACTATGGACATTGGTAATACAAATAGACATGCTTTTATACCTTATTTTAAGAGAGATTTTGAGTCGATATAGCGCCTTCAAGATGACAATTACCTGAAAATAAACAGAAAAAAATGTTAATTCAAAAACCCACGAGATGCCAGATAAGCTACCTAATTAAAATGTAAACCTAAAAAGAATACACAATTTTATCAAACGTACTAAGATTAAGCATAGTGTGTATATGGGAATAGGGAAATAGTCATAGAAAATGCCAAAGTCTGATATCTCTAGGAGAAATGCATATTATCATATTTTGCTTTCTTTAATCTAAGTTGTGAACAAACTGCAGCTTGAATAATTGAGTTTATCTGTTCGTGTTAATAACTGTTATTCTAATTGTTCTTGTTAGCCTTAAGGTTTCACTATTTTCCTCGTGAATACATTTAATAATTAGAAATATTTTATATAAATATTATATAATAAATTGCCTGTTAATACCGAATATTTCCATTTAATCATTTTTTGTACAGATGTGGGCGCTACATTTTTATGTTTACTTTTTGGCAATAACCAATGTCAAAAAGATTAACTTCATCAATAAAAAAATTAACTAATCTTTTCAAAGTTATTATTTCACAAACATCATAAATCTTGTGCGCTATATCAATAATTCAAAACCAATATTAAAACCGACATTCTGTCACGTCCAATTTGATGCCGTGGGTTTTAATTATTCGAACTTTCCAAGAAACTACGGGTTTATTCGAATAACCTTTGTATTAGCTTGTAAGCCGAGCGATCAGTGTTATATAAGTAAGCACGCGTGACACAAATCGATTGTGATTCCGAATGATGTATCGATTCTACGCTTGAGTGCGCGTGGACATAATATTACGAGCATATTACATGTTATTTGATAAATAAACATGACGCTGCCTATATTGTGATACTAATATGAATGAAAGACGTCTGTTAATGAATGAAGTAGAGATATAGAAGTGATCAGCATTTTTAAGTTATTTAGCAGTTTGTGTTCTAGTTTTTGTTGTGAAAGAAAAACTTCTGCGATTCAACGATGATGATGAAGTATTTGATCATCTTATAATTTTTTTAAGGAGCAGAAAGCATAATATGCACGACTGCGATCTTACTCAGTAGGCTTTCACTGCATAAATTCTAAAGTGTTATCACATTGCCCTTATTACCCTTATTTCATTTGGTGTCGGTGCAGCATGTCTTCTACTTCACAACTTCTCTTTCTGACATGTCACAACTGACAATCTTTCTAGCCATATCGTTTTTCACACAATCCATCGTTTCTATTCGTTCTTTTCAAAACCATATTGCCCGTTTTGGCCTATTGTCCAAAGGTGACGAACTTACATCACGATAAACATGTAAATATGTGTGCGATGCAGTAGGGAGTCATACAAATTATACTTAACGGCACGAGTTCATACAGTGATGATGGATCCCTTTCTGAGCTGATATGAGTGTGCCGCGACTCTACAACTGATCACTAAACAAATAGTAATTAGTACAAACACACTAATGCCTATAGTTCACAATTAGCTCGTGTGTACATACCCTACTGACCTCTCTAACAACTAGGCGCTGTCATTGATGAATGAGTGTCTTACGTCAACTGCGGAATGAATGGTGAAGAGAGATTGTTGAATGGGAACTATTGAGATAGACAGGTGGCTGGGAGTGGGAGGATGTTGAGCCTTGATTAAAATTATTCCTGAAGTAGATTATTAATAATGCGATTCCAAAAGGTCTTTTTTTTAAAACGATATATCGAGAGTTCTCTGCTTTATTACAAACTCTTCTCTTGGTTAAATTTGGAAACAATTATCTGTGTTTATTCTTTACTTTTTAAATTCTTTTCCAAACCCCGTTTATTCTCATTCTTTTTAGTGATTCACTATAGAAATAGATGTATAAGTAGCTTCAAGATATACAGAGTTACACATTTAAAGTATAATGTTAGCTAGAGCTAGAAAAATATATAAGTAGCCGTTAGCAATATTCTAGGTCAGTACAGTAGACTTATCGATGGAATGTGTGCCAATTTACAAGAAACATTAAGTTATTTATAGCTAAATACAATACACGGTATACTTTGATAAGGGAATCCATTTTTCACACATATTTTTCAGTTTGGCGCATTAAGGAATAAAGACTATATAAAATACTAAATAGGTACTACTAAAGTAAATCTATAAACCTACTCTGAGACTGAAGGCCTGAAGCGAGGCCAAAAATAGCTGTAGAAAGTAACAAGTTGACTATTTGACGGTATTTCAAGTCATACATTGAAAAATAAGGATCTTATTGAAGCAGAGTTCTCAAAGTGCTGAAAAGATAACTATTGGTTCTCTTATGTATTTCAATAAACTGTCTATCAGTGGGTTGGCTTACTAGAGATAGAATTTTGACATGAGCGCCATACAAGTAATGTCAAATTCCTATCTCTAGTAAACATATCCTGAGGTATAGATAGATGATTGTAATCCGCAGTTAAATACATGTCATTCGCCAAAACAACTGACTGTGAACTGTTCAATATTTGAACCAGTTCACCTGATGGATGGTCGGCCACGGCGGCTGTTCTCATATAAGGATATCAGCCAGCTGCGCAGGACATATTATAATGCTCAAGCCTTTGCACAGCCACAAGTGCACTCCCTATTCCCCTCACTCTCATAGCCCAACGGGACGGTAATTCGACACGATCGGAGAGAGATCAGGCGCAGGACCTACATTAACGTGCTCTCCGATGCACGGGTGTATCAATCACCAACTTCCAACTCCGGACTGCTTCGTGAAAGTTTCTAAATTTTGATTTCGACTCGACCCGGGAATCGAAGCCGAGTGCACAGCACGTCGACAATCGGCTATGCAACAACTAGACCAACGAGGCAGTCATGCATAGTTTATACAAACAACGGGTCCATAGATCGTTGGCGGTATTCGCTCTGTACCTATACTATGTTTACTACATAAGCTATATGTCTTTTAGTTCTAACTCAAAGAGAATTTAGGTCAAGATTAGTGCATTTAGCAAAGTACACAAACAAACTTTGACGGAACAAATTTATTAGGAAGGACAAGTTAAGTTATCAACTGTAAGTATTTTAGAACTAGGTTAGGGTCGGCTAAAGGCTAATAAATTGCAGCCTATTTAAGAACACTTTAAAATCTATTTATGTTCTCAAAGTAAAGAGACCGCTTTATTTCTACAAAACATAATGTAGACCGTTATATAGGATGCCATGTTAACATTTTCCATCTTATTATTCTACTTGAGAACTTTAAATGTATCTATTTGCTATATAAGGTAGCAGGCGATGCAAAATTCCTATCAGGTAAGACTTCTGTCTTTGTGAACAAGTTATACAGTATTATTCTTGTTATTTCAAATAGTATCTTCTCTCTAACACTTTATATCAAAGTTAAGCTCGGTTTCAATAGTACCGAACTTTCTAGAAACTTCTAGCCAAAGTTTGCCTTTTGAACCTCCATATTGCAGACCTGAATACTAGTTCTAACGTTCCTATTTTAAATAACTCGATCTATAAACGTCTTTTGTTATGTTACTCGATCAATTTTAAGAGTTCGCTGATGTAGCAGTATAGAATAACTTTTGCGGAACTTTTAAATTTTGCTGCTTTGTGGCTAGTGAATTTCCTTGACCGTTATGGCGAGCTATCACATGTAATTGGTCGTTTGTATGATAATGTACAAGATTGAGAGATAAGATTATGCGGTTCGGCAAATATTACGAAGTCTTCCAACTAATGGGTTTTGTATGAGTTATTATTAATTGTTATAATGGTGGGCGAGCCTCAGCTGACTTTTAAACAAGGTTGTATCTTATAAATCTGTGAAATGTTTACGTATAATAATATTCATGTCAGTAAATTTTGAAAAAATGACAATCATTTTACGACTATCAAGGCCAATAATTTTGAGTTCAGAGATCAAACGAAAGTGGCAGTTTTTTTTAAATCGTTGTTTTTAACGGCCATCTCTTTAATAAATGCAAACACTGACCGATTGTTTCAATTGCCAATTTTGAAGAAATGGAGCATGTGATCATTGTCCGGGATTTATTTTATTCCGGTCGTAACGACTTTTTATCGAGTCCAAATACTATTTTAAGTCTTATATGCTTTCTTTTTAATGTTATACTATGCCATATCTTATCGTCATCATCAACATCATCTGTCTAGCATTTTCCCTTCTATGTTGCCATCGGCTTCCAGTCTAATCGGATGCAGTTGAGTACCAGTGGTTTACATAGGGCGATACTTTATCTGACCTCCCCAACACAGCTACCTCGAACCAACCCTTTAGAAAAGCTAGTTGTCAGAATTTCTGGCTTTTGACTTTTGAACATACATTGTACTTTATCATTTTATATAGTGGTCATTCCATAATCCATGGGAAATATCTCCTCCAGTTTCAATTTCCACATCTTTGATAACTTTTCTCATAACATGAGGTAACACTACTCCGGAACCAATAAAAAGACCATTCAACATTAACAAACGGCCAGAGACTAACATCATTTTGCGAAACAGTTCAAAGAGGTCGACCATCGATTCTAAACCTCCATGTTTAGTAGTCCAAGTGGGCGGGGTTCTGACTAAGAGCATTTTTCTGTCATCTTCAAATTCATTAGCATAATTACATAATTATTTGCTGAATTATATTTGATCCAAACATGGAATTAATTGGTTTATTTCCTACATTTGTTATGTTGAAAATTATTAATTGCGGGCTTGTGTAATTTTGGGGCTATTAAGAGATTCTTTTGATTCTCGTTTCATTTTGTCAGTAAACAAATTTCGTTTTAATGATATTTATTGGTTTTATCGTGTGTGGTCTTCAAATATTTATTCATATAACTGTAGTTATTTGTGACGTATTTATTACTGACTAGCTTCTGCCAGCGGTTTCATCCGCGTCCCGTGGGAACTACTCGGCGCACCCGGATAAAAAGTAGCCTAAGCCTTCCTCAATAAATGGGGCTATTTAACACTGAAATAATTTTTCATATCGGAGTAGTAGTTCCTGAGATTAGTGCGTTCAAACAAACAAACTGTTCAGTTTTATAATATTAGTATAGATTTAGTCAACATTTTCGTAATGGCTAGTTTTATTGAATCCGTACTATAATAATCAGTCAATTGCCTCTAGACTCATTGATTACTACGATTCGCCTTAGGGCAATCATTAAAGCAGTAAAGTATTTATTATGAGTATTATGACTTAGGGTGTGTTCTGCAGTAACTGTTTAATGATTGCTCATGATAACATAAATATGAATATTGCTTACAGTTTAGGCTTTGCCGTCTGACTGGTTATAAATGACATTTGATCTCCCAAATAGAAGAGGTTAGCATGAAGGGGTTTTGGCAATCGATTGCTATACTAAATAAAAACCGGCCAACTGCGAGTTGGACTCGCACACGAAGGGTTCCGTTCCATTATCTATGAAAAGTAAACGTACGTAATACATCTACCTACTTACCAAGTTTTAACTGTGTATTCTTCTTAGTTTCGGAATAAAGTGGCTGTGGCATACTTACGAACGGACAGACAGGCAGACGTGACGAATGTATAAGGGTTCCGTTTTTTGCCATTCGGCTACGAAACCCTAAAAACCCAAAGAATGACTATAAAAAGTAATTCTAGGCTATAAACTTTAACAATGAATTGACATGTCCTTGAATTACATTAATCGATTGTGTAATCAACGTTTATGGGCTTACCTCATTCTATTTATCTTGATACAATAACAATAGTTCTTTGGTACTAGTAATTTGTCAATATGTGACTATTTTGTGTTGGGTAGCCTATAATAACTTACGTATATACAATATACAGTAAATGGCAAGTTATACAATTTGTCTCTGTATCTTCTTCTTCTTATATATAAAAATGAATTACTGTTCGTTAGTCTCACTAAAACTCGAGAATGGCTGGACCGATTGGGCTTATTTTGGTTTTAAAATATTTGTAGAGGTCGAGGGAAGGTTTAAACGATGAGAAAATATGATTATAAAAAAAAAAGGTAAGTGATACGAAGTTCACCGTGTCAACTAGTCTAAAATAAAGTTCGAACTTTATTTTTAACTCCTGAGACAAAAACCTTCATGGGACTTTACTTATCAATTAAACGGTTGAACCAATTTTGATGCGGCTTAGAAGAAAACTAATATTCCACAGAACAGACCTATTTTAAAGTTATTAGTTGAATTTTAGAGCTGAATCTGATGAGAAGGCTTTGTACACGGAGGTAGAAAGTATAGGTTTTGGGGAATCTAACTACGGCCCTTACGAGCTTAATAAACACAGGGCAAAAAATTTGAAACGCCACAATGAGGTAGATCGGGATCTACAAGTAAAACCATATATCATAGCTAGTGTTACATATAAACAAACAATTAAAGGTCGCAGCTGACTGTGGCAACATTGACATTGTGTATTGTTTGAAGTTCCATTTGATGACCGTGAATATGTAGATGGAAGAATCTGTTATCAGCCCAATGAGTATCAAATAGCACTTATCTAGGAATGTGTTGTGCGTCAGATAGAATTGTGACGGCAGTTGATAGTTTTAAAGTAGATGAGGTATCTGGATGTTTTTGGAGTCATAAGTAACTGATGATTGTAGGTTTTCTAAGTCGTTCCCTTCACGAGACCGCTTTTCAGTGAATCAGGTTACAATGTTAGGCTTGCAGTCAAGTCCCTTAATGTCTCCGAAAATCCTTCTTATCGAGTGAGCGGGTTTGATTCAACAAGATCTAGTGTCAAAGTTTTCTTAAACCGAACTGACGTCCTCTGATGTGGAATTGCGACAACGACTGCTACTGAGTAGCATTTAGGGATACCTCACGTATCCTCGCAGGCATCAGGGTTATAACAATGAGCTGATCCTTAAACTTAAGAAACATTTCCATACTAAAATAACCCTATCTAACTTAAGACAGTTTCATAATGCATATTCAGTTATTCAAAGCTTAATTTCCCAAACATTGCACCGCCATTCTGCCACTTCACTTGTCTGTTTAGTCTGGATGACTAACTACGTTATCCATGTGTGTGTGTCTGTGCACGTGTGAGTGCAATTTGCATATTATAATTACTCAAGTGTTTGAGATAGCAGGATCATATTATCGTTTATCTTTACCAAGAGATGGAGATATGGAATGAGTTGCTATGTTATGCTTACTGTGAACTGACCTCGTTATTGTTTCTAGTGTAAAACGCCTTGAACGGTCAATAAAATTGCGCAATACACGTAGATATTGTGCAGAAGAGTTAATTTTGAAAATTGTGCAATGATTTTTAGCGACTTAAGATTTATTGCACAATATGTTTATTTTTACTGTAATGTTGCACAATGTTATTGTAGGTCTAGGTGTTGCCTTACTTGAAGATTAAACAGTTATTGCACCCAGCACTCTCTTGACGAGGGATTTTTTTGTAATTATGACATTATTCTTGTTGCAAATAAGTCTGCTAATTGTATTTGTCTTTTTTCATGAAATCGAGTGAGCCGTATCTACTTTAGTTGACTGATTTTTACTGAAATTTATACGCATGCATAATCTCTCAGGACGGAGGTAGGTAATACCGCGGCAAGCAACGAGTAAATTACTTATACAAAACTACTTAATAGGATAACATTGTTTACTTGACAGTAATATGAGCCGGATGCGAGCCTTAGTGGGATATAAGCTTAGCTAAGTTAAGCTCAGTACAAGGCAAATGATGTGTCATGCTTACATAGAATACGATAGTGGCTTAACAAGTGCGAAGGACATGGACTATGCAGATGCATCTTTGCTTATTCTTTCTTTTTTTTGATATCGGGATCTTGGGGAAGGGCGAAGGGGACTGTCAGACTCTTACTGACTAAAAACCAACCCGTGTTCCTCAAGTACCCATGTGTCGGAGGGGTGGGTATCGCCGAAGCATTCGTCCTACCATCTTTGCTTATACTTATTAATTATTAAAAATGCTGAAATTACCTCTGTCTGTCTGGTTTGTTTTACATGCCAATAATCTATAATATAAAAATGAATCGCTAAATGTGTTGGTAAGCGCATAACTCAAGAACGGCTTATACTTACTAGTACTTGGCAGTTTATTAACTAAACGGTAAACGTCCTTATGTCCTTATATTTTTAATCCATTGTAAGGTTGTCTAGAAGAGATTAAAGTTAGCGATAAGAACCGCCCATTATGTGTACAGTACCTAAATAGTTTTTTAATTATTTTAATAGAAGCAAATCCATGTCTTGCTCGTGTTAACTCATCAAAGTGAACATCTTTTAGAAGAACATTAGAATTAATGTTATATTGTATATTTTAATAACAAATATAATTGATCAATCATTTTTCCATTATATATTTATTATAGAGCTGAAGAGTTGTTTGTTTGAACTCGCTAAACTCAGGAACTTCTGGTTTGATTTGAGAAATTAATTCAGAGTTAGACAGCACATCTATCTTGGAAGGTATAGGCTACTTTTTATTAGAGTGCGCCGAGTAGTATCCACGGGAAGCGGATGAAGCCGCTGGCGGAAGCTAGTCTTATATAAATAAATAGGCGATCTTCCAACTAAAGCGTTATTTGCATCCCATAAAGGCACAAACTTACCTACAAAGCTACATCCCACGAGCAAAATGTCATACAAATGCATAACCGCCTCATTATTCAAATCCGTATACGGAAACCAGTGTAAGTCGTAGTTACACAAAATTCCTAGCCATTTCGTAACACTACTCGTAATGAACGCAATCCCATCGTGTATCTAGCCGGCACTGATAAGTAGGGATGCCACACGTTTGGAGTTTCTGAGATTTGTTCTACTTTAGACGTTTCCAGATTTTTTATGAAGTGGTAGCAAACTGTTGGTATTTTTCGGGATCATCGCATTTCCGAAATATTAAATCCTAATGAAAAATGTGAAAGTAAGTCGGTTTGCTTGTTTTGCTTCCACATTAAAAAGGTTGAACTAATTGCGATGTTCATTCCCCTGGAAATGTTTATAGTTTAATGAGTGAGCGCGAAAACTCTCCTCCCTTAGGACAAAGTTGAATCTTGGGAGAAGGAGCTGGCAAAAATAAACAAATTCATTACAAAAGCTGTATGATCCAACAAATCTTTTATCCAATCAATCATAAACATTTGTTTATTTTTAACCCCCGACGAAAAAAGAGGGGTGTTATAAGTTTCACGTGTCTGTCTGTCTATCTGTCTGTCTGTCTGTCTGTCAGTCAGTCTGTCTGTGGCATCATAACTCCCGAACGGATGCAGTGATTTCAATTTAGTTTTTTTTTAGCTTTTAGTTACGGATCTCCTGCGATAAAAAGTGAGCTTTACTTTAAAGGTTTACGGTGTTGGGATTTTTGTTCAATCTCAGCAAGTTAGATGGTAACCCTACTGATAACGCTTATCTTGTTTGCTGACACATAACCGTGTACCCAGTCACCTACATTATGCTGCAGATGACTGAAAGCGTGTCACCATGGAAGCCAGTTTTGTAAGCTCACGGGGAAAGAGATAGTATTATTTATTTTGATACGTGGGAGTAAGAGACAGGTATAGTATTTGAATAAAAATCACGTTTTTATATTAAGCTTACGTCAGCGGTTTCAGTTGTTTCCTGAAGGAACTTCTTGTCGCACGCAGGTAAAAAGTTCCTTATGCGGTAATCTGATGTTTAAGCTATATTACTGGTGACGGCAAGTGACATCAAAATCCATTCGGTAGTTTTTGCGTGACAGAGGAATAAACATCCATACATACATACAAACGTTAGCGTTTATTATATTAAGTAAGGATAGAAACATAACGTCCCACTAACCTACTGAAACATATTTGTAGATTAAAAATAAACAATATTATTCAAACACGCTGTCTTTCAACTGACAGGATTGTAATCAATAGGTGAGATATTTTTTCACTTTTCCGCATTCTGAAAATGCTGAAAATAAATTGGACTTTGTTCCTTTCGTATTACGGTCCAATTTTGTTTATTGACATCTTTATTATTGTTATAGATAGGAAAGAAAACGACCGATAGCCGTTATCAAAGTATTATGCTGAATTATGCCAAGTGTTTTGTTATCACAATAGTCTAGTCCTCTTTAAGTGTTTCGTTAGCATTTATTTCTTTGGGTTGTCGCTTTTAGTTAAAATTGACTGAACTTATTTTTATTAAACTCTCAAGTTTCAAAGTAAACAATTGATATAAAAAACTGGCCAAATACGAGTCGGGTTCGGTACAAAAAATCACTTTTGTTATACGAGAGCCCTCCTTGAAATTTATTTAATTCATAACTTTTTAATATTCATCATCAGAAATACATGATCTGCGAAACTTTCAAGTTTGGTGATGGATAGTGGAAGCTTAGTAGTAAAGTCGCGTTTTTTACGGAACCCTAAAAACGGACTAAAAGACACAATTTCGTAGTTTTGATCCTAAAGACATACAAGAACTATTACAGTATACTACAATATAACAGCTGATGACACTAAGTTACCACATAATTACGAATGTAAAGCGCATGCGTGAACCGCGGATGCACTTATAAACACATCAAGCGCTGTCCTGTCACATCAAAGCCGCCTGCGCACCGCCTAGCCGATGAATGAGTAATGAACGAAAACTGCTGTCACTCTTTATTATACGTGTTAGTTTGTGTGTCACTTTTATAGGGCATGTAAATAGGTTAGAGGGTAATTAATGAGTTTTTTCTTTGTTGTATGTAATATGATTCTTTTAAGGAGATTTTTTTGAAAGATTTAGTATTTAAGTTAAGTTGCAATTGAAAACAGTTATATGTAGTTTTTTTTATGTTCGTACAATAAAAAGCCAGAAATTGCTTCCATTGTAACGTAAATGTAGATTGAATTATTTATATGCCGTAACATTTTAAAAAAGTAGTATTTTAAATTAACTAATAGCGTATTCTCTAAGTTACTGTACTAATATTATCTTTTTTTTGGTGGAAACTAAATAAACGTTATATACTAATTCCCCTTGACATCAATAATCGTTTAATAGATAACTAACTAGGTAACTTAATATATTTTCCTTCTTTAGTTAAGTGTGTCAACTGGTGACGCCGGTGCTCATCAAAAGCTTCTACTTAGATATACCTAACTTATCTAAGTTATATAATTAACACATATTATTTACCTACATACAAGTACGATTGAGACAATGTCATCATCTGTCTAGCAATTCCCCATGTCGGTCCTCTGAAATGGTCCAAAGTTAAGTTATACATGACATTCGTAAAATGAATTATGTATAAGACCCTATTATATGATTATTTAGGTAAGTACTGAAAAAACAACTAAGTACCTATGTACAGACAACAGCACATCAAGTTACCACAATCTGTCAAATTTCTGCAATGGATTTTCAACCTTATCACAATGGAGGTAGGTTAATGTTCGATTGGTAAAATTTGACAGATTCGTATAAGTTGACCTGCTGTTGTCTGTACCTATAATCAGAGACTAACAAATCATTCTCGAAACTCAAGTCAGCGTACACTTGAGTTCAAAATAAGGTACAAATTATGATAATTAACAGTAGCTAGCGACTCCTGGCCTACTTACTGTAAGATAAACTTACAGGTCGGCTTGCGACACCTTAGCCGAACGGTACATATACACCGTGTTATTGTAGACTTGATTACTTACGGCCGTTCCCAATATTCTATCTATCTGTAGATTTGCTAACTAGAGATAGGAATTTGACATTACTTGTATGTAGCCCCATACAAGTAATGTCTAAATTCTATCTCTAGTAGGCAAATCCAGAGATAGATAGATTATTGAATTTCGCAGTTACAGAATTAGTCAAGGTATACCTATCTACACTTACAGGTATTATAAAGAGTTTGTTTCTCTGTCTGTTTATTTTTTAGTTCAACGCGCTGATCTCAGGAACTATTGATTTTGTTTTTTTTTTCGTATTAAACACCCACACAAAGTAGTGGGCTTTAGTACAGACAGTCGCATAAACCAAGTAAAAATAGATAAGTATTTTAAGAATATTAACACAAAGAAAAATTAAGTCGAAAGAACAATCAAAACAAACCAACAATGTAAGCAGCTCTTGAGATCAACGAACGTAATGCGGATAGATTTCTCCTAAATACCTACAATATCGTGTCTCCTCACGAAGTGAACACTCGCACATTTACCTGAAACGACAAGAAAAAACATTAATTACACACTAATATTCCGTAACGATACACTAACACGCGATGATTAAGAGACTTCGCACACTGCAGACTTTTATTCGGCTGATAGTTTGATTGCTCATAAAGTATTGGGATGAATGTTAGTGCTCACAATACAACGTTAAAGTAATCAAGTAATTAATTAATAGTAAAAAAATAAATAAAATTGTAAATGACTGCTGGGAAGTTTGGTTCATCACCGTTTCTTCTTTCCAGCCATGACACTAGGAAGCGGTGAAAAGGCGTTTTTGGGAGTGCTGCCTAATGTAATTCATATGAAAAAGTGCTAATTTAATTAACTCAGTTTCAATAAATAATTTTGACTGACGATCAAGTATCTGACCATCATCAGACCGACAAAAACGTTTGATTTTTTGTAAAATTACCCATCGCGGTCGACAGTTTAATCTGCAATGTGTGGAGGCGCTTACACGAGAAATCTGATATTCCGAGTATTGACGAAAATAATCACGAAGTTAAAGCCCCTGTCACATACATTTCTGATGTTATTGACGTTTACAAGAATTGCAATAAGGATATTTTGTACATGACAGTCAAGTTCTGGCTGTTATGAATGTAGGTCAGTAAAGTGAAAATATTTGTTACGTAATGTTTATCATTTTTTAAAACGATATACAAGAATACACTCAAACAGATTTGCAAGAAATATTTATATAATTTATAAATATTAAGTTGGAGAAGGAAATCATATGAGCATGAGCGTACATTTGCAACCAGCCAATGCACCAAAAAGCAGTGTTGAACAATTTTCAATGTTCCATAAGGACTAAATCTCAGTCACAAATAGAAGTAGAACTTATAACTAAACGGCTACCACAAAGATTATTCCACTTAGCAACTCAGCAATCGATTCCTAACAACCGTATCCCAATCGCTATGGAACGTAAACAAAATTCAAATACCAACGGCAAGAATAAACAAGCTAAACACAGATATAACAATAGCAGATTAACAAGCAAAGAAAATATTCATAATTCCAATTTAAATATAAATAATGTTTAAGATATGCTAAACGATACAGAACAGACAGCCAGTGTCAGGTTTGGACAACCTCATCAACTCGTCATTCTACTTGGGTTAACAATCGTTTTATATTCTAATTTTGTAAAAAGCTTTGTAATTAATTTTAAACACGTGTACTGCCAAAAATTTGGTAAAGGTTGTTTGGTTACTGAAGTAGCTTTTGACACGTAATTTCCTCAAATAATACCTTTTTATTCGGGTTACTAACCAAAAAGATAAACGGTAACTTATACACTCAATATAATTGCTTGATACACATCTAAACTCATTGGTATTGTAATTGCATTTATGCGGTACCGATCACAATAAATGTAATTATCAACACATTGCGATAAAAAATAAATAATTGCAAAAATCGCTAAAACGTATAACTGCATGTATAACTACTGATAACTCGCCACGATTTGCTAACGTCCACTTAACAAATAATACTAGATCATACAAAGTACACATGTAATAATTACTTGGACTTACACATGTAATTATTTAACACCCACAACACGAACAAATCATAGATATACAATCTCTAAACACGATAATAGACCGTAAAACCGAAATAGAATTGGTAGCTTCACCCATCATAGTTGCGCCTAGCATATAATTTGTGATGTTAAAAATCCCATTTAGTAACCATCATTAAAATTAAGAAACCGTGTTGATAAGATCGGTTAAACAAGCAGCCGTTAGGATAATTGAGGATCCCCCATGTTCTAGTCGCTCCATTATGATGGTCACGCGATCCTTAGAAAGCTTATTAGCGTTTACTTTGTAGTGATGATTAACGTGGTGAAGATAATTATAAGAGTAGAAAGGATATGACAGTCATTATAACAAGACCAGATGACTCATTTAATTGTAATAATAATGAATTAGTTAAAAGAGATAATGCTGTAGAAGTAAGAGAAATAAAAAAGCAATCCCATAAATCAAAATAAAATGTCAAAGTATTTATTCGCGAGATCATTAAAACTGCGGATAACTCGAGAGATAAAACAAAAAAGCTTTGAATATTGACCATGAACTCGACAGTTACGGTCAAGTGTACAACAATTAAAAATACAGTATTATCATTGTTTTTATTTTAGCTAATCCTGCATACGTAACCGGTTTAATGAACTTAAGCAGACAGACATCTTGAACGACATTTTTTTTCTGTAACTTTTTAGCTTTTTCCTTTTAGGATTAGACTCAGACTACATTTGGTTTATCTAGATGATGTAAGGAGTTTTGAATGTAACATTCCAACGGATTCACAATGGAATTGTTCTGTCTGTATTCTAAGATATTTCTGCATATTATGAGAACTCAAGGAATTTGAGATTGTTCGTTTCTTTGTCATTCCGTAGGTATTTTTTCTACTGTATAGTGGATTTAAATATTTAAAGCAGCATTCTATTAGAATATATTCCAGTGGCGTTGCAGGAATTCGTCGGTTTCTTTTTCATGTTCAAATGTTACTTTTATTAAAATTCTCTATATTTGGCTTAGCTACACCGTTTCACAAGATACACATACATTAACATGATCTCCTAGGCCATCGTTTACGTAATTCAATCTACCATCGTCTGGATGTATCATCGGATCGTCCCTGCAATCTCCATCCAGTAATCAAGGTAACAGAACGGAACACGTTTTCGCATCACGCCTAAACACTGTTCTTTGGTCCAGCCTGTATAATCTTCCACCAGGTTCCGGGGTCAGGATATACAGCTATCTCTGATAAAATATCTTGCTAATAATTATGGTGCTTCACGGCCAATTAACGATTTGCTTTCGATGGTAGTAAATGCTAGCGAAAATATGGAGGAATTTTTGAGGCCTCGTTTTTTTATGGCTATGGAATAATGATGCGGACTTTTTTCTGACTAAAATATTATTACTAGACAATTTAACGATAAATATCGTGGGAACTGTTGCTAAAATTCATAAATATAGTGAAATAAAATGCCTAATCCAAGTCAAAGTTTCTAATGTAGACATGTGAAACCAAGATTATTACATGAGCGTTAGCTTAGACTAAAACGGACATTAAATGCAATGGAGGTGTGCCTCTATTTTTTATTTAAATGGATAAAACATTGGCTTCTACTACAGTTAGTTGTTCAACGACCCTAGGCGCCGCTCATTATTGACAGGCCAAATGACTCCCAAAACACTTTTTGTAATACTTAAAACTTGGTCTGCATACTCAATGGCATTTCAATAAGACGGGTCATTTATTTGAGAGTACAAGATTATCGATGAATAATTTTGAATTGATTAAGGCTATCGTACTTATGTGTATGTTCGGAATACTATTACTTTAGTATATTAAAAGCTTACGAAGATTGTATAGTATCCTTCTTACGGCCTTTCTCAGTAACCTATCTATCTCTGGATTTGCTTACTAGTGACAGAATTTTGACATTAGCCACTCTGGTAAGCAAATCCAGAGATAGACAGAATATTGAATTCCGCAGTTAATGAGTTATTGAATCTGTAATAAATATTTTTTACTTAAATATTATTCGGATTACATAGAGCGTATAGCCAAGTGTCTGTACTGTACAAAATGTTATCGAACGTCCATTCCAACTGCTCTAAGTTTAGGCAATTTGACACATCAAATATTATCATAATCAATGTTTATATTAAGCACAACAGTACCTGTTTCTTCTTTATCTATATCTGTCGTACCTGCTTTAATTTTTGCTTTTTCATCTAGAATACATCTTAAAATAGATTAATTATCATAATATTTAGTCTTATTAACATTCTCATCTTAATTAGGTAATGCGTTATCTCCTATCGTAAGAACTTGACATTCAGCTTTTTCATGAAATTCATCCAATTAATTTGATTCAATTTGTGTTTATTTTTAATTTTTATGCATATTGTAGTCTAATATACATTTTTTTGTCTTCCGTTATTTAGTTAGCCACGTCATTAGATATCTATTATCTATTAGTAATTAAGAATATTGCCAAAATAAAGGCATTAATATTCAGCTAAAAGAAACTAAAGTATATAAAATGCACCTAAAATAGACTCAAAATTAGATTTAGTAGGAGTACCAAAATAGAAAACATCATCCAATTAATTAGACCAAACACGAAGTGAAAGATAGTTTAAAAGATAGAAGAGAATCAATTAGAATAAGAATAAGAATAAGAATAAGAATAAGAATAAGAATAAGAATAAGAATAAGAATAAGAATAAGAATAAGAATAATTTTATTAATCCACTTGTTACAAATTTCACATTATGCCTTATACCTAATTACTTATAACTAAGGTACAGTGTTGTAACATTGTAAGGTTGGTCATTAGCAATGCAGTGGTCCCCAAACTAGGCTACGCCTGTATCTTGGGGGCCTGAGTTGCGGTAATATGCAAATTACAAAATATCCTCTTGGTTTTGAGTGGATACATTTGGTGTTTTTAGTAATTAAGGAAAAAAAAAAAAAAAACAATAAAATAAAACTTACAGCTAATTTTTAATAGTAAACAATAGTAATTAAGACTTTTGTGTGCATGTTATTGTCTGTGGTGTGCGTGTGCGTAAGTGCTTGTATGCATGTGTGTTTGTGTATGTGTGTGTGTGTGTTTGTGTGTGTGTGTGTACCTACACGTGGCTGCTAATTGAGTTAGAGTTACCTTTCAGCTAAGAAAGTCCTCAATCTCATTGTATGATAACGTGAGCAATAGTTTCTGGGTAACTTTTTTACACGACTGCAAGCTTAGGTCTTTTATTTCACATTGTTTGCTGATTTTGTTGTAGATATGGATGTGAGAGTAGAAGGGACAGCGTCTAGCCAATAGGCTGGTAACATATACCAATTAATAATAATTACATATACCAATACTGGGTACGTAACCTGCTGTAACAAATGATATAAATTATTAGTTAATACCATTCCAGAAGTCGACAGCGAAAACTATCACCACGTGGTTGAATATCCTTCGGCACATACATATTCGTACAGTCAACTACATTATACACAAGTGCATTTAAATAACTGTACACTGAACTTTAGCCAAAGCAACCGGTCCCCGACAAAACAGGTATCGTATTATCAATCAAATTAATTTTATGCGAGACTGTACACTTATTAAAGGGCAATGTGTGTATTCAATAATTTCATACTTGAATTTATTAATGAAAGTTGGGTACAATATTTTATGATGTTTTTTTCATTGAAGTCAATGTTGATCTGTGTGTTTTCGAAACTGTCGTATTAATTTCTAATATATATGATGATGGAGAAGAAAAGGATAGGATTTCCACATATTTTTACAGTTTTCAAGACAAGAGGGGGAACTAAAAACTTTTGGGAAAGGATTTAATCCTTCTTTTGGGAATGGTCTGGGTTTGGGAATGGTTCTGGATATGGGAATGGGTCTGGGTTTGGGAATGGGTCTGGGTTTGGTAATGGTGTCCCACTTCCCATGTTATCTCCTTAATCATAAATCGGAAAGAAAAGAAAACAAAGGTCACAAAAATCAACACTATTCATCAACATCCAAGTATTATCTTTAGAATAAAAAACGATTCAAATTGAATAAAAATACCAAATAAATAGACATCTTTTTTTTTCTGAAACTTAAATGCAGCAAAAAGTTAATACTACTAATTTCCTTTTTGTGGCCACATAATTTACTACTCAATCCACAACTTAGCGTAACCTTGAACTTCTAATACATCTCAATCATGTGCACAAAAAATGACGTAAGAAAACCGCAATAAGTCATTTACTGATTGATGTTAATTCGATTGAACTTATTGACAGTTTAATTCAATAGATTTATGTTCAAATGATGTCTGTATGAGAAAATAGATGCTACTGGCAGTTTTAGGGCTGTCTATACGAGCCCTAAAACTGCCAGTAACAGCCCTAAAACTGCCAGTAGCATCTATTTTCTCATACAGACATCGACGGCGGCAACCGCGCGATTTCCATACGAATCGCGCGGGTCTTATTAGTATGAGTTTTTAAGTAATCGTTCCGACATAACCGCGCGGTTACCGCCAGAAAAACGCGCGGTTCCCGCATGTCTGAACTAGGGCTTAAAGACGCGCTTAGGTTTGACAATTAGCTTTAAAAGATGAGAAAAAAGATTTTAAATACAAGGAAATTCTAAATTTGAATTCTTGGAAACTGTTTTTTCCTCATGTCATGAACTCAAATGAATGCTTCAAAGTAGGTTGGTGACATGATAACCGCAAAAGCATTGCATCAGTCTACACCAACAAAATTTCTAAGTCCAGGTGACATCTTGCCAAAGCACTTAAATATACAAGCAAGGGAAATCCTACATTTAGTGATTGCGCTTTTTTGCACATTTTTGGATACCGCTAGTGGCAGGTATAGTCTAGTTTAAAAATATCGTGAGAATAACCTGGTTGAAAAATAAAATTTATCCTTCCTCAATAAATGAGCTATTTTACACTGAAATAATTATTCAAATCAATCCAGTAATCCCTGCCATTGCTGCTTTAAAACCAACAGACTCTTTATAATATTAATACGAATAATCGATTCGGCAAAAACAAACCGTTACTCGAAATTTAATCGATCCAGTACATATTTATCGAATGAATGGCACTTTCATAATTTATTCGGGTTAGTCCGATAAGCCGAAAGGGTAAATTTAATTGGCTTTCCCAATATAAAACTGCTTTAAATAGCCGTAGGTGCTCACCTTTGATTAAGAGAAAGGGATTTTAAAATAATTGTATCGATTTTAAGGACGGTAAAAGGTGTTAAACTTGTTGATGGTGATATTGTAATGATCGGTTTTAAATATACAAGAGATATAGTGCAAGGTAAGTAACGGCGGCTTGCTGTGAGTTAATAAATTAAAAATATATTTCAGGCACAATCCCCAAAGTTTCAATTACTTATCAATTAAAACTAAATTTAAAATAGACATTACACACAATAGACAGTATTAAAAAAAAATATTAATAAAGCCACAAAATTATTAAGGGTCTACAATTTGTTTGAGCATATGAAGGTCTAGATATACTAATAATGTTACACATTTTTCACAAAGTTACAATCTAAATTCCCAAGATAAAATATAGTTTATGGTTTATGACATTCCACACAGCAAGTTTGACTATTAATTGTATAAAGTCACTAGCTTCTGCCAGCGGTTTCCCCCGCGTCCCGTGGGAACTACTGGGCGCACCCAGATAAAAAGTAGCGTATAGCCTCAATAAAGGGGCTATCTAACACTGAAAGAATTTTTCAAATCGGACCAGTACTTACTGAGATTAGCGCGTTCAAACAAACAAACAAACTCTTCAGCTTTATAATATTAGTATAGATTACCTAATACTAAATGAAGATTCAAGTAAGTACGTGTCAGAGAATACAAAGTTCTTAATAACAGTAGTTCTGTAACAACGTGTTGGATATTTACAATCATAACATCATTGTCTTTGCTCATTGCTTCAAGTTTCATATTCAACGATACATCTTTTCATTTGTTACTTTTCAAGAGAAACATGTATCGTTACTGGAATGAGCTGCAAAGATGTGATCACAAACGACAAACGACGTGACGCTCTTTTTTGACGTCAAACCTTTTAAAAATGTTGTATGTGTTGTTGTGCATGCTGTCAATCGGTAGATAGAAATCAGTCAGTCGTCTCTTGAAAACTGACATCTGATAACTACACAAAAAAATCAGTGGCAGTAATGGGTGTTGATGATTCTTCATAAACAAAAGAATATCACTTAAATCTAATTAATTCACACAGATATCTATACTGATATATGTTAAGCTGAAGATCGTGTTTGGTAGAACGCGCTTATCTCTGGTACCACTGGATCTATTTGATGTTAATTTCTTTCAATGTTATAAAGCATAAACTACCCGTTATCTATCTCTATACCAATCGACTCCATCCAAAGGTTGTCTGTAAGAGATTGCTTTTTAGCGATAAGACCGCCTATTGTACTCACTCATATTTGTTTAATTGTTTTCATCTTTCAATGTTTCCTATTGGTGTGTACAATAAAGAATATTCTATCTATCTATCTATCTATCTATCTAAAGCCTATTTATCAAAGAAGGCTTTCGTGTGCGCAGAGTAGTTCATACGGCACGCGGGTAAAACATATGGCGGGAGCTAATGATAGATGATATAGGTACCTAGTTACTAGGTCTAGTTATCGTATAGGGTTTATTCCATTCCAAAACCACGTAGACAACATCGAAGGCAGAAACTAGTTCTCAATAAACTGTAATACAAACCAAAACAAACGCAACAAGATACCAAACTAACTAAAACATTAACTACGATTACACGCGTTAACTTAACCGTCATCAATCATAATCGTGGTTAATTTGACTTAACCATGTCATACCCATGAACGAGTGAACATGTTCATTCATTCATTCGGATGATCCGTTGACGTTCATTCATCATAAACTTGATGGGTGTCAATCGGTTTATCAATTTATATCTTGAGGTCAAGTTTGCGGTATCATGGTACAGACGCCAACATTTAAACCTAGCACAATCTGTCAAATTTCTTCAATAGATTTTCAACTTTATCACAATAGTCGAAGGTTAATGTTCGATTGGCAAAATTTAAACAGATTGGAGAGGTTGACCTGTTGTCGTTTGTACTTGATAGATTAATATATAGAATTAAGATGCTTGTCAGCTAAATTGAAGTGATGATTATCAAACCATCAATTTAGTTTTTATGTGGCTTCTGCTTGTAGCGTTTTTTGTGTTTTTGATGCTATCGTTGGTTAGTTGATTTATAAGTGACGGAAGCAATTTGTTTTAGAAGTTTTATTGTATAGTTTGATTAGGACAAAGTGCTGTCTCCTTAAAGAAAAATTGGCATTTTATTTTTTTCTTGTTTCATATCTGATAGGGATCCTGTAGGTATTTTACTGTTAGTATTTTTTTTTAATTTTCCCGTCCAACATTTTTTGTTTGAGGGTAAAAGCGTTACCAAAACCTCAATATCGATTTATGCAGACCTCTATAGATTTTTCTTACTTTATATCCGTATTTTACTTTCCATCCTTTGACTACATCTTGCCATTTTTAACCGCAAAATCACTCTTGAACGTTAATACGAAAAAGTCTTAAAAAAATGAAAATAATAATTTTTATTTTTACATGGAAGCGCATTTGATAGATGTATAAAATAATGTTAATTAATTCAGTAACGTCATTATTTTCCTACAAATCACCAAAATTAAAGCTAAATTCCTCTCATTCAAGTCCCACCCAGATCAAAGGGCCAGCACAAGGTGTTCACAGTATCGAGTTACTAGGAAGCAACTGCATTGCATCACGGTGCAATAATGCACCATGCACCACAAGTAGGTCAAACGGTAATTATTTATAAATCTCTTCATATGCCCCGGAAATTGAATTGCTATATTGTGATTGGTTGTTTATATTAAATGCAAAGGAATTTTCTTTAGAATTTTGATGTGTTATCGATGTTTTCTTAATAGTACCTACCCAATGGACGTTTTCTTAAATAGATTTACAATTTTACATACTTATTGCTGATATGTGTATTGATCGTCTTTTATGAAGTCATTAGAGTATATACAGCGGGAGGGAGTGTCAGACTTTTACTGACTAAAACCCACCGTTTTCCTTCGGGAGCCCGTTGTGTGCCAGGGCCGCAGTAACTCTTTTGAATAACCGGTAGCCCCGACGGGCTCTGGCCCTAGTGGACCCCACAGAGAGTATGCCTGAGTTCTATAAATGAGTGAGAAGCATTTATAGAAATCTCACGCACACCGTACTCTGCAGACTAAATGGTCCCATGGTAGGAAGAAAATCATGAAATCAATCAATGTATTTAGTCCATCTTATTTCCGCAAAATCGTTGGTGCATACTTACTATCAGTCATCTTCATACTAATTTATAAGCCCGAACAAACTATCGGCCGAAGACCTAAAATCTGAATTACATTGATTGATAATTGTCAGATAAGAAGCAGTTGGTTTCTTTTATTCATTGTTACAAAATTAGAAACATATTCTTCATATCTAAACAATGTTCGATTATTTTTTATTAAAACAACGATATTTTGAAGTCACGTTAGCTTTTGTCTTTCATCGCTAATGTCTTTTGATACACGCGTTAGAAACATCAATGGATTTTAATATAAGCGTGTTTTAGTTTTATTGCTAACGACAGATCTTTCCTTTATTCTTTTAACTATAGAGGTTTCGAAATTACTGATTCAGGGCTATTTTATCCCTGAGGAGATTTTTGACTGGTAACCAGATTTATCGGTAGCTATCAATATAAAATTGCTATCAATCAGACTATGGGTGAATAGAAGGAGCCTCGGTGTCTGAGCAAGCGCTTGCGCACTATAATAATTGCACAGCTGGCAGATCTTCTTGATCTCCAATTCGAAGCAATTTCGCTTACTTTATTGTAGCCTGAATTTCAAAATCATCATCATTTGCTTTTTTATCGTCCCACTGCTGGGCACAGGTCTCCTCTCATACAGAGAAGCATTGAGCGTTAACCACCATGCTTGCTCAATGCGGGTTGGTGATTTTAGACTTTATAGTCCAGGTTTCCTCAAGATGTTTTCCTTCAATCAACAGTTAGTGTCTAAGATATACTTAGAAAGTACATGCAAAGTTGAATGGGTATTCGCCTGATCTGGAACCGAACCCACACACTCGTACCCACTAGGCAACCACAACTTACATGCACAACGTATTAATATTTTCCAAAAAGATTCTCGACTTTAGCACTGAATGTCTTTAAATTCTTATCAAGCAAATAACTTTATTAGCAGATAAGAAAACAGCACCTGTATTTCTAAGAATTGGTTTACTGCATGCATAATTTTATCAATGTTTGCGCAGCGGTTTAACTGTAAAGCCGAGACAAACGGACAAAGAGACTTTCGCATATTCATACATGATATTGTTAGTTGGGATTTCTGCTCACGTCATTTGCGGTATTTTAGCTTTAACTAAAGTCGTTTCGGCTTAAGGTGCGGTTTAGTATCACGGAGATAAAATGCTACTTTACCTCATTCGACATATTGATGCAATTGCCGAAATGTCAATGTGTTGATGAGTAAGGGGTTTAGTGTGGTCTTCTGGTTTGAGGAAAACTTAGTGATAAATATGATGTTTTCCTCAGTCATATCACACTCTAAGTAGCTTCCACCGGTTTCCCGTGGAAAGTTTATAAATATCTTTCTTCATTAAATGGGTTATTTAAGACTAGAATAATTTTTCAGATCGGAATATTCATATTAAGAAAGTCTATTTTACTATACCTGTAATCAGTTACCAGGGCTAGCTTATTGCCATCAAATGGTAAATAAACTGCGGAATGCAGCTGATAAAATTCTTAGGGAAATTACAAGAATTTTTCAATGAGAATTTATATAATAGAATAAAGAAGAGCTCGTGGCTAAGTCAAAGCCGCGCGGATCGATCGATCATAAGGTTAAGCAACGCTTGGCGCGGTCGGTCCGTAGATGGGTGACCAGAGTTCTTCCGTGTTTCGGAAGGCCACGATAAGACAGTGGGTCCGGCTGTTATTTGAACATCTTTGGCAGTCGTTACGGGTAGTCAGAAGCAGAAAGTCTGACAACCAGTCTTGCCAAGGGGTGCCAGGTTGCCCGGGTAACTGGGTTGTGGAGTCGCTCCATGTAAAACACTGGTTCTCAGCTGCATCCGGTTAGACTGGAAGCCGACCCCAACATAGTTGGGAAAAGGCTAGGCAGATGATGAATAAAGAACGTTTGATTCCTTATAGTTAATTAGTATAAAAGTATATAACATATTATGCCTAATCTGAAAAATGTCTTCATTGCCCGAAAAGGTAACATTCAAAATATAAACTTGTACTACGCTTAGACACTATTCTTTATAGCATATCAAACGTCTACCTCTTAATTTTGAACTCCCAACCTCCACTTACAAAAAGTGCCCATAAAAAGTTTGTAAATACTCCTAAATGCAATTAATTTTTCAACCATTATGCCAACACATAAACAGTCTTTCACAAAGCAGGACATAATTTCGTAATAACATTCACGGTTTACACTGTGAGACCAAAAAAATGACTCACGTTTTTTTCGCAACTGACTAGACGTGACAGTTCACGCATTCAATACTAAATTCAAGTCATACCAACCTTTTCTGATCTGCTCCGAGACTTATAGCATGTCTGCGGGCAGAATAACAAGTGAATACTGTCGTAACTCGCAAACTGCATGAGTCAGGAACTATGACTAAGATGATCCACCCATTTGTTAGAATAAGAAAACTGTGATATTTATTTCCATTTCAGAATGGGACTCGGGCTAAAGGACTAGTCACAATATGGAGTTTTTGCTTAACTTCAAACTATGTCCAAGAACTGTGTCAGAAAAAAAATATAGAAAATATTGGTTATTTCTCTCAAAATAGAACTTCACTTCTTGCTCAAAATAGATTGTGTCGATTGAAACCTTAGACTCACCGCGTTTTTTGGTACACAAAGGATTTCAGCAGGAACAAAGATTAAAGTTTAGCGCTCCATTCAGTTACATCGACGTGGGAGAAATCATTCAATGATTTCAGAAAATTCCATAAAATATAACCGTTCTTGGTAGTCAGGTAAAATTGTGAAAATATTTGAGTTTCACCTAAATTCTAATTAATATTTTCACGATGTTGTCCGCCATCTTCTGGGTACCCAAGATACACTTAGAAAGTGTACACTATTGTTCTAGTAGAATAATGGCACCAGTATGCATGGACACGGAATATCCGCGACCATAAACGGAATTTTAACGACCGCGGTATTACGCGAATCTAGAAATAAATGTAGTCGTATTTGTACCGCTAGTGTTTATCGGTTTTCCTTAGATATTTTAGCTTGGAAATATTTCCTTTTGAAATGGCTTTTAGACAACGTGATATTTAGAATGATATTGGCAGAAATTGGTGTCCAACTGTAATGTCACTTATTGATCATCCAGAAAGGAATATAGGTTGATCTATCGATTTTTTTATAATTATCACCTTTATTTATTATTTCACTATGTCAACCCCAATTTACATGGAACCATCATCAGCATCATTAACCTTTTTATCGTCCCACTGCTGGGCTCAGGCCTCCTCTCAAATGAATGAATGGAACTAAGACTATAAAAAATCCTTTCCTGACCAAATCAGTCTTCACAATTATCTTCCTCATGCATATGTAAGAAAACTCGGGAAAACTAATGTTGATGTCATGGCTCAAACATGTGTCTATGTCACTGTGATGATGTATCCAAACGATGATTTTCCTGCCACCTCATCGTTACCAGTAATCAACGCTTTGAACATGTCTAGAATTAATTACACGGACGGATTTAAAAAAGATTTTCCGTCAATAGTACTAGCAATAGTTCTACTTTGAAAATCAGAAGGATAATGAGTCTTAGTGTCAATACATTAAGGTCTATTATGTAAGTATAGTGATAGTTTCTGCGAATTTTTGCTTTGTTTTGACGTCAAAGTTCTAAGAAGCACGAAAATCCTGTTGTTTTGATTCAGAATAATATTTAAGAAGCATTTAAAATCTGTAAGCATATCAGTTCATACAAACCTTTTCATCATCCCTCCGCACAGGCCTCCTTACGCACACAGAAGGATTCAGCTTTGATCATACATTTCAGTAATTTATTCTTTCATATAAATATATAATTAAAAGTACGATAACCTGAGGGACTTAAGCCTAACTTTTAAAGGTCTACTTACTCAAAAATTCGGCGTGCAAGAAACGAGGCAAATTATTGAAAAAATTAAAACTGGCTTCGGATAACTGTTTAGTCATAGGGGATTATAAAAATCGATGATCAAATTCATGAATGCACTGTATAGGTAATCAAAAACCTAAATAGACACTGATTCAAATATTATCAATACTTCATTACATATGGAATAGTAGTAAATCTGTCATTTAAGCGCCCAGACAGATTATTCAAGTTTTGGGTGACAAATAATTCGTTTATATGCAACGCGTATCTCGTTCATAAAACCGTAGATTAGTGGGTGGGTCCCGAATGCAAAAAACGGGTATTTGACTCGATTTTCCTTAATGCAACTATTTAAAATAACATTATACAATTGTTACTTGTGAAATGATGGCAAATAGAAGAGAATAGAAGAAGAAAACATGCTGCGCCGACCCCAAATAAATTAGGATAAGGTCAGGAAGATGATGAAACTATTAAAATTACAATAGTATGTTACTAAGTACCTATACTAATGATGGTGTAAGATGTAAAAATTTTTGCTATCCACTTTCTAGGAGTTAGGTTATGCCTATTTATATTGAGGTCTTCGAAAATTCAAGGCTCACATTTAATAAGCAATGCCATTATTAAATGTCGTCGTAAAATTGTACTTATTAACAGCCTTGACTAAGAAACTCTTACAACCAGTTATTAGATTTTTCCTCCAAAAGTGGTCACATTTAGATCCCAATTTTCGATCTCACACATCCAAAATAAGTATTTCAAGAAAAAAGCATTCATATTTAAACCTTCATATCAGCATTTGCTAAAAATAAACTGGCCGTACTAAAATACACATGACCCAAAAAGCCTCAAAAAAGAAATGATCGATATCATTTTTTAAATTTATTCACGAGAGTCCACTGTCGCATTTTGGGAACTCGCAAGGTTGCAAGATGTCCTGTAGATTGTTCACCGAGGTTGCATTTGGCCAACTTGTGAAATGGACGTACATTCACTGCACCAATTTGCATAATAATGGTTCATGCACTGTTCGTGATCTTTTCTGAAAATACTTTTGTAGTAGCTGGTTTTTAAAGCGACAGGATATTTTTAGTGGGATTAACATTATTTATTACGTATGTACGCAATTTTTAGGGTTCCGTAGCCGAATGGCAAAAAACGGAACCCTTATAGATTCGTCATGTCTGTCTGTCTGTCTGTCTGTCTGTCTGTCTGTCTGTCTGTCTGTCTGTCTGTCTGTCTGTCTGTCCGTCCGTCCGTATGTCACAGCCACTTTATTCCGAAACTATTAGGACTACACAGTTGAAACTTGGTAAGTAGATGTATTATATTAACCGCTTTACGATTTTCGTACAAAAATAAAAAAATAATAATATTAGGGGGGGCTCCCCATACATGAAACTGAAACTAAAAATATTTTTTTTCATCAAACCTATACATGTGGGGTGTCTATGGATTGGTCTTAAAAAATGGTACTGAGGTTTCTAAAACCACTTTTTCCTAAAGTCAATCATTTTAGCGTAAGACACTCCCAAAGTGCCAAAATGTGTGTCCCCCCCCCTCTAATTCTTAAACTACCAGAGTGAAAAATCTGAAAAAAATATATGTTATAGATCTCAATAAAAACTATCAACCAAAATTGGTTTGAACGAGATACAGTTAGTGGTTTTTGAGATATAGCTCTTTTTCAGTAACCGCAAATTATAACTTTGTTATTCATATATTTGTGTTAAAAACAAAGATAATGGAACGGAACCCTTCGTGTGCGAGTCCGACTCGCACTTGGCCGGTTTTTTTTATATAAAAATGTATGGACTACGGGCATTACGAAAATACCTTCCTTGATAAATGGGCTATCAAGCACTGCAATATTTTTTCAAATGGGACTGGAGAGTGCAACCAAACGAAAAACTCTTCAATGGGCCAGAGGCAGATGCGATCGCGAGGTCAAGCAAAGAATAAACTACCACTCCTAAGAACAAAAAAAAAACTGTTCATAAATCACATTTTACACATATAACTTCACAAGAATCTTAACAAATTGCATGCATTGCATCTTATCTTAACTGCAATACATGAGTACTTAGTCACAGTTTTACGATGCAGGTTGTAAATAAGGCTGTTACTGCATGAGTAATAGTTTACAACGAGTATAGAGAGGCAACACTATGGAAATTAGGACTTAGACAAATACAGGTGAGGTAACTAGCTTTGTTTGTGTTTCAGTTTCAGAATTATGCTAATTTATATTGTTAATGTTTAGCGTGTAGCATAATGAGACTAGTTTTTGGTTAGTATGATTTATTTTGGTTATTTTGTTTGCTTATGAAGTTTATTGAGTTTCTATAATTACTGATTCTGGTCTAGTATCTGTATTACATTGAGATATTATGTTTATGGAATTTATATTATAACTAAATAAAAATATTTTAGTCTTCAACTTTCACTACAAAATCAATTTTAAACACTTTCAAACACTAACGAGTGAACGCACAAAATGTCTAAAAGTTTTTCGCAAAAACAACATTAAAAAAATTAAAAGACTCGAGTAAATCGTTTGTGTAAAATTAAATAGATTCTCAGAAACATGTAGCTTGCCAATAAAAACAAGCTTTTGTCATTTAACAGGCATCTGTGTTACGCGATTCGGTTACAGAATGGCCAATTTGACATAAGTAATGCCTAGCGCAAAAAAGACGGCCATATTTTTTTTAAGAACACGTGCTCTCTGACGGTTTTACGGATAAAGGGACTATTTAGAAAAATGGTTTTATAATTAGATTGGTAAAGCAAAAATAGACTGATTTATGAAGAAGTGATTTGACAAGATTATATTTGATTAAAATCATTAAGTAATTATGAATGTTGAAAATGGATTTATCACGGTATAGCTAAATAAGTTACTTGTGTAATTTAATTGGTTATAATTTTTATGACCTATGTTTTTGTGTGAATAATTTCAAAATAAATCTCCTTGATAGTTTAATAAATATTTTTCACAAAAATTAACCAAAAATGTTTAATTTATATAAAATACAAATGCGAAATTACCTTATGCGGTAATCTAATCGAAAATCTTCGCAGATTCATTTCATCCGTCATCTCAAGTTCCCACAAAAACTCGCGTCACTATATTTACTATTCCACTCAGTCATTCATTCAAGTCACGATATCGTAGCTACTCCATCCATTGTGAATTATATCATAGGCTTGGAGCGTATAACCAACCGGAGAATCCATTGCTGACCCACCTTCGCTGACAAAGGTTCAGACGCCAGCACAACAACCCACCTCAATATTTCAAACTTCAATAGATTTTCAACCTTATCACAATAGTGGAAGTTTAATGTTAATGTGTTAAGTTGACCTGCTAGCGTTTGTACAGAAGACAGCAAGTCAACCTAGGCCAATCTGTCAAATTTTACTAATTAATTACAGAAATTTGACAGATTGTGAGTAGGGTATAATTGGGGGTTCTGCATCACTTGCTCTCGCTGCGCTCGAGCTGCGCGATGCAAAATCCCCCAATTATACCGCTTATGCAAATCGTAATGTGAATATCGTATACAATAACAATACAGTCGAATAAGTATTGCGCCCGATTTGCAACTATTCATTCAACGAGAATCCGACTCCCTAGTATCGTGATGTAATGCGCTGTAGCTTGTTTTGCATCTGTTGCATTACAATATGTAAGAGATTGATCATCTAAATCTAAACTTACGATGTAGCATACAGAAATATAACCTGTTAATACATTCATTATACTTGCATTAAATAACACTTGTGAGCACGTTTATTATCATGCCTCTGTTATAATAAAACATTGCAACTCAGTTGTATTCCCTCGAAGGAGTCGACCGCTATGCTTATGTCCCATGTAATAACATTGTATGAAATCCTTTCTTTTTACAAGTCAACATAAAGAATAAACGTTATAAGGTTCATACTACTAGGCTAACACTGCGTACAATGGTACATACAACTTCCTTTTTAGAATTTCATCTCAGGTATCCGCGACGCTGTGGCGCCGTTTTTCTTAATTAGGATAGAAAAAAGATGTGTGCTCATTATGCGTGCTACATATTATCAAATCGAACTCTATGTTTTCAGCACATAGAGTTTAATTTGTGTCTATTCTAATTATCAGAATTTGGTTATAGATTTGTTAAGAGATAAATGTATTTATGTCAAAGGTTCAGAAAAAGTGTTGTGGTTAAAGAATATTTTAGAAAATAGTAATTTTAGTATATTCAATTTAGAAGATGAAGGTTGTCCTAGTTTGATAAGTTGTTACGATGAATATAAATATTGTCAAGATTTATATAACTGTATTTATCATGACTCTGTATGTGCTTTAAAAAATGTATTAATCTTAAATAAATGGTGTTTATATAATAAAATTTTTAAATAATTATTTTCTTGTTTAATTTTCAAATCTTCTATCCCCACCAAACAAATGATAATCTTCATAAGTTACTGGCTACAGCAGTACGATATCATTTCATTTGCATAATTATCTGCATGAAGAACTATATAGTGAGTGAACAGAACATGTCTCAAAATAAATGTAGCCCTCGTTATGACATCTATAATACGTATAAAATGCGTGAAATATCGTTTAGACATTATTGGGCAACGGCTAATTCAAGGAGAAGGTTGGTGATGGAAATGGCTGAAGCTGGTTTTTTTTATTTTGGAAATGGTGTAAATGATAAAGCAGCGTGTTTCTCATGTGGAGGTGTTATAGAAGATTGGGAGATTTACGATGATCCTTGGATGCAGCATGCTACACATTTTCCTCAATGTTTTTATTTGAATGCTGTGAAAGGAATATATTATATTAATAATATACGATGCCACATTGCACTTAAAATGAGTCAAAGTAATGAAATTTGATTTGGAAGATGAGATTCCTTCTATTTGAACCTTTTTATGAAAATTACTTCCATACATTACGATTTGCATAAGCGGTATAATTGGGGGATTTTGCATCGCGCAGCTCGAGCGCAGCGAGAGCAAGTGATGCAGAACCCCCAATTATACCCTACTATTGTGGCAACTTTATGTGCTTGATGTCTGTACAGAACCGTCGGTCGTACTCATAAACTTGTTTGATATACATATTTTGTTTACGCCATGAGCTGTCCCTATTAGTTTTGCTTACATAGGCAGAGTTTTTGGCATGGCGATTCCAGTTGGTTAAATGCTCAAAAACAGTAGGTTGTAACACAAATTATACGATAAATGAAACGTTTTAGATATCATCAATCTGCTTACCTAAGGACTGGATTCACTATGAGTACCAACGTGATTATAGCAAGTGTGTAGTAGAATGAGTAGTTAGAAGAGCTCGTGGTTACGTCATAGTAGCGCGGAGCGATCGATCATAATTTTTAAAATCGGTCCAGTAGTTTTTGAGCCTATTCATTACAACCAAACAAACAAACAATGTTTTCCTCTTTATAATATTAGTATAGATTTAAGGTTGAGTTATTTTAATTAATTAACAACAATGTTGCATGCGTTCAATACACGCGTAGAAGTTTAAGAATGTCACTGGATTTATATCAAAACAACAACTAATTACTTATTTAAATGAAATAAAAAAATATCTGCAATCCAAACAATTTGCTTCCTCTCTTATCCAGTTATTTTAATTGAAAGAAAAAAACGGGCAAGAGCGATTCGCACTGACGTATGACAGACAGGTTCCTTACTAAACCACGTTTGTTATATGGGGGCCCCCTAAAATTCTAATTTTATTATAGTTTTTACTTGTTAATAAAGCGGCAACAGAAATACATCATCTGTGAAAATTTCAGCTCTCTAGCTATAACGGTTCACAAAATACAGCCTGGTGACAGACAAACGGACAGAAGGATTAACTGCGAAGTCTTAGTAATAGGGTCCCGTTTGATCCTTTGGGTACGGAACCCTGAATACGCGAAACAGCTAACAGATTAAATTTAAAAAAAAAAAACAGACAGAGATACAGATACACCGGTATCTTTGGGCAGAGGAACTGCTAAAATAAATGAGTATAGGACAGGTGTCTTTAGTTGTCGGCAAAATGTTATTTATTTCAGCCAAGAACGATTGAAATGTTTTATTTATTTAGCATTGCTTTCGTTCCCGGAACTGTTTGTATTAATGAATCGTCTTTCGAGATGAAAATTCAACTTGGGTGGTAAATAGTGTTGTCGAGTTTAATTATTGTTTGTTGTAGAGACTTTTTATTTGTGACTAGCCGTTTTCCCGCGGTTTCACTCGCGTCCCGTGGGAATTACTGCCCGTATCCGGATAAAATATAGCCTATGTCACTCATGGATAATGTAGCTTTCGAATGGTGAAAGAATTTTTAAAATCAGTCCAGTAGTTTTTGAGTCCATTCATTACAACCAAACAAACAAAGAAACAAAGTTTTCCTCTTTATAATATTAGTATAGATAGATAAATTGTCTTTGAAATGTTGTCGATACAAATTGCACTAGCTATTGCACGAGGTTCCATCTGCATACGGAGGACTTTCTTCCTAGACCCAGATAAAAAGTAGCCTATTATCTTTCTAAGGCTATAGCTAGATTATCGTAGTTTTGGCGTTAAAGCTGGACAAATAAACAGAGTTACTATTGCATCTTTAAAGTCAAGACTGATTATTCAATGATTACCCACAAAAACTATGAACGTAGAAAAATACACCCGATTATTTTTATGATTCTCATTCAAATCAAATCCCGTGGAACTAAAGGAACCCTTTAATCATACGAAACGATGAAATATCAAACAAAGTAAAAAAAAAACACATAATTCCTTCCGACGGCCACCTGTCTGCCCAGCTGCTCGCAAAAACAATCTCCCTTGTAATTTGAGCATCAATCATCCTTATAGTGAGCAAGGTGTGCTCGCCGATTTAATAGGCCGTGTGTAGCACGTCAGGCCTCTGTGACGTCATCGATTGTGGGTCACGGCTTCATGTAGGCTGCTCGTAGCAATTACAGTTCGTAAATCAATAGTTTATCATTTTAAATGCTCACTTTTTGAAATGACTTGGCTGTTTATACGCATGGTTTGTGAAAAATGTATAGTGGGATTTAGATAAGAAAATAGCAGAAGAAACGTGATGTTTACAATTTTTAGATGTTCGAGGAATATTTTTGCGCAAAAATAACTTGATTTTCTTAAAATACTCGAAGTAAATTAATTTTGTGTCAAATATTATTTTAAGCTGTAATCTCGCGCTGCTATTAAAATTAACAATTTCAAAATTCTCAAAATATCGCATAAATCTAAAGACTACTCACCTATAAATTTCAGATAATAACCCTAGAATGGCGGCGTCGTAAAATACACTCTAAAATTAATGACGTTCATAAAAGTTATCTTTCACAAAGGCCTAATAAGTTTTGACAGTGATGTAATGTGTCGTCACTTTCACTGAAAACTGACAGACTGTCAGTTAGTTCGTCACCTCGAGACTAATTAGAAGAGTAGTGACACACATCTTTTGTTAATAAACTGGAGAAAATATTTGCCTTTCATTGTGTCATGGGTTTTCAATGTACAGACAGGTCAACCTACCCGAATCTGTTAAATTTTACCAACCGAATATTAACTTTCTACTATTGTGATAAGGTTGAAAATCTATTGAAGAAATTTTGACAGTACACTTTTGTAACACGAGTTTCCTATATCGGTGTGAGGTATGATAATTGCGTAAAAAGTGTTAATTATTCTTGTTTAATGGCTCCTTTGGGAGTAATTAAGATATGTAAAATAGATTAAAGTGTAAAATTTGGTATTTAGATTTATTAGAATTAGGCCTTGAAAATATTAAACAAATCTTGTTTTCTGTTAGAGCTGTAGATGTGTTTTGCCTTTTACCTATACATTTAAGTCCGCAATCCCCATTAAAAATCTATACTAATATTATAAAGCTGAAGAGTTTGTTTGTTTGGACGCGCTAATCTCAGGAACTACGGGTCCGATTTGAAAAATTCTGTCAGTGTTAGATAGCCAATTCATCGAAAAGGCTATAGGCTACTTTTCATCCGGGTGCGCCGAGTAGTTCCCAAGGGACGCGGGTGAAAGCGCTGGCAGAAGCTAGTAATCTATATAATATCAGCAGCAACTTGCAAACTCCATATTATTCCTATATTTTAACTAATCAACTTCCTTCGATATCAAGGAAAACATGAAAGAGATTAAAACAAAAACTTATTTTTCTTTAGCTAAACCGTCGAGCTGAACACATCAGATGAATCTCATAAATATTCATGACGAATTTAAAATGAAAATGGAAACATTATGGTAATGAGGTCATATCAACTTATAAAATAAACGGTGACAAATGTTTGACAAATTCAATTATATAAAAATGACATAACGCGTTCATGACAAAAATGACAGGTGACTCATCGATGACGAAATTAAATGATCTTGACATGACAGTAGCATTCAATGGGTTAACCTTTTGGCATTGACTATTCAGAATTGACAATAACACTTCGTCAAAAATAAATAAATAGTATATTGCCGTATTTGTAAATGGTTTGGCAGAAAACTTATTATGGTTTTCTGAATAATGATAAGTCCTTCGATGCTGTTTATATGTTTTTAGGGATCCGTGATCAAATTATTTTCATAAGCACAACACGTGATTATTCTTTCTATTTCTATTATTTATGCTCGGTGATTTTTGCGTTGCAATTTTGAGCGACTGTAGGTACACGGGTCTTCATTTATCTTCGAAATGTAACCAGTAAATAATAGATATAATACTCTTACCTAAGGATGAAATATAATTTAATTAGCAAATAAAGATAGCTTTCTATCAAAAATATTCTACGGAACAACTTAATATCCGACACGCTAAAATACTTATCTATACTAATAATGTAAAGCTGCAGAGTTTGTTTGCTTGAACATGCTAATCTCAGGAACTACTTGTTCCGATTTGAAAAATTATTTCAGTGTTAGAAAGCCTATTAATCGAGGAAGGCTATAGGCTACTTTTTATCCGGGTGCGCCGAGTAGTTCCCACGGGACGCGGGTGAAACCGCTGGCAGAAGCTAGTAATTTTATACAGCTGACGAGTTTGTTTGGTTGAACGAGCTAATCTCAGGAACTACTACTCCAATTTGAAAAATTCTTTCAGTGTTAGATAGCCCATTTATCGAGGAAGGCTACAGAGACCTTTTATCCGGGTGCCCGAAGTAGTTTTCATGGAACGCGGATGAAACCGCTGGCGGAAGCTAGTAAGTTTTTATTAAAAAAAATATTCTACGGAACAACTAAAACATCCGACACGCTAATCAAGTTTATAAAACCACGTGCGTAATTTAGCTTGTCTACAAAAGGCATGTGTTTGTGTAGGCAACAATTATTTACCACATTAATATAACGTGGGATGTGAAAACAATGCGTTTACGCATCACACATTATTTTGTAGCTAACCTTGAATTTTGTATTGACATCATCAATTAGTTGGAGAATTCGTCATTTTTTGTTCCTTTTATGGGCTTAAGGCGGGNACAGCAGTACGATATCATTTCATTTGCATAATTATCTGCATGAAGAACTATATAGTGAGTGAACAGAACATGTCTCAAAATAAATGTAGCCCTCGTTATGACATCTATAATACGTATAAAATGCGTGAAATATCGTTTAGACATTATTGGGCAACGGCTAATTCAAGGAGAAGGTTGGTGATGGAAATGGCTGAAGCTGGTTTTTTTTATTTTGGAAATGGTGTAAATGATAAAGCAGCGTGTTTCTCATGTGGAGGTGTTATAGAAGATTGGGAGATTTACGATGATCCTTGGATGCAGCATGCTACACATTTTCCTCAATGTTTTTATTTGAATGCTGTGAAAGGAATATATTATATTAATAATATACGATGCCACATTGCACTTAAAATGAGTCAAAGTAATGAAATTTGATTTGGAAGATGAGATTCCTTCTATTTGAACCTTTTTATGAAAATTACTTCCATACATTACGATTTGCATAAGCGGTATAATTGGGGGATTTTGCATCGCGCAGCTCGAGCGCAGCGAGAGCAAGTGATGCAGAACCCCCAATTATACCCTACTATTGTGGCAACTTTATGTGCTTGATGTCTGTACAGAACCGTCGGTCGTACTCATAAACTTGTTTGATATACATATTTTGTTTACGCCATGAGCTGTCCCTATTAGTTTTGCTTACATAGGCAGAGTTTTTGGCATGGCGATTCCAGTTGGTTAAATGCTCAAAAACAGTAGGTTGTAACACAAATTATACGATAAATGAAACGTTTTAGATATCATCAATCTGCTTACCTAAGGACTGGATTCACTATGAGTACCAACGTGATTATAGCAAGTGTGTAGTAGAATGAGTAGTTAGAAGAGCTCGTGGTTACGTCATAGTAGCGCGGAGCGATCGATCATAATTTTTAAAATCGGTCCAGTAGTTTTTGAGCCTATTCATTACAACCAAACAAACAAACAATGTTTTCCTCTTTATAATATTAGTATAGATTTAAGGTTGAGTTATTTTAATTAATTAACAACAATGTTGCATGCGTTCAATACACGCGTAGAAGTTTAAGAATGTCACTGGATTTATATCAAAACAACAACTAATTACTTATTTAAATGAAATAAAAAAATATCTGCAATCCAAACAATTTGCTTCCTCTCTTATCCAGTTATTTTAATTGAAAGAAAAAAACGGGCAAGAGCGATTCGCACTGACGTATGACAGACAGGTTCCTTACTAAACCACGTTTGTTATATGGGGGCCCCCTAAAATTCTAATTTTATTATAGTTTTTACTTGTTAATAAAGCGGCAACAGAAATACATCATCTGTGAAAATTTCAGCTCTCTAGCTATAACGGTTCACAAAATACAGCCTGGTGACAGACAAACGGACAGAAGGATTAACTGCGAAGTCTTAGTAATAGGGTCCCGTTTGATCCTTTGGGTACGGAACCCTGAATACGCGAAACAGCTAACAGATTAAATTTAAAAAAAAAAAACAGACAGAGATACAGATACACCGGTATCTTTGGGCAGAGGAACTGCTAAAATAAATGAGTATAGGACAGGTGTCTTTAGTTGTCGGCAAAATGTTATTTATTTCAGCCAAGAACGATTGAAATGTTTTATTTATTTAGCATTGCTTTCGTTCCCGGAACTGTTTGTATTAATGAATCGTCTTTCGAGATGAAAATTCAACTTGGGTGGTAAATAGTGTTGTCGAGTTTAATTATTGTTTGTTGTAGAGACTTTTTATTTGTGACTAGCCGTTTTCCCGCGGTTTCACTCGCGTCCCGTGGGAATTACTGCCCGTATCCGGATAAAATATAGCCTATGTCACTCATGGATAATGTAGCTTTCGAATGGTGAAAGAATTTTTAAAATCAGTCCAGTAGTTTTTGAGTCCATTCATTACAACCAAACAAACAAAGAAACAAAGTTTTCCTCTTTATAATATTAGTATAGATAGATAAATTGTCTTTGAAATGTTGTCGATACAAATTGCACTAGCTATTGCACGAGGTTCCATCTGCATACGGAGGACTTTCTTCCTAGACCCAGATAAAAAGTAGCCTATTATCTTTCTAAGGCTATAGCTAGATTATCGTAGTTTTGGCGTTAAAGCTGGACAAATAAACAGAGTTACTATTGCATCTTTAAAGTCAAGACTGATTATTCAATGATTACCCACAAAAACTATGAACGTAGAAAAATACACCCGATTATTTTTATGATTCTCATTCAAATCAAATCCCGTGGAACTAAAGGAACCCTTTAATCATACGAAACGATGAAATATCAAACAAAGTAAAAAAAAAACACATAATTCCTTCCGACGGCCACCTGTCTGCCCAGCTGCTCGCAAAAACAATCTCCCTTGTAATTTGAGCATCAATCATCCTTATAGTGAGCAAGGTGTGCTCGCCGATTTAATAGGCCGTGTGTAGCACGTCAGGCCTCTGTGACGTCATCGATTGTGGGTCACGGCTTCATGTAGGCTGCTCGTAGCAATTACAGTTCGTAAATCAATAGTTTATCATTTTAAATGCTCACTTTTTGAAATGACTTGGCTGTTTATACGCATGGTTTGTGAAAAATGTATAGTGGGATTTAGATAAGAAAATAGCAGAAGAAACGTGATGTTTACAATTTTTAGATGTTCGAGGAATATTTTTGCGCAAAAATAACTTGATTTTCTTAAAATACTCGAAGTAAATTAATTTTGTGTCAAATATTATTTTAAGCTGTAATCTCGCGCTGCTATTAAAATTAACAATTTCAAAATTCTCAAAATATCGCATAAATCTAAAGACTACTCACCTATAAATTTCAGATAATAACCCTAGAATGGCGGCGTCGTAAAATACACTCTAAAATTAATGACGTTCATAAAAGTTATCTTTCACAAAGGCCTAATAAGTTTTGACAGTGATGTAATGTGTCGTCACTTTCACTGAAAACTGACAGACTGTCAGTTAGTTCGTCACCTCGAGACTAATTAGAAGAGTAGTGACACACATCTTTTGTTAATAAACTGGAGAAAATATTTGCCTTTCATTGTGTCATGGGTTTTCAATGTACAGACAGGTCAACCTACCCGAATCTGTTAAATTTTACCAACCGAATATTAACTTTCTACTATTGTGATAAGGTTGAAAATCTATTGAAGAAATTTTGACAGTACACTTTTGTAACACGAGTTTCCTATATCGGTGTGAGGTATGATAATTGCGTAAAAAGTGTTAATTATTCTTGTTTAATGGCTCCTTTGGGAGTAATTAAGATATGTAAAATAGATTAAAGTGTAAAATTTGGTATTTAGATTTATTAGAATTAGGCCTTGAAAATATTAAACAAATCTTGTTTTCTGTTAGAGCTGTAGATGTGTTTTGCCTTTTACCTATACATTTAAGTCCGCAATCCCCATTAAAAATCTATACTAATATTATAAAGCTGAAGAGTTTGTTTGTTTGGACGCGCTAATCTCAGGAACTACGGGTCCGATTTGAAAAATTCTGTCAGTGTTAGATAGCCAATTCATCGAAAAGGCTATAGGCTACTTTTCATCCGGGTGCGCCGAGTAGTTCCCAAGGGACGCGGGTGAAAGCGCTGGCAGAAGCTAGTAATCTATATAATATCAGCAGCAACTTGCAAACTCCATATTATTCCTATATTTTAACTAATCAACTTCCTTCGATATCAAGGAAAACATGAAAGAGATTAAAACAAAAACTTATTTTTCTTTAGCTAAACCGTCGAGCTGAACACATCAGATGAATCTCATAAATATTCATGACGAATTTAAAATGAAAATGGAAACATTATGGTAATGAGGTCATATCAACTTATAAAATAAACGGTGACAAATGTTTGACAAATTCAATTATATAAAAATGACATAACGCGTTCATGACAAAAATGACAGGTGACTCATCGATGACGAAATTAAATGATCTTGACATGACAGTAGCATTCAATGGGTTAACCTTTTGGCATTGACTATTCAGAATTGACAATAACACTTCGTCAAAAATAAATAAATAGTATATTGCCGTATTTGTAAATGGTTTGGCAGAAAACTTATTATGGTTTTCTGAATAATGATAAGTCCTTCGATGCTGTTTATATGTTTTTAGGGATCCGTGATCAAATTATTTTCATAAGCACAACACGTGATTATTCTTTCTATTTCTATTATTTATGCTCGGTGATTTTTGCGTTGCAATTTTGAGCGACTGTAGGTACACGGGTCTTCATTTATCTTCGAAATGTAACCAGTAAATAATAGATATAATACTCTTACCTAAGGATGAAATATAATTTAATTAGCAAATAAAGATAGCTTTCTATCAAAAATATTCTACGGAACAACTTAATATCCGACACGCTAAAATACTTATCTATACTAATAATGTAAAGCTGCAGAGTTTGTTTGCTTGAACATGCTAATCTCAGGAACTACTTGTTCCGATTTGAAAAATTATTTCAGTGTTAGAAAGCCTATTAATCGAGGAAGGCTATAGGCTACTTTTTATCCGGGTGCGCCGAGTAGTTCCCACGGGACGCGGGTGAAACCGCTGGCAGAAGCTAGTAATTTTATACAGCTGACGAGTTTGTTTGGTTGAACGAGCTAATCTCAGGAACTACTACTCCAATTTGAAAAATTCTTTCAGTGTTAGATAGCCCATTTATCGAGGAAGGCTACAGAGACCTTTTATCCGGGTGCCCGAAGTAGTTTTCATGGAACGCGGATGAAACCGCTGGCGGAAGCTAGTAAGTTTTTATTAAAAAAAATATTCTACGGAACAACTAAAACATCCGACACGCTAATCAAGTTTATAAAACCACGTGCGTAATTTAGCTTGTCTACAAAAGGCATGTGTTTGTGTAGGCAACAATTATTTACCACATTAATATAACGTGGGATGTGAAAACAATGCGTTTACGCATCACACATTATTTTGTAGCTAACCTTGAATTTTGTATTGACATCATCAATTAGTTGGAGAATTCGTCATTTTTTGTTCCTTTTATGGGCTTAAGGCGGGAAGTTGTAAAGGAGTTTCGGTTGTAAAATTTTGTTTTAATTGGCTTGGTTTTTGCTTTCCATTATATCTACGGAACCAGCTTATGTAAAAAAAGTGTTGAAAAGTTCGTTTATAATATTTTTATCAGTATAGTTAATCCTATACTTATTGATTTATCTTTCATTCTTTTACGGTTTTACTCATACCGTAATTTTTATTTTTGTAAAAAAAGTTATTTTTTAGAAAACTTTCTCCATTCTATTTTACGGCAAACCAATGCTTACTATTTTAAAAGTGTACCGTAAGAGCAAATATTCATTAAATAGACCTGAAAACCTCAATTTCAATCACACGCATCAAAACTCGCATTTTCAAAGACACTCATGCAACCAGAACGTCGAAAAATGGACATACCAAAACTTAAATATGTTCACAGAATATTGTACCACTATACGGACGACAACACATCAAGTGACCACATCTGTCAAATTCCTACATTAAATTTTCAACTTTATCACAATAGTATAAGGTTAATGTTCGATTGGTAAAATTTGACAGATTCGGGTAGGTTACTGTACATAGCTTTGCACGCGTGCTGCGCTAGTATCTATTGTCCCTAAAGCTTGCGTATTGACACAGATGCACCTCAGCATTGTGAGGGTTAGGTACAAGTTAAATAAAAATGTCACGGTATACCGTCCGGTAGATTTTAATATTCATTAGGTTTATTCATTTTGGTACCGTTTAGAATTCGGTATTCGGCCGTTTGGCGGGTTCGGTGTGTGGTCTATGTGAGTAACGGTAGCGGGAATTATTGTGACTGGTGTGATGAATAAAAAGTGGTCTGAAACAGTTTTTAGTTCTATTTCAGTTAAAATTAAAAATAATCTCACAGTCGTAATCAATTGAGTTAAACTTTTGGTTTTCTGCATACCTACATACATACTACGACGCATTACAATAATTGCATTTACCGATACCGTCAATCTTTGGTTATACTGAAATATAATATTGTCATTTTAACCAACATCTCAAAAAGGAGCGGGTTCTAATTCTAATATTTCCATGTTTTTTTCACATGACGCCAATCTCATTACAATTTACCCTTAGCAAAAATGCAAATTTAGTTTACTATTAGCCATAAAAGACTACGAATACTAAGAAATTTGAATGAACAAGACCAGCTGGAACCACTAACTAACTACCTACCTACCCCTCCTATTCCATGTACTACCGGAGATAAAACACCAACTACCGTCCGTCGACTAATAAATGGAGGTATTTCAATTAAAATTGTACTCTCTACATACATGAGATTCCAGAATAAAACACCTATACAGTTCGTTCATCTATTTAATTTTAGTGAAGGAATCTCTGAAATTAATTGAAAAAAAATGCCTTCATTTTTGTCAGCTTGGTTCTGAATAGCGGCAAAGGATAGTTTTTAATAGTTTTGACGTGAAAGAGCGACACGCAGACATACAAAACAATTTACTTTTGCATTATTAGTAAGTATGTGGAAGAAACTTTAACTTTTGTTTGTTACGCTTTCATCTTCCATCATCTGTCTAGCCATTTCCCAACTCCGTTGGGGTCGTCTTCCAGTCTAATCGGATGCAGCTGAGAACCAGTGTTTTACATGAAGCGACTGCCTGTCTGAACTCCACAACCCAGTTACCCAGGCAACCTGGCACCCCTTGGTAAGACTGGTTGTCAGACTTTCTGGCTTCCGACTTTCTTCTTTTGTTTGTTACACTTAATGGATGCTTTAATATCTATGGACGATTACATGGGAGGTCCTCTGAAGATATATCCTCACTTCTTTGGATATGCATGGACATGTGTGAAACCACGGTTTTAAGCTTGTATATTAATATATTAATAATAATAAAGTCGTTAGATAACACATTAGTGATGAGAACAGTGCGAATATATCATCAGTCGCTATAAAACTGGAACATGTGGATCACGATCGTAAATCTCCCGCTGGTGACACTATTTCGTACATACAGCTGTGTGGTACAAGTCTAAGGATTGTAGCGTTGAATGGTGTGGATGTTGCCAAGTTTTATAAGGCGATGATCGATTTATACTGTACATTGTCATATGTATGTACTCATCTTTAAATATTTCAATATTATTGAAGTGTTTAGGTAACTTCATTAAAATGATTTCATCATGCATTAGACAATGAGAGTACGATGTAAATTATGACAAAAGAATATTGGTTCTTTGTGCTGTGTTCTATAATACAAATAATTTTAATAATATAATCTCAGTTTATGTCCCTCTTCGTTATACGGTCGATCTGTAGTCTGTATTGTATTAGACGCACCGTATCAAATCAAGCATATTGCATCTCATACTGCGTCTACTGTACCGGCAGCGATAACATTGCACATATTTTTATCGACTTTTCTCAGTGATCGTGTGTCTTGTATGTCAGTGCTACTTTGCCCGCCCCGCTAACGCCTCTGACTTGTCACCCAACTTTCACACAATTAAATCGCCGAATGATCTCACCAAACCTTGGGGGTGCATTTATTGCAGCCATAAAAGCGGCCATTTTTGTTTTGTGTACCTACACAATGGGTATGACCTCGGACAGTAAGTGCATCGTGTCATGGCGGGACATTAATTTAGATTATTTATTTATTTTATTATTTCCTGCCCTAGATTAGTGATGAGTCACGTAATGCTAATTGGTTATCGTATTTGTTTTGCTAAGTGGGTGACAAACGATTTCTCGAATGCACAATGGCACGTTCTTTAGAGAAAATGCAGAATTGATTCTACCAGTACCTTCTTGAAGCAGGCTGCCTATATTGGCATAAAAATTATGCTTTTTATTCACCTGTAACAATAAAAAAGAATATTAAAACAAAAGCGCAAAAATCCCACACAGTAAAAAAAACGCAATCTAAGATAAAAAAAAATATTTGTTTAAACGCGCTAATCTCAGGTACTGCTCCAATTTGTAAAGAAGAATTATTTCAGTGTTAGATAATACATTTATCTATTACTTTTTATCGGGGTGCGCGGTGTAGTTCCCACGGGACGCGGGTGAAACCGCTGACAGAAGCTGGTTTTAAAATAAAATAATTCTAAACTTCCAAATTCAAACATGCGTCACGCTCATCAATCAATATGATTGCAGTGTTATCGATACGCTCAATTTACATGCTTTCTTGTCTACGCCTATTAATATCCGCTATCTTCGCTTTGTACTCGCCGCGTAGGTACATTGTTTATGGACACGTGGGGACTGTACTAGTTTTGGGGACATTTCAGTATGTATTATGTATAATTTAACGGATGTATGAATCGTTCTTAAGGATAAATATGCGTGGTCAAAGCCTAGGGATGCGTAAGTCGCCACTAACTGCGGAATTCAATAAACTATCTATCTCTGGATTTGCCTACTAGAGATAGGATTTTGACATTAGCTCCATACAAATAACGTCAAACTCCTATCTCTAGTATGGTAATCAACAGATAGATAGAATATTGGGAACGGCCGTAAGTCTGCCAGTTTTAGGATAGCTTCTTTTGTCAATTATTTTATGCGTAATAATAAAATTCGCATTGCGACTTTCACTTGATCGGTACGTCTCTATTTAATAATATCATTGGATATAGATGTTTAACCTTTGAGACGCATTTTTTTTTTCATAAATATCAGATTTGGCGCAAGGCCACGAAATCATAATACTCAGTTGTTTCCTACTAATTTATTGACTTAGCTCGCACTAGCCCTTCATTCATCATCGCAAATTATTGCGGAGTAAAAAAACACGCAAATACTTTTGTATATAAAGCAGTGAATATCAGAATATCAAACTTCAAAGATGGCCTAGTAACACATTTTTTTGTTCACAATTAATTCAAATAACTGAATGAAGTTCAACCGAGTCGCTTCGTGAATCATTCCCATTCAACGTTCGAAATTAAAATTTTATAATTGGAACAGGTTTTGCTGTTCTATTTTTAAAATAAATGACAGAACTCATCGAGGTTTGAGTGTGTTCCTTTTGCAGCTTTTTATTTGCACACTTTTTTTGTATTTTTATAATTAATCACACAAATCAAATTAAAATGTTTTTGTAACATAAAACAGCAATACTATCAAAGATTGTAATAGGACGCATTAAAATATTTCACTCAACTCAAAAACTTAACTCAAATTGCCGTGACTGTTGTTTCTGATATCGAATAGCCTGTTTTATTGAGCTATAAATTCCTGATCCAAAAGGTTAAAATATGTAGAAATAATCAATACATATTTAATACTATTAAAAACACGGTGATAAACAGACAACTAATAAAATAGCATATATTGCAAACTAAGATGCAAATAAAAATGACTAATAAAATCTTTTATCCAAGCCAAAATCAAAAATGAACATGTATATAAAAAATCACAAGCATAAAATCCTAAAGTTTGAGTCATATCCCTGATATTTATCCCTGGTTTTGCGCTAACAATAGCCAAAAAAACAACAACTAATAAAACCCTACACCTGTTCAAAATTCGAACACAGGAAGCAATGAAAAAGCCCAAAGTGGTATACACCAAACTCTTTGATGTTTTATTGGGCAAAGGAAACAATGGGATTCGTGACCAAGGCAAAGGCAAGGTATTATACAGGCAATAGCGTCCCTACATCAACTGTTTTTGGTTACATTCAGTGACGTAGCTAGGTAACCAAGGGCCTTGGTGGCAAATAAAAAAATAGGGCCCCACCGGGGTGGCTTCGAAGCCTGGAACGCACATCCCGCCATCGTCAAATGATGACACTACCAACCCACAGAAAGAATTTAGAAGAATTTCGGGATTTCCCTTGGTATAGGTAACATCTTACGTCTGTCTACGCTTTCTCATAACTGAGTTGAGTTGCCATGGTTAAAATCGGGTTGCAACCTGACATTAAATTATGAAAATGGGGAGTAATATTGAAAAGTTCCGTTTGATCGACATTTTCTGTAAATAGTTCGAGCGGCCCCTGAGCTTTTGGGTCCGGGGCACCGCCCTGCCTAGTTGGGTAGCTACGCCACTGGTTACATTCAGTTTCATCTTGCATCGTTCGCGGTTTCGGAATAAAAGGATCTTCTTTGTGGTTCACTCTGAATGAATGAACGTCAATAAGACTGGTTGGTGAAGGTTTACCGCGAAATGGATCTCTTTTGTACGAACTTTCTTACCACGTCCTGTTTGTGAATGAAGCTTGTTAATTTATTGTCACCATTTGAATGGGATGACTTGATTTATTTGTTTGTGGTGACTGAGATTGTGCTAAGTAATTATACGGTAGTTTTACGCTCAAATAACAATGCTGCACTAAAGTTAGCCAGTAGTGATTGCGCAACAGTTAAATGTGTGAACATAATGCTACTGCGCAAGCGTGAGGCACCAAATGGCTGATGCCCGAACGGCAACGTTATTTGAAGAGAACTTAATCTTTTTTTTATCGCTTACCATTTCTTACGAATTTGCCTGCGCCCTGAGAGTACCTACTTAAATTATGCAATATGTCTTTACTAATAATTACGAGACGTAATTCCAGAGCCAATCATAATTTTATAGTTACTGTGTTACCGTTTTAAACTAACACTCAATATTGACGTAGATATGCAATTTTGCATAATTCGTTAACAGTACACATATTAATATGTAGTTTTAAAACATTAAAGTTTGATGAAATCATTTTTGAATACAACTATAACGACTTTTGGCAGGTTTCTGAACTTGTAACTGAACTTTCTGATTATAAACACGAAAGAATTATGGATATTTGTTCCTCTTCTATGCAAAAGCTACTGAATGGATTTTGAAGAAACTTAACAATAATACAGACATGTCAAAATAGCACAAAGACTACTTTCATTCATGTACGATAAGTACTCAATTCCTTAGAGACAAGTGGAACGGGTTATTCCCTGAGTACCCCGATCCCCGAGGCCCCCGTCCCGGAGCACCCCGATTTATTTTTATCTTGGTAAACTCAATTATAAGTCAGTTTAGCTTAAAAGTAGCGTCAGCAGATGAAACGTTTAATACATTTTTATTACTTACTAAAATTATAACTTTAAGGATCAGGAAAAAAACATAAAATATGCTTGGTTTAGTTAAATATTATAATCAGATAATACAATATGTGTCTCATACTCATTTCCTTTTTCAAACTACCTACGTATTTAGATTTTCTGTATCTCTTCTTCTTTTCGAAATGGAACGTTAACATAATTAAAAAAATACGCAACAACAGTTCCATTTTCAGGAACATTTTTTTATAATGTAGCATAGCAAATTGTTTAAAATAGAACGCACTAGCTCTACTGTTTATCATAATTAGGTGCCCGCTCAGGTAAAAAAATGCAACCCTTTTCTCTGCCTGTGTGCTTTGAATTTGAAATAAATATTGTTGTCATAAATAGTAAACAAATTATATTTGTTAAGTATCTTTTGATAATGTTTATATTTTTGATACATTTTATTCAAATTGTAATTAGATAAAAATGTGATTCAACATTGTATCAAATTTCAGAATAAAACTGCTGTCATATTAATGTACTCAGCTTCTGCAGGACTTCGTTCGCGGATATGTTCGCTTATGCAGGACAACGGGTCGTCATAATCAAAGATCTGAAACGTTGAACTGCTTAATACTATCGGGGAGTTATATTATTGTGAGTCAACCATAAAAGATGGACCTATGCTGTCCTTGGATATTTTTTATATAATTTTAAGAAGAACATTTCCGTCATACATAATTTCTATGTAGCTTTAACTATTAAGGTTGTCCACGCGACCGAAGCTCAAAAAATGGAGTAACTTCTCCCGTTTTCCCAAAATTTCCCTTCACTGCTCTGCTCCTATCAATTGCAGCGTGATGAAAAGTATCCTGTAACCCGCTCAGGAGTATGAATAATAATAGTACCAAGTTTAGTTAAAATCCATCGAGTAGTTTTTGTTTCTATAACGGTTATACAGACAGATAGACAAAAATTTTATTGATTGCATTTTTGGCATCAGTAACGATCCCTAATCACCCCTTGATAGTTATTTTGGAAATATATTTAATGTACAGAATTGACCTGTCTACATATTTATTATAAGTATAGATTTCAAACGCATATATTTAAAGCACTTTTATGTTGACCGTACAAGTTGAAAACATAGAAAAAAGAAATGTAATAATATTTATCGTCTTCGGGGTTCTCCGGGACGGGTGCCTCGGGGATCGGGGTACTCAGGGAATAACCCAGTGGAACAGCGGGCAGAAGCTAGTAAATAATATGTGTTAAAGTTTGTCATAAATAAAATATCTAACGGCAAAGTTTTAACACAGGAGTGTCAGACACGCCCTTGTCTTTATGTTACTAGTTTGTAAGTAGTTTGACACTTACAACTAAAATAAAATACAATATAGAAGCCGTTAGGTCATAAAATCTTAAAGTCTTAGACCTCTTTGAGCTCTAAAAAACAACTAACTAATACTCCCTTTTATTAATACGTTTATGTACAGACGACAGCAGGTCAACGTATACGAACCTGTCAAATTTTACCAATCAAACATTAACCCAACCCCATTGTAATAAGGTTGAAAATCTATTGCAGAAATTTGACGGATTGTGGTAACTTAATGTGCCTTCGTCTGTACGTATGTACCTTTTCAAACCTTTTCGATAATTTCAGTTATTTTTTTCAAATAAATATTTGTGGAATTAAACGAAATATTTATATTACTATTTACAAACCAGTTACTAATACTTATACGAACAACCGGGTATAAAGAGCCTGAAGCCTTCTTTGACAGGTTATCTAATACTGAAAGAATTTTTCAAATCTGTCAACTAGTTCCTTTAGAAATTGGTGTGATTAAATAAACTCTTTCAGCCTTAACATAACTTGAGGATATCAATGAAACTTTATTATTCTATTTTCAATGATAAAGTAGGTAGCATTTGCATACAACGTCAACCGTGTCATTGGTTTGTCGCATCTGAATAAATAAAAAATCTTGAACATTACGAAATACAAACATGGTGAATAATTTATGTGTCTGGAAGTTGACACTCCATTCAGAAAACAGTCGGTAAACTTATTGTTATTCTAATTCTTACTCCATATTTCAGCCGAGACAAAGTTATAGTTTCAATTAGGTCTTTTCAGGCTCTTGTAAAATGTCTGTCAATAGTTGATGATTAAAAAAGTGAAAAATATGTAAGTAAACGGTCGAATTGAGAACCTCTTTCTTTTTTACAGGTTGATTAAAAAGAAATGTACATATATGACAATCAGAAAACAAGATCGGTTTAGAAATAGGACACCTGCTATACCGAATCCTCAATAATTTTTAATGTGAAAGTTACTTTTTTTGTATTTTTTTTTCGCTCTTACGCTGAAACTGCTGAACTCGTTGAGATGAACCATACCATTACCATTTGGCATGGTAATGTGTTATGGAGATAGGTGACTTTTATTCTAGAACGGGACATAGTTCTAACAGGAAGCAAGCAAAACCGCGAGTAACAACTAGTGAACCATAGTTTGGACTATTTCGATACTAATTAACAACACCGACTTATTTACACCACACCATGAAAATATTATAGGTAACTCTGTAATCCTAACCCAAAGATCATGTTACACGATTTTATGCATCACGTTGCACCATCAACATTTGCTATTACTCATTCCTTTACGATTGCATGCTGTGTGAATGGAGACTTCATATCAAAGGGTTTGTATCGGTTTATTTGTCAAAGGTAGTAATCGGCTGGTGCAATTTGAAGCTTGAATCTGACGAACTATTTCGCAAAACCTCGGTAAATAACAAAGGAAAAGTAATTAAATATTGTTTTTACATAATCATTATTTGTTTTTGTCTTTAAATCCCCTCATAAATGTATTATCTAACATTTACCACGTTGACGTAAATATTAAATCTCAGTGTGCGTTTAGACCAAACCAAGAAAGGGCAAGAGTAGAGTAGACAAGAGTATCTTTCGCAATATTTAAGCATTTAAGATCTTTCTATCAAATTCTAGCTACGAGATTCCTATCAAATTCTTTTGCGTAGGTACCTTTATAGACTCAGAGTAAGTAGTCTTTTCATGTTCTCTCATCAAAAAAAGATTGACTGTGTGGGGATAGAAAGAACACCAGAAATTAAAGCAAGAATATTCCAGAACATACCCAGTCCACACACAGCCAAAAGCACAGCACTACAAAAAAAATGTAAACAAAAAAGGTTCGCGTGTCAAGTTCAGCATGCCAGCTGATCGGAACTGCGTGATTTACGAACAATATTCAACAGGCCAGATGTGGTGAGTAGGGTGTTCGCGACAGTTGGCGACAAATTGTCTGCACAGCTTTGATCGCGTTAAATCAACTCGTGGATACTGAGTAGGGTGAGTAATATGGTAAAAGGAGAACTATTCGAAGTTGTTTTATTAAACGTTGTACATTTGTGTGACTAGAGCGTAATCTTTAATAATGATTAATAATATGGGATCACCTGCATATTTAAATGACCTATCTATCTGTGGATTTGATTAATAAAGATTTTGAAACTCTCTGTACCCCAATCGACAGATTACTTAATCCACACTAAAATGCAGAAAGATCGAAATATTTATGCTTCCTACCTAAGCTTCGTTAATTTACTTAATTATGAAGCACTTTTGTATTTTATATGTTCCATTTATGATCATTGTAGGTACGCTTGGTATGAATAAAAAAATGCATTTCGCCAAACAAAACACTTTAATTCTTAATTATTTAATTCACCAAAAGACCATTTGTGCCGGAGGGTTGCAACGGCAATGTGACAAATATTAGCGACAAATGTGTAAGAGCGTTGTAAATGCGGATTGTGTTAGCAACTAATGATATTACAGAAACATCTGTTTCTCGGAAAGAGCTGTGTACATTCAAGTCATTGTTTTACTCTGTATCATTGTCACCATCAGAGGGGACGAAAATTAAACTAAGTCGGTTGATCGATCTGATAATTACGCCAGACTAATCGCGGTCTAAGCATGGTGTAATGACCACAGATCCATTTACTTTTCTCGATAGAATTTGAAACACATATTAGTCGTCATTGGCGTATTAAAATTGACTGTAGAATTTGACTATACTCCCATATTTAGAAGCTATGGAAACAAAGATGAAATGCGGTTAAGCTTTACAGCCCCTAAAATAAATAAAAGAGTAAAAGGATAGAGAAATTGAATTTCATCGATGTTTATTCCTTATGTCCCCAGAACCTGTAGTTACTGGAGTCATTTCACCAATCACTCGAGAAATTTCTGAAGTAATGACTCCAGTTATTTCAGTAGAAGATAAAAACATCTGTGTCAAAGTTGGAGGTAGAAACAGAATATTTAGGGGCCGAATATTCAGTTATAGACTCGATAATATTATTGTATAGATAATCATTTTCAAAGGTAATCAGTGAAAAGTGTGCAGTATCAGATTATTCAAAACTTAAAACGATCTAACTCAGGTTTAAACCATTACAAAATTACGATTATGATACCTCTATAAACCTAGATAAGGCTTTGTGATAAAACGGTAAGAGACGATTTACCCATTATAGTCCCGGTTGCACAGAAACATCTGTTGGTACCAGAAGGTCCGGATGTCAATACAAACGGGACATTTGCGAGTAATAGCGTTAAATGTCCCACTATAGGGTGTTATATTGCTATAGGTACAGACGACAGCACAATCTGGCAATTTTTTTTTCAATAAATTTTCAACCTTATCACAATAGTGGAAGGTTAATGTTTGATTGGTGTTTGTCAGATTGGGGTAAGCTGACCTGTTGTCGTCTGTACTGTTGGTTGTAATTTGAGTAGGATTTGTATGATATTAATGGCTGCTGTTGAATTTTATTTGTGTATGTGGGTTTTGTTATAAGGCGCAGATGTTGTGTAGTTTACTGTTTATGAAATGCTTGGGTTTTACTAGTCAAACAATTTGGCAATACTTAGTAACTTTGACCAGTGAGCCCATTTTAATGAAACATGTCTTAAAAAATATATTTTCATCTAAACCAAGCCTAAAGCAGTTCATCTGTTGAGTTTGACGCATAGCAGTAAAACTCATAACACTCCTCTTTTTGCTGATGAGGTTAAACATGTTTTACGAATGTTTCTAAAAGTCATGAAATTTCATACTATTTTTATATTTGACTACAACACATTTCCATAAGGCTAGTGGATTTTTTAGAGACATTATAGTTCTTACAATGACAGCATATTTGTAAAGCTTTTCTGTTTACATTTCTGCCATTTCTCCTCTCAAACTCTCGTCTAATAATTTCTTAACCATCGAATATCTCCAACACCCATTTAGGAATCTAACTAAATTCTTCGGGGCCGTCATTCTAAATTCCATTCTAATATCAGTCATCACATATATCATAATCATAGATCATAATTACAGTCACATTTCCCGACAATATTGTCGCGTCACCAATTGAAACAGGTTGAACCGATCAATTGAACTTACTCAGAAATTCAATTGATATCATCTAGTGTACTATATCGTTGTTACTATCTGTAGATACTGCTATTATCTTTACGTATGTTTATTGTATATTATTAAACAAAATTCTTTCTTCTGTCGCGTTTCTTTTGTTTACGATAAATCCAAAAACGAACTAACTGATTTTCATGTTTTTCACACTCAGAAATGTTTTTTGTACAAATATGATTGCACAGTATAAAGGTAATACAGACGATGATTATAATATATCACTCATAATGAAGAAGCGCACCATTAAAACCAAAGAATCTTATGCGAATAAAAATGATGAGAGTAGGGGTAAAAAATCATTATCAATGGCGGACAATGGTATAAATAAGCGACACCTTGTATAAAAAGAAAACAATTAGAAATAAGATCCCACCACATCAGTACAAAAACGTAATCCAAGTTCAAAATTTGCTTGAAAATCCAAATAAACAAACAAAATTCTACAAAATCAATATAAGCATTATTTCTTTTCCCATCTACGACAGCGCTACCAACCTTCAATAAACACTCATCAATGTGTTGACTCGAGTCAATGTCGCAAACGAATATAAATCAATTATCCGTTTTGACAGCTAACGGTGCCGACCCAATGATTTTTGTAACAGTGACGTCATCAAATATGACGTCATCGTCACCCTGCTGCTTATAAATAGGCTGATTAGGACTGAGCAATAACTGTATAAAGGTTCTATATGGTAGTGGGTAATAATGATCAGTATTGTCGTAAAACGGATTAGTCTTTGCATTTTATGAGATCCTAGTACCACTGATGTCATCTGCGTAGAATACGGTTTCTCAAATGACAGTAATCTGGAAAAGGCTAGGCATATTTAAAAATTAATTTATTTCGCTGCCATTTTATGAACCAATATTAAAATTACACGCTTAAAATATTTTTTCTAAATTCAAATAAGCCACGCTAATCCGTGAAACGAGTTTTCAATTCAAATGTTAAAACTATCAATTTTATGAGTAGTAATATATTTTCTTAAATACTAAGAAAAAAATCCTTTTTTATTGTTATTTCAAGGTAAAATCGGCACAGGTTCTATTATGTTATTCTGCCTAGTTTTTTGAGATTGGCAATAAATGTTTTGTTTTTTTAATGGCAGCATTGAATTGTAGAGTGAATTCTTTATGGATTTGTCAATGGAATGGCTAATAGTTCAAGGGTATATAATCGTGTGGACGGTCACCTACGCGTCGAGTGAATTGCAACAAAACTGTGTCATCGAATCTTGATAAGTATCTTAAGTAAAACATATCTGTATCTGTTAAGAAAATTAACGGATTGATACATATCTGTCAGATAGCTATCTAGAACTCTATCTGGAACCATTGAAACTAGTCGCAGGTCTTGTAACCTTTAGTTATTGAACAATAAAAATGGTACAAGACGTTCCAAGTGATGGCTTGCTAAAGGCAAAATTAGGGTATCATGTCAAAATGACTCGGATCGGAAAAAATGTTTTTTCGATATTCTACACATAACTTGATATCAAATATGAGACGCGATCTCATGAATTCGCCCTAATAATATACCTCAAAGTTATTTTTAATGTTTTTGTTTAACTCCGAAAGTCCTTGCATGCTGTTTATATCTTTACAGATACCGCAAAATTCCCTCAGACACATCCTCCAACATTTACAGGATGAGATATTCATACTATTTTCATTCAAGGACCTCAATCTATAGATAACAACGTTATCAGCCACTCAGGATATCGTACTTTCATATTTATCTGACAGCCTTGATGTAAAAATAACAGAGATTGGCTTGGTAACATAAAGCATGGCTAACACCAACGTAAAGTATTATGATATTCATGGAATACTATAATCGCCAGATCAAATTGAAAGGTTAAGATATGATAAACGTGAGTTATTCGACATAAAAAAATCCGACGAATTGAGATCGTCCTTTTTTAATGAATCGTCACTGTTTTTGACACGCGTGTTGTTTGTTGACATCATAATCGTACGTGTTTATTTATTTCGTTCATCAACACTAATAGGTACACAAGGAACAAAATAAACATTTTTTTTAAAGAATTTTATTTACATATATTTACAGCAACCTTATTCTTTTACAAAAAAAAAACTTTAGCTAAGAACTATTAAAATAAACTATGGTAAATGTCAAGTGCAACACTCAATTATAAAAAAATCTTATATAGTGACAAAAAAAATGTTCTTGTTTAAGAAAAGTATTTAGTTAGAACCGCAAAGGATAGGTTGTTAAACCGACATCATTATTAACACCACTTTATTCGGACCCTAGATCGAAAGTACAGACGACAGCACATCAAGTTACCACAATCTGTCAAACTGCAATAGATTTTCAACCTTATCACAATAGTGGAAGGTTAATGTTCGATTGGTAAAATTTGACAGATTCGTATAGGTTGGCATGTATCCATTGTAATGTATGTCTACTTGCGTTAAGTACTTATAATAAGTATGTAAATACCGTAACTATGTACATTTGTCAACGATTTATCTCATTTTAAATACTTTATTTAGCGAGTGTGACACCCACACGATTGTATGGAAGATTCTGTGTGAAATATGTTTGTGCCCTTATGTAAGTCACTATTACATAAGTAACATTCTATGTATATGTACTGTCGGTATGTTTGTACAGTATGTCAATATTATAGTTGGTCATACAGTATAATATGGTCAACATATAGATTGACAACAATCTTCGTTACATTGTAGTTAGGTGTAATAATGTTAAGAAAGTTAACAAATTGGGCACAAAGTCTTTTCTTCAAAATGTATAACTAATATGGCCAGTTTAACGGGTTCCAAGTGAAGTTCTGTAAAGCTATCTAGCTAGACAGATCATGCCACAGAAAAGTAGTCAAAATTAAATACATTTCTATGGCACTATCTGTCAGATAGATATCTACAACTTTATCTGGAACCTGTGTAGCTGTGTTTATATCTTAGCTTGACAATGCGAATATTTACTTTAAGTTATAGATACCTACATAATAATAAATGAACTAAAGAACAAGTGGAGCGCCAAAACATCTTAGAAGTTGCCTAATATTCGGCCATATATTTGAGAAGAAAGCCTTAAATGCCAAGACCATTAATAAAAATCAAACGAAATCTTATGAACAATATCGCTCTTTTAACAACAGCAATAATAATTCGTAATAATTCGCACAGTTAAAATCTCAGTAAACGTCAATTCCTCGAATTCGAGTCAATTTATATTTGAGAATTTGTTCCTCGAAAACGTCGGATGTCGCTTTTCTACATTGAAACTGAAAATATTACTTGTTACATTATTAAATTCTAAGTCGACTGTACCTGAATATAATTTTGTAATTCCTCAATTTAAATGTACATATTTCTATTAATTTTGACTGAGAATAAACGCGTAACAACATTCGCTTGAATATCCTCGATTTTCAAGTTTGGTATACCTACTTATTATCATAAAATCGTATTGCATGCATCTCGCGTATTCACCACCGTGGCAAATTCCGAATAAATCATAATAAACAGCCAAGATTGGTAAGATAGTATGCAAAAACTCTCTCCATTCGAAATCCTTTGACCAAAAAGAGAGCAAGCACGAAATACGTGAAGCATGAAAAACTAACTGCGGAATTCAATATTCTGTCTATCTCTGGATTTGCTTACTAGAGATAGGAATTTGACATTACTTGTACGGGGCTAATGTCAAAATTCTATCTCTAGTAAGCAAGTCAAAAGATAGATAGGTTATTGAGAACGGCCGTAAGATGGTAGACTTTCTCGTGTTACCCAGTCACGCCAATATGAGTGCGATCTGTTGCGTTATGATGCAATAGATTCTTGTGTCATTGCCAACGCTGATATTAATGTTCGGCAAACTCATAATTTTGAGGAGGTGGTCCCATTTTTACTGCGGGTACAAAAGTTTCAGAGTATAACATCATCGACGAAAATGAAAAAGAGTAAGTGCAGGTCAACGATGACTAGCAGAAAAACTAATTAAGAAGGAATGTTTATTAACGTTTTCTATATAAACAGTAGTGGATAATTAAACTATGTACGTAAAGATTGTTCTAAAGACTTCAATGAAGATATAGGATACAGCGGCTACGTGGACATAATCACGTCCAACCAAGCTGATTATTGAACAAAATTATTGCCAATTCCAAGAACTTCTTCTCAACCCACGAATGCTATGCGATTATAAATTATAAGAGAATAAACGACACAAATTATTCACAGATACATCCGCGATGATCAAACTATGTAGTTGCAGGGTTGCAGATCATAAACATTCCTCTCCCAATCCGAAGACGTATCGTAGCTAATAAAGTCCAGCCATATTTAATCCTTAACTCGGGTTCAACAGCAAACTTGTTTGAGTTATAAACTAATAAAGTTAAAACAAGACGGGTTATAATAGCCATCTGTTCGGACGATCATCAAAATGAAGATAACATAAGTACCAATGCAATAAATCATCAAACAGATAATGATAATGAAAGATTAGGAAAAGAAGAACTTAAGATTCAAAATGGTTCTNGGCATGTATCCATTGTAATGTATGTCTACTTGCGTTAAGTACTTATAATAAGTATGTAAATACCGTAACTATGTACATTTGTCAACGATTTATCTCATTTTAAATACTTTATTTAGCGAGTGTGACACCCACACGATTGTATGGAAGATTCTGTGTGAAATATGTTTGTGCCCTTATGTAAGTCACTATTACATAAGTAACATTCTATGTATATGTACTGTCGGTATGTTTGTACAGTATGTCAATATTATAGTTGGTCATACAGTATAATATGGTCAACATATAGATTGACAACAATCTTCGTTACATTGTAGTTAGGTGTAATAATGTTAAGAAAGTTAACAAATTGGGCACAAAGTCTTTTCTTCAAAATGTATAACTAATATGGCCAGTTTAACGGGTTCCAAGTGAAGTTCTGTAAAGCTATCTAGCTAGACAGATCATGCCACAGAAAAGTAGTCAAAATTAAATACATTTCTATGGCACTATCTGTCAGATAGATATCTACAACTTTATCTGGAACCTGTGTAGCTGTGTTTATATCTTAGCTTGACAATGCGAATATTTACTTTAAGTTATAGATACCTACATAATAATAAATGAACTAAAGAACAAGTGGAGCGCCAAAACATCTTAGAAGTTGCCTAATATTCGGCCATATATTTGAGAAGAAAGCCTTAAATGCCAAGACCATTAATAAAAATCAAACGAAATCTTATGAACAATATCGCTCTTTTAACAACAGCAATAATAATTCGTAATAATTCGCACAGTTAAAATCTCAGTAAACGTCAATTCCTCGAATTCGAGTCAATTTATATTTGAGAATTTGTTCCTCGAAAACGTCGGATGTCGCTTTTCTACATTGAAACTGAAAATATTACTTGTTACATTATTAAATTCTAAGTCGACTGTACCTGAATATAATTTTGTAATTCCTCAATTTAAATGTACATATTTCTATTAATTTTGACTGAGAATAAACGCGTAACAACATTCGCTTGAATATCCTCGATTTTCAAGTTTGGTATACCTACTTATTATCATAAAATCGTATTGCATGCATCTCGCGTATTCACCACCGTGGCAAATTCCGAATAAATCATAATAAACAGCCAAGATTGGTAAGATAGTATGCAAAAACTCTCTCCATTCGAAATCCTTTGACCAAAAAGAGAGCAAGCACGAAATACGTGAAGCATGAAAAACTAACTGCGGAATTCAATATTCTGTCTATCTCTGGATTTGCTTACTAGAGATAGGAATTTGACATTACTTGTACGGGGCTAATGTCAAAATTCTATCTCTAGTAAGCAAGTCAAAAGATAGATAGGTTATTGAGAACGGCCGTAAGATGGTAGACTTTCTCGTGTTACCCAGTCACGCCAATATGAGTGCGATCTGTTGCGTTATGATGCAATAGATTCTTGTGTCATTGCCAACGCTGATATTAATGTTCGGCAAACTCATAATTTTGAGGAGGTGGTCCCATTTTTACTGCGGGTACAAAAGTTTCAGAGTATAACATCATCGACGAAAATGAAAAAGAGTAAGTGCAGGTCAACGATGACTAGCAGAAAAACTAATTAAGAAGGAATGTTTATTAACGTTTTCTATATAAACAGTAGTGGATAATTAAACTATGTACGTAAAGATTGTTCTAAAGACTTCAATGAAGATATAGGATACAGCGGCTACGTGGACATAATCACGTCCAACCAAGCTGATTATTGAACAAAATTATTGCCAATTCCAAGAACTTCTTCTCAACCCACGAATGCTATGCGATTATAAATTATAAGAGAATAAACGACACAAATTATTCACAGATACATCCGCGATGATCAAACTATGTAGTTGCAGGGTTGCAGATCATAAACATTCCTCTCCCAATCCGAAGACGTATCGTAGCTAATAAAGTCCAGCCATATTTAATCCTTAACTCGGGTTCAACAGCAAACTTGTTTGAGTTATAAACTAATAAAGTTAAAACAAGACGGGTTATAATAGCCATCTGTTCGGACGATCATCAAAATGAAGATAACATAAGTACCAATGCAATAAATCATCAAACAGATAATGATAATGAAAGATTAGGAAAAGAAGAACTTAAGATTCAAAATGGTTCTTATAAATGGATTCGTTGATTTAATTCTGAGAATCGTCTTGGAATTTCAACAATAGGTTGTAAGTGAGTTGTTGTGAATATTATAAATTGTCTTAAACCTGATTCTGAGATACGGATTCAAAGGTTATGGCAGCCATAACATTTGTTCGCAATGGTCTTTGTTTGGCCGTCATTTGGAATGTTAAAAATAAAGTATATCACCTCTTCTATTGTGTCTTTGACGTATTTTACTCTCAGTTTACATTTCCTGCCTTCTATTGTAACTAAAACTTTTTGTTCAGCGTCACTCATACCTAAAGTTGCTGACTTAGTTTCATTCTCAATATCTTATTCGCTAATAATTTTCGCTCGAGCAATAATATTATTAGATTGTTTAAGTTCCACTGTTCCATTTAGCAGCTCCAGACTTTCTTGAATTGTTATCACAATTAATAACGCTCCCGTTAGATTCGTGCCAAGTTTCACTTTGCACACTCAGTTTGCAGTCTTTCTGGCATTGAATCATTTGGCATTGAACAATTGTGTAAATAGTGTAAAGTGTGCAATTGTATCAGATTATTCAGTTTCTTTTTCAGCTGTGTGTCAATTCAACAGCATCTTATCTCATTTTCTTGTAACTAATTTGTTTAATTGTTTAGTACATTTTTAGTCATAGAATTTGCACCCATTGCAAGTGCACCGTTCACATTAAATATGGTAGCAAGGCGCGTCATTTCAGCTTAGAAGAGCTCTACACGTGGTTTTAAAGGGCACTAAGATATAATATTTTATCTTAAGATAATATTTGCCATACATCCTCTATCTTACGATACAAAAATATGTTTCGTGTGTTTATGGCCCTCTTTTGACTTGAATGGCGAGCAATATTGAAATCTTATACCTTAAGATAAAATATTATATCATCTTAGCCTTGTATAGCGCCCTTTAACCTTCACGGGAAACGGACGTGACGTAACGCCTCTGTGGACAATAAAGATGCTAACTAGAGCCGTAACTAGAGTACTCTTAAACTAGTACTCACACCGAGATAACGNCAAAAAGAGAGCAAGCACGAAATACGTGAAGCATGAAAAACTAACTGCGGAATTCAATATTCTGTCTATCTCTGGATTTGCTTACTAGAGATAGGAATTTGACATTACTTGTACGGGGCTAATGTCAAAATTCTATCTCTAGTAAGCAAGTCAAAAGATAGATAGGTTATTGAGAACGGCCGTAAGATGGTAGACTTTCTCGTGTTACCCAGTCACGCCAATATGAGTGCGATCTGTTGCGTTATGATGCAATAGATTCTTGTGTCATTGCCAACGCTGATATTAATGTTCGGCAAACTCATAATTTTGAGGAGGTGGTCCCATTTTTACTGCGGGTACAAAAGTTTCAGAGTATAACATCATCGACGAAAATGAAAAAGAGTAAGTGCAGGTCAACGATGACTAGCAGAAAAACTAATTAAGAAGGAATGTTTATTAACGTTTTCTATATAAACAGTAGTGGATAATTAAACTATGTACGTAAAGATTGTTCTAAAGACTTCAATGAAGATATAGGATACAGCGGCTACGTGGACATAATCACGTCCAACCAAGCTGATTATTGAACAAAATTATTGCCAATTCCAAGAACTTCTTCTCAACCCACGAATGCTATGCGATTATAAATTATAAGAGAATAAACGACACAAATTATTCACAGATACATCCGCGATGATCAAACTATGTAGTTGCAGGGTTGCAGATCATAAACATTCCTCTCCCAATCCGAAGACGTATCGTAGCTAATAAAGTCCAGCCATATTTAATCCTTAACTCGGGTTCAACAGCAAACTTGTTTGAGTTATAAACTAATAAAGTTAAAACAAGACGGGTTATAATAGCCATCTGTTCGGACGATCATCAAAATGAAGATAACATAAGTACCAATGCAATAAATCATCAAACAGATAATGATAATGAAAGATTAGGAAAAGAAGAACTTAAGATTCAAAATGGTTCTTATAAATGGATTCGTTGATTTAATTCTGAGAATCGTCTTGGAATTTCAACAATAGGTTGTAAGTGAGTTGTTGTGAATATTATAAATTGTCTTAAACCTGATTCTGAGATACGGATTCAAAGGTTATGGCAGCCATAACATTTGTTCGCAATGGTCTTTGTTTGGCCGTCATTTGGAATGTTAAAAATAAAGTATATCACCTCTTCTATTGTGTCTTTGACGTATTTTACTCTCAGTTTACATTTCCTGCCTTCTATTGTAACTAAAACTTTTTGTTCAGCGTCACTCATACCTAAAGTTGCTGACTTAGTTTCATTCTCAATATCTTATTCGCTAATAATTTTCGCTCGAGCAATAATATTATTAGATTGTTTAAGTTCCACTGTTCCATTTAGCAGCTCCAGACTTTCTTGAATTGTTATCACAATTAATAACGCTCCCGTTAGATTCGTGCCAAGTTTCACTTTGCACACTCAGTTTGCAGTCTTTCTGGCATTGAATCATTTGGCATTGAACAATTGTGTAAATAGTGTAAAGTGTGCAATTGTATCAGATTATTCAGTTTCTTTTTCAGCTGTGTGTCAATTCAACAGCATCTTATCTCATTTTCTTGTAACTAATTTGTTTAATTGTTTAGTACATTTTTAGTCATAGAATTTGCACCCATTGCAAGTGCACCGTTCACATTAAATATGGTAGCAAGGCGCGTCATTTCAGCTTAGAAGAGCTCTACACGTGGTTTTAAAGGGCACTAAGATATAATATTTTATCTTAAGATAATATTTGCCATACATCCTCTATCTTACGATACAAAAATATGTTTCGTGTGTTTATGGCCCTCTTTTGACTTGAATGGCGAGCAATATTGAAATCTTATACCTTAAGATAAAATATTATATCATCTTAGCCTTGTATAGCGCCCTTTAACCTTCACGGGAAACGGACGTGACGTAACGCCTCTGTGGACAATAAAGATGCTAACTAGAGCCGTAACTAGAGTACTCTTAAACTAGTACTCACACCGAGATAACGCTGTTTACACAATGACATTATATTTACATATCCACACAACTGACGATACATAACACATGATGTCATCGTCTGAACTACTATATCCTGAACGTTAAGAAATTCGAATTTGAAAAGCACTGTAGGAAATGAAGAACACTGTCCCGAAGAAGGTGGAATTTTTGCTGTGACTTATGCTACATTTTTGTGCCATCAGAATTGATTGGCTTAACTTTCATACATACTAGATACATAATAATTTTTGCTTACCACCAGACGAAGAAAATCTGCTAGGATTATGGTACATGCAAGTACCTGTGCTTGCACCTTTTGTGAGCATTGTGGCGGCATAAGTTAGGGATACACCTGTGTTTAACTAAAACCCTGTTAGAACTACTTATAACCATTGACTAGTAGACTGGTAGAACTATAATTCTGTACTAAAAAACCTAGATTAACTAACCCATGCAACGGAGAGTACGTTAATGTTGGTACAGGGCCTGATCTCTCTCCGGTCGAGTCGGTTTTCCGATCCATCGGGCTATGAGTGTAAATGAATAGGGAGTCTTATGTCCGCGCAAATGTTTGTGCACTATAACATGGCCTGCACAGCTAGCTGATCTTACATGAGAGCCGCCCTAGCCAAGAATCGACTAGTTGGACATTGATCATCATCCCTTAAACTAATTACTAATCTTGTATTTTCCTCCACCTAATGTCTCCCTTGTCTAAACTCATCTTTAGTGCTGATATCATCAAATACCATAAACTATGTCACTGGTGTTTAGAAGCTAATAAATCCGCCAATTAGACAGACATTCCGTAACAGTTTTGATTAAAATGTGACTGTGCGAAGATTGACCGTGACATGTAGGTCATGGTTAATCTTTGGAATTACTGAATTGTCAACACTCGTGGCCTATTAAATGTCCCACTGCTGGGTAAAGTCTTTTCAATAACGGCTGATCCCAATATTCTATCTATCCGTCGATTTGCTTACTTGAGATAGGACCTTGACTTTACCTTTATGGGGCTTATGTTAAAACTGTACCTCTAGTAAACAAAACAAAATATTGGGAACGGCCGCAAGAGAAGGTATGAACTATGAACATGAGCATGATTCACTAAGCTAGCCGAGTCCAATTGGGGACTTCAGATTTTTTTGTACAAGTTTTTATAGTTTTTCTTTCAGTGATATCCAAGATACATCATTGAAGTATACGCATATTACTTTTATTAGTCAATTGGTACTAACCCAGTTTCAAACACACTATATTATCTCAACTTCTAGTCCGTCACAGTTCAAGAAATATTGGCAATCTTTAATATTGCCGTGGTAAAAGAAATACGACTCAAAAATAAAAACATCGATGCAAGCCAGAAACCGGAGAGGAATGTAAAGATTTTAATTTGAGCTCAAGAAGCACGTTTCCTAAAAAACAGATTCTTCATTTTTTTATACAGACCAAGGAATTTGCATTTAGTATATATTTCTTCCGCGTTTTGAAGCACCTATGTCCCGGACCCGGATAAAAAGTACCCACCAAAGTCTTCTACCATTCTACTTCTATCCCAAATTGCATCTCAATCAGTTTATCTCCTTTGGCGTGAAAGTGTGATAAACTCATTTCTGCAATTACAATATTAAGAATGTATGTATTTTTACATTTTACTGGTCTGTCTGTATCCTTACAGCTATCTTCGGCACCATAAAACTTGTCGTCAGAATTCTCAGTCGCATTCGTTAGAGCTAATTTGGCACCATTACGCTAAATTCCTGCACCGGTTCTCGCAAATCAAGTATTGGACGTATCGATCCGTCCCATTCATGCGGGCTTTTGGTCAATGCAAAATTCGCGAAATAAATTCCAGAGGTGAATTGCCGAAACCAAGTGGACAGAACAGGACATACGGTAAAATATTTAATGGGTGTTTCTTATGGACCAGGTTTTATTGATAAGTTAGGTTCCATTGTGAATAATGGTGTACTTCTAAAAGGTATCAGGAGAGGTCCTTTACTTGCCTGGACGGCCCATCATAATGGTATTACATGCGATAATGACGCAAAAAAGTATGGAAGAAGAAAAGATGGCGCGTTGACCAAAATAAAATTGGGATAAAGCAGAAAAATGAAGAAGATGAAAAAATGAAAAACAGTCGCAAATTTTAAAGAGATTCGAAATTCGACATCGAACAATAATAATATTATCTTCCTATTTATAAATGACAAACACATTAAAAACAATTGTTTTGTAAACAAGAACACGTATTTTCATACCGAAAAGTTTACAATCAATTTATGATATAACGCGAACGGCTTGCACAAACACTAAACATGCAAATAATATGTAACTGTTAGTAATAAATTAAACTTTTGACAGACCAATGCACAATTTTATTAACATGGAAGCACCTTGTGGACCGTTTTTATTAAAATTCAAGCATATTTTTGTAATTTGTAATTACCATTTCTGCTTAAGTTTTATCGTTGCTGACTTAATTTTATTGCCTAAATAATCAAGTGTGGTTTATAAAATATCATGAACTAATAATATTTCAAAGACTGAAAGAGCAGACTTTAATGTAGTCTATTTATCTTAAGTAATTAACTAGATCTAGTTGTAAAAAATCCTGAATTATGAACACATGGTTTTATGGGAACGTGCATAAACAAAACACACACATTTAGTGTACCTAAATGTGTGTGTTTTGTTTATGCAACAAAATCTACTGTGAAAAACGTCATAGCAAGTTGAAATGGTAATTCTATTACGACTTTCTTTTGCTTTTAGGCTTCCGTATCCAAAGTGTAAAACGGGACACTATTACTAAGACTTCACTGTCCGTCTATCCGTCCGTCTGTCATCAGACTGTATCTCGTGAATCATGAGATCTAGAAAGCTGGAATTTTCATAGATCATGTATTTCATTTGCCGCTTTAACAACTAATACAAAAAATATTTTTTACTCTGTGTATTGATAACTTAAAATTGTATAAAGAGACAACTTCAAAAAGGACCTGTAACTATTACTCTACAACACCCATCCCTCCATCTCTCAACCGTTCACTTAAAGATAATGAGAGACACACTGAACATCTCTGTCGACGCGTCAATAAGGAACGAATGCTTCAAAGATAAAACATGTCATATTTGCTTGTACAATCTCCATTCCTTTCACTAAAACCTGGTTCGTATAAACGAGAAACGATTCGTTTACGGATAGTAAGTTTTCGCGCTTATATTTACGTGCTTATGCATTGAATCCCACTAATGTCAAACGCGAAAGTGTATAAGAATATATGGATGTATCGAATGTATTTTGATGAAACTTGATAGTCATGTAGCTAATATATCAGAATAACATATAGGGTTCCTTTCATCCATATGCGGGAACTAGTTCCCTATGTGAAATTGGAAGTTAATATATAAAAGCGTTAAGTACTTATATAGAAATTGAAGGTTGTATTAAAAAAAACCGCTTACAGTCTAAAAAGTGCTCATATATAATTTGCCCGAACCCATTCTGAACCAGATTAACCCCTTACTTCAGGCTTAAAAGCGAGGCTAGGAATGCTATGAGATTTTCAACCTTATCACAATAGTCGAAGATTAATGTTCGTTTGGTAAAATTTTACAGATTTGGGTAGACTGACTTGCTGTCGACTGTACTATCCATAAGCAAACTCATCGTTTCATTCTATATAACCAGCAGTACCTAGGTAACAGGTGGTCTCAAGCGCTAAGTGTAACATTAGCAAGTTCTGTTTCAGCTAATAGCTATAGTTTAGTTCAATAAACATGGTTGTTATTAACGTTTTCGGTGTTTTCATTAGTGAGGCTATTTCTGGGTTGGTGTAATTAATTGGTGTTGCGTTTAAGATGCATTGGGTTAGGTCGTTAGAATTGTGCTCTATTTTCAAAAACGATGACTTAAAATTTGTGACTTAAGATATGGCGTTTGTAACTTTATTGGGCCGAATCGTGGGATTTTTTAATGGAATAAAAATAGATATCGTTTCTTTGAGAGTAGGCGCACTAAATAAATATTCAAACATTCGTTAAAAAAATATGAATGAAAACTCTCATTTTCTAAATAAAAATACCAATCTACTGAAGCAGAAATTTCAGTGCTGTAGTTACACATAACAAACATAAAATGCAATAGTAAATTACGTCTTACAATAACTAACGCAAACTTAACTAAGTTACAAATTAGCGCGAATTAATTTACCTTAGCAACAGGAATCAGGCAGCACAAACAAAACACAATACGTAGCACAATCAGTTGGAAAACCAAGGAACTGTGTCGGAAAATCGTTCGCGAATTTGTGTGATAAGTGTTTGTGTCTCGCACCGTATAACACGTGTGTGCACCGCGGGTCTTTGACGACGACTGCCGGCCGGCAGCGCGCAAAACCGTGAAATGGATTTTCATTGCCCGTGACTATCAGCTGTTGAATTTTTCTTAATAAGAAATTATAATTCGCCTTTTGTATAGACTAATTTTGTATAACTTTCCGCCCGTTTTATAGTATCCAACAGATACTGCTCTACAAAAGTATCTACTGAGTTACAATAAAAAATGTTTCTATGGCGTTGTCCGTCAGATAGCTATTTAGAATTTTATCTGGAACCTGTAAAACTGTTATTTATTTGATTGCTGAAAGATTGAGGTCTCACTTTGATTTCTGAGTTCACATTTTGGCGTATAATATTTTCGGTGAAACTATTAGTAGCCCGTAAACTTATTGCCTGGTTAATGAAAATAAGCATGTTTTAACTTCACTTAATTTAACTGCAATTAACTTCCACCTAAAACTATCATTGATGTTATGTTCAATAATTCATATGCATTATTAGGAGCCTATTTTTGCCTTTGATAAAGATAAGAGTAATACCGACAGTTTTCTTTTTACTCTGTCTACTTGTTATCATTTTGTTATCAATGCAAGTGTTATGTAGTAAAGTCCTATCACTTACGTTCATACTGTCAAACTGTTCTAATAATAACTTTGCCAAATTGAACAGATAGAACTTAAAAAAAAACAGTTATAATTTATTATTTTTTTCATATTTTATTGCAAAAATAAAATAAATATTTATTTAGGTAACGTTACATTTCTTATACATGGTATTCACAATAAAAATATGTACATTTATTTATAACATACAAAATAAATATTTTCAAATTAAATCAAAAAACCTTTCTAAATATCTCTTTTATATATTTTTTATACTCTTGTAAATAATTGTTCATATTTTTAAAGTAAATTAAATTATGAATATAATGAACTCTTTTTTATCGATGGGAAATCATCAGCTGAGCCCTCTCGTTATGGGTGACAGCGTGAGGGAGTGTCAGACTTTTACTGACTAAAATCCACCGTGTTCCATCTTGAGCCCTTTGTGTACCTGGGCCGCAGTAACTCATTCGAACAATCCCACAGCTTATTTAATGCACTCTGCTTCCAAGAGTACATTAACAAAACTGTACTCAGCGTCTTTCGAGTCATAGTAAACAATAATAAATCTTTCAAGACATAATCTGTATGAAGCAGTGTGTCATACGAAATATACACGATAGATGGTCTCCTGACCTGAATATTTTCACAAAAAAATGGGCCAGAACTCGCCAACTCATGAGTGACTAATTGATTAATTTCAGTGCGATTTCATAATCATGCTCAAATTATTAGCAAGAAGTTTAAAGTTGAGCCTCGTTTTGATTGATTTTTTAATATATTTAATATCTTCTCTTCCTTTATCATGCTTTTCCAAAGTAACTTTATATCATTAAACAACAAAATCAACAACACAACAGGATACCCGTTGTAATTTGATTAGGTCAGGGCAAAATCTATATCTATCTCAGAAATAAGAACAATGTGTAGGTATGTTTAGTTTCTCCTTAGCAACAACGGATAAGGACGTATTCTGTAAAATTTCGAAGCTCAAAATATGAAGAATGCAATAAAAAATGACCGATACCTATCGCCCACGAAGACATCAATATCACTCGCCACTGACGCTCTTACGATATGCGATAGTGTTATGTTCCCTTCACAGTTTCATAAATAAATAACATAAATTGTGAAAGATTTGCAACATCACCTTATGCAATCTTTTTGGAGATTTTTTTATCGAATTATTTATATACCAAGACTGGAAGAAATCTTCTTTTTTTTATTTTTGAGGAATATAATACAATGTCATATGGATGTGGTCCTTTAATTCTACCATGGCCCTGAAATAACGAGCTAAGAGGGCGATAGACAAAACATGTAAGGATTTTCCTCAGTAACAGTCTCAGAGTTTTCGCTCTTATTACTGCAATAGAAAACCATTGATTATACATCCATAAACAATGCTTCTGTTAATGTAGAATCTTGGTATTTCAATAACTAAACATAAAAATAGTTTCTATACCTTATTGAAATGGACACGTAGTCCTCATCAGGAATAGTCCTTTATAGTAATGATGTCAATTCTTTGGTATTCCAGGCAAAGTATTAGTTATACTATATTTCTATATTACCTATTCAATTGATATTGACTGTCTATACATCTGTCTGTGTATTGACTGCTAGCTGTTTCCCCCGGCTTCACCGTGAAAATAAGTATCTAGAACTCAGTGGGGAGTATCTGTCGTGTGCAGTGCAGTATTTTTCCACTTTGAATGACTCAAATATTATAAATTTTCATTCCACTCTATTCGAGGTACAGACGACAGCAAGTGACGGCACCCGAATCTGTCAAATTTTACCTATCAAACATTAACCTTCCACCATTGCGATAAGGCTGAAAATCTATTGCAGAAATTTGACAGATAGTGGTAACCTGATGTTCTGTCCTCTGACATTTGATTGGTAGTTACTTGACGCAATTTTCTATATGTTGAATATCAGTAGTTTGGCAAGATTATTTTAGCATTATTTTATAACCCTGAAAAAAGGTTTGATTATAATTGTAATATACTAAATAAACAACCAACCCAAACGACAAGACATTAAAAATATTACTGTAGAACAGTACCTATCTTTCGTCAAGGACATTTGAAAATATCGAAGCAAATTGAAACAACAGTTTCCAAGGAGTGCATTTTAAACGAATGCAAATAGACTTATGTCACCCTACATAGCATTTGTCAATTAATCAGAATAACCGCGGCATTTGTTTTCACATAATGAACACATGAGACCACAGTGCATCATTGTTGACTTCATCATTTTAATTAGATTGTGACTATTTTATTCCCGTGGCGTTTTATGGTATAAATCGCACTACCTATGGAAAAAAGTCTGTAACAAAGTACAAAAAAAATGTTGTATGGGATGTTCTTATTTTAGTATTTGTTGTTAAATTGCTAACAGAAATGCATCATCTGTAAAAAAACTGATCTCTAGCTATCGTGGTTTACGAAATACAACTTGGTTACAGACGAACGGACAGACAGACCGATTCTGATAATCCTTTTTTGCTGTCTTCGCTGTAGTCAAGAAAAGAAAGTTGCTCCGAACATTAAAAAGGCACGGGAGACAGTTCATCCTGGTACGGGAAGTTGGTTTCTCGGGATGCATCTGAAACCGCGGGTTAACAGCTAGCATAGGTAATATAGTATGTAAAGTAAAAGATACATTTTTTTTTAAATTTAAATGTAACTAAAGGCCCGTTTACACATTGCGATTTCATTGCCCGTTGCTTGCCATTTTATTGCAGCAAGATGCTACTTGCACTGTGTAAACGTAATCGTGCAATAGCTAAATAGTCGCCGGTCAAATATTCCTGTAATAAAATGGCAAGCAAGGGGCAATGAAATTGCAATGTGTAAACGAGCCTTAAGTCTTGTATGAATCAGTCAGGCTTTTTGGAGATAAGAATTTGGTTGCAGATAGAAACGCATACAAATATAAAAAAAATGTTTTCCACGGTATCATATTTTTGCATCTGATAAAAACGGTGTTATTTTGACACAAAAAGACACATCAAATTTATTTTTCATGTTGTGTGTGATATGCATCTGATAAAGTTATGTTATTTTGTCATAAAAAGTGAACCACTTTTATTAAGTGCCCCACACACTGAAAGACTAAACTGTCGGTCGAGAATTAGCTCGATGGTAGTCTGAAAGTTCATTTTGAAGGTACTCCTGAATCCAAAAAAACTATTACTGGATCTGATATCGACTAGATACGCATTCGTTGTAATGGGCGCACTACCAATCTCCATATTGATTTCCTTTTATTTGCTTCCGCCAACGGTTTTGCAAGCGTCCTGTAAGAACTACTCCGCGCACCTGGAGAAAAAGCATACCATAGCCTTCCACGATAAATAGGCTGTCTAGCACTGAAAGAATTTTTCAAATCGAACTGGTTTCGGTAGTAGTTTCAGATACGCGCGTTCAAGCAAAGAAATAAACTTTAGCTTTACAATATTAGATAAAAGCCTAACCAAACTATCGGCCGACAAAAAGTTTGCAGTGTGCGGGGGTTCTTATTGCGTCTAGAATTAGGTCATACTATCAGCAACATAGTAAGCAAGGTCGCTGACTAAGAAATGCAGCTGAGCGCAATATTTACGGTCCATGACTGGTTTATTTGGTTTTCAATAACAATAGTACGGCCGTGTGATGCAACGCTGCGTTTTCGTTTACGACTTGTGTGAGTGCGGGCGTGTAGGGTTAATATGTGTTTGGATGTTTGGGGGATAAGTCCCAATTATTTTTATTCGATAATCTAGATAATGTTTTGATTAATGGTCTGGTTATTTTATGAGCAACTAGCCGATACTTGCTGTTTTACCCGCGTCTCTTGGCAACTACTCCATTCAAATACGAAATAAACCAACTTTTCTATAGATAATAAAATTTTCTAAATGATTTCAATACACCCAGAAATTCCCCTTACAACGTCACGCTGAACTGTTTTTTCTAGAATGATTGAAACAAAATGTTTAGTTAAATAATAACTACAACCTGCTTTTAAAACAAAAATTGGACATAGGTTCAGTCAATATTTTTAAGAGAAAGTTACAAAAACCTTAAAATATGTAAAACTTAAAAGGAGAAAGCAGAAATTATAAACCTCTATATTAGAAAGTAAGACCCTTATGAAATACTCATAAAGTAAATGATATCGATTTTAAAAATCATGCACTAAATAAATGTTCCATTAACTGTTTAGGTAAACGTCTTCCATATATTGAAACTAACTTCTGCCAACAGTATCAACCGCGTCCCGTGGGAATTGCTCCACCCACCGTGATAAACAGTATCCTACAACCTTCCTTTATAAATGAGCTATCTAACACTAAAATAATCTTTCAAATCGGAACAGTAATTCTTGAGAAGTAGAGCTCTATTAGCGCGTTTACGCAAACAACCCGACAAAGAAACTCTTCAGCTTTATAATATATATTCTTTTTACTTAATTTAACAGCAAAATTTAATCATCCGCAAGTATTATTTCTGGACAATTGAACGCCAGTCCCCACAATGTTTATAATGCATGGTCACCCCAGCCACGCGACACGATTAGTTACGTCATTATTGAAATAAAACTGTTATGTGTAACGAGCGCTCTTTGATGTCGCCGCTTTCGAGGCTGGAGTTGTAGAGTCCTAGTTTTAGCGAGAACACACACTTCACAGGAATATTTTTTTCATCGTCTATTCTGAAACTAATTTCTAACATAAAGTGCTAATTTAATTAGCCTAGTTTACTTTAACGTTCTTGACTGCAATAAAATACAAATACAAATAAAATCGGAAATTAATCGATGGCAATCAAATTAATAATCAACCTATAGATTTCTTTGTTGGTTGAACGCGCCAGTCTCAAGAACTACTGGTTAATTTATCAAGGAAGACTTATCTGGTCATGAGAAGAAGTTCGATACTTCGCCACCAAAATACAGCACAATTTTTATTATGGAACGAGTTGTCCTATTGATTATTCCTCTCTCATTAATTGGATAAAAACCAACTTATTTCTTTTTTTTTAGTCCAGTAGGTGTCGTAGGTAGATTCATTACTTATTGTTACCTATATTTAAATTTAAACGATTAATTGTTACTAATATATAAATAAAACCGATTAGTAATTTAACTTGTTCCGTATAGTTGTTTAATTCGCGCTTTCACTGGCACCCCACCCTAATTGCAACTCAAGCATCACCAAGGGCGCGACATCCAGAACTTTTGACATCAATCTCCCGACACCTGACACTCGAAAACTTATCGTTTATATATTATTTATTTATTTATCTTTCTACCCATACCTACAGTGAAGTTATTCAAATAGGTATTTATGTCATTTGATATAAAGTTGAATGGATTAATTGTTTTGTTTTGATCGCTTAAATATGAATGGAGGTTGGAAATTGGCCGGGTGTCAATGACCTCATGATTTCGGGTATGAGGACACAGTATTTCATTTGTATAATGATAAGTCAATGAACGCTATTTGATGCCAAGCCATTAAGAAAAGCTATAGCGCTTTCACACTAGCGGATTGTCGGTCTGCTCGGAAAAAACTAAGCGGAAAGTTCTAGTGTGAAAGTGATGTTATGAAGTTGTGATCACTAATCTTCGATTGAAAGGGTCCATTTTGGCCTTATTAGGGTCGTAAATCCCAACAGTGAAGATGTTGATAGATCTTGATGCGAAGAGAAAAGTGCACACACGGTTATTGAGTTTAAATTAAAGTCCTGAATTCACAAAATGTTAAAATCTAAAGGCCACGTTCTAAAGATAGGGTGAAAGACCTCTAAGCGATCGTCTTTTGTCTTACAAAAATAGTTCAAATTAATGACTTAAGTTTTTCTTCCATAACATTAGGTTAAGAACACAATGGAAAAGTTTCCTCCCCTCGGAATTTATAGTCTTTTCAACACCCTTTAATGTTAAAATAGTGCGCTTATAGAATTATGCAGAGTAGATTATATTCCATTTGAGCAGCAGCTCGTGGGAAAGTAACAGCCGCATTGTCGATCGATCATAAGGTTAAGCAACGTTTGGGGCGGTCTGTCTCTGGATGGGTGACCATCTTATTATGACGAAAACAAAACAAACAAAAACCTAGCTCACGACGTAAAAACCAAGTCTACTCTAGTAACAAAGTTTCACTTTAACCACCAACATAGATAAACGATAATAAAATAAGCTAAACGTGACTCCTGTGCAAAATCAGACCCAGATTCGCAATATGGCTGCATAATAAAACCGACATGTAGTTGCTGATAGCAGTTTATCTGCATACAAGATATGTTGCAGAAAAACTACTTAAAATGAATAAGTTTTTTACAAAGATGTTGAATGTACAGACGCCAGCAGGTACAGACAACAGCACATCAAGTTACCACAATCTGTCAAATTTCTGCAATAGATTTTCAACCTTATCACAATAGTTGGTTAGGTTAATGTTTGATTAGTAAAATTTGACAGATTCGTATACGTTGACCTGCTGTCGTCTGTACCTGCTGTCGTCTGTACCTGCTGTCGTCTATACCTGCTGTCGTCTGTACCTGCTGTCGTCTGTACCTGCTGTCGTCTGTACCTGCTGTCGTCTGTACCTGCTGTTGTCTGTACGTACTAATTACAAGAGATCGTACTACAATATTTGCACTATCCATATATCTAGCAACATTTATAATTTGAAATCAGTAGGTACCTTCAAACCAATCGCCAATCGCCTTGTACTCAGGTGCAGCAGTCAGAAAAGAAAATATTGAATTTTCTTAGCATTTTCTTGGCATTACTTAGTTATACGTTAGGTATAGATAGATATATTACTTTATATTATGTATAACAATGTAAGAATATAACCTCATTATCCGCGGGAGATAAGGCAGATTTCTTGCCAACTTTTTGATAACTGCATTTTATTGGAATATCGACCTTATGCCTTAAGCAATAAGGTCTTAGTCAAATGATCGTTAAGTTTGTCGGCAAGGACCTTGCATTTTTCAGCGCTTAGAATATCAGTCAGTGTGTTAAATATTCAGTAAATATTAGTTTAATGATAAGAATGACGCGACAAAATTGATGACTATGTCAAGAAACTTAAATGAAATATAACAATCAATCTTGCAAGCGCAACCTACGTTATAGTATGTATGTACCTACAAGACCTCATTGTTTTTTTGCAGTCTGTTAAAAAATAGTAACATAATGCCTATGTATATGAATATGTCACCGGAAAATAACAAGAACCGTAAGTTTATAAATTTACTAGGAAATTGATAAACTTTCGTAAGATTCTAAACGGGAGCTAAATTGTATTATTTTACGGCCACATTTTCGTAAATTGATAAACTTACTGAACTGACTCGTAAAATAATACGTAAGCAATAACCAAACGCCACGCGCGATCTGATTGGTTGACTATCACGTGTCACTTCTCCCTCGTCGCGGCCGCCATTATTCGCCACTATGAACATTGACCAATCAGAGCGCAGTGTGTTATTTTACGTATTTCCAAGATTCGTATATTTAAAAGAGCTTCTGTGATTGGTCAAACCATTTAGAATCTTACGAATAGATATCCGTTAGTTTATAAATTTACCGTGTGACGTCGGAAATTGATAAATTTACGAAAATTTGGACGTAAAATAATACAATTAATCTCTCGTTTAGAATCTTACGAAAATTTATAAATTTCCTAGTAAATTTATAAACTTACGGTTCTTGTTATTTTCCGGTGACAAATATATCGTTAATTTTAGTGACAAATTGTCACAGCGCGTCTTGAAAGTTTTAATTTTGTTCTGCTTTGTTGAATTTTATAAGCACTGAAATATAGAAAAGAAATAGTGCACCTAACTCTCATATTTACTTTTTTTATATTTTGATAAAACAAAATCACACATTTGAATGAATTAAAAATTTAAACGTACATATTCATATATTTCGTAATCTTGGCTCGAGCGCCATCTAGTTGTGGTTAACGTAAATATAAATAGGGCTACTCGCCGGAAGATGGAGTATACGGTTATAATTTTTCTACTCGATGATAGATGGCGCTAAAATAACATTCTTCGTCAATGAGCTTTTAATATTTTTTGATCGCAATGTTTTTCCATACTATAATATCGTAACTGATTTTAATATTCTAAATATTTTAAAATGCTTATAGTTTTTATTAAATTATGCGGATAAAAACCACTCTCTACCTGGGTAATACCTATGAAATTATAATTATAACAGGAATATAAAAAAACACGCTATCATACATTAACTAAAAAAAAATAAAAAATTAGGAACCAATAAAAAAAATAACTTAAGAGAAATGTTTAAAGAGAAACACGGGGAAATATAATTACGTTCAAATTAAAGGGCGCTCGGATTTCAAAAGACTTTTACCCAGGTTCCTGCCTAGGAAGGTTGTGCAGTTTCAGTCTCACGTCTATTGTTCAGTTGTAATGGAATTTCATTAACTTACTGCAGAATATTTACAGCTGTTTTAAAATTAAGTATAAGTTTGGAACACTACTTTTTATAATCTATTTATTACTTAGGCATACGGATACGCGTTGCGTCTAAAAACTTATAGGACTTGTAACTCGTTACTTACTCAAAGGTGAATAGACCCTTAGTCCATTTAGTTTTAACTATAACGGCCACCCATTGGTCAAATTGGCGATTTGACAGCTGCGTGATTCCCAGCAAGGAAACTACAACAGGTACCAGGAACCCAGCTCTTAGTAACAGATTGTAACCTAACATCGGAACTACAAATATACTTTCTTGTATTCTCTGGATTATTCAGACAATCCAACAATTGTCTTAGAACCCGTATAAAAATGTTAGCGGGATTACCTTTGGTCTGTATTGCAGTGTTAATAAAAAGTGACCAAGAATTCTAACGTTTACCTAATATTGTAGGAACATGAAGCTCTTATTGAAGTTTCTAAGTCCTATTGGGACCATAATGGCTGAGTCTCGTTTGTTCATAAATGTTCTAGAAAGTTCCTTCTTACCTCGGTACGTATATTGTTTGCTGAGACTTATAAAAAGTCTAGAAGACTTATACAACTTTAAAAATAGACGTGATGTCTGTATTTCTTTGAAATTAAAATTTGTTTCGTTGAACACGCTAACCAAAGGAACTACCGGTCCAATATCGAAAATTTACAGTGATATTCCATTAATTCAACCAAATAAGGCCTATTTACGCGGTACTTCTGGCGGTACTTCCAGGTGTTCAGTAAATACTTAGTTCACGCAAGACACGAGAAGTAGCAGCATACCCAACGTGGTAGAACCAAAAATCCTAACAAACAGTCAACAAATGAGCCAGCGCATTACGCAAATACTATCACAAACCATCAAAGATCACAACTCCAAACCACATGATTACCCGCTAATCAGATACGAACCCGTGGTTAGTGATTCCCGTCACTAACCACGTATTCAAAGGCTGCATCGCTGGGCCGCCTACGCGGGTCGTCGAACGACCTCCCGGCCCCCTCCCGCGGCCTCGCAAGCCCCTCACGTCCACACGCATTTCGTATGCCTCGCGTCAGGTAATAGCAAGTCTTGAGGCAGTCAATTTATCTGCTGTTTATAGGAGACTAGTTTTCAGAGTCAGTTTTAGCCGTGTCCTAAGGGAACTAATGCAGCCACCCGGATAAAAAAGTTGTGAAAAAAAATACTTACAAACATCCGAATTGGGAAACTCTTCCTATTTTGCGAAGACAGTTATAAACCTACGTTCATAACTTGAGTCATATTTTTGAGTGGTGTAAAAATATATCTACTAATGTATCCAATTTGAATCTTAGGAATAAGCGCACTCGTCACCTAAAAGCCTAAAGAGAGCTAAATAAGGACATTTAATTCACGGCAATCATTAATCCTACATTATTTTAATATGAATAATAACTCCACTTGACCCATAACCACATACCTGTAGTGACTTATAAATAAAGGTACTTATTACAACCTGTCACATTCCTTACCTAAATACATTGAGTTTTCCTCAACAACGAAGCTGACTTCATTTACAGAAATAAAACAGCAAACGTCAAAAAGACGCAAACACTTAAATACAGTAATTCATCGGAATCCGTCCAGCATTTTATGTAACAACCAATTGATGACACCAGATGAACAAAAAACCAGATGAGTTCATAACTTGATGTGTATAATTTAGTCATCTTTTTTGCGAAACAAAATGGCACCGTTTATGGTCGATGTTTAGTTGTCTGGAATCCTATCCTACAGACATTTATGACCGACGCGGAAACGGTCAAGCTAGTACCAATATTACTTATCTAAGTTATAGGTACGTATTTTCTAAGTGTATCTTGGACATCAAAGAGATAAAGGAAAACATCTTGAGGAAGCCAGAATTTTAAAGTCTGCACTCGCCAGCCCGCCTTTAGCAAGTGGTAACGCTCATTCCCTCTCTGTGTGGGAAGAGGAGTCTTCCCAGAAGTGGGAATGTAAAAGCTGATGATGATGATGATCTGATTCAAAATAATTGCGGCGTTTATTAGGAGGATTAACCTAGTCTTTAAGCAAAAAATGCAACTCCTGTTAAGTACATAACCAATATTGCCTAAACGTGCATCGGAGGCTAACTTAATGTCTGTCCTGCACCAGATCACTCTCCGGTCGTGTCGCCGTCGTTGCCGTCTAATCGGGCTATGAGAGTGAGTGAATAGGGAGTGCACCTGTGTCTGCGCAAATGCTTGTATACTATTTTATGTCCTGAGCAGCTGGCTGATCTCCTTATATGAGAACAGCCGCCGTGACCGACAATCGGTTGCTTGCTTGGAGCTGCAGAAGCAAAAGACGAGCTCATGAAATATAATAAGTTCCAAACATCGAAAGATACCCGACTAGCGTGTTCACAAATGCCTGATGTCATAACTAAGTATTGCCCACAATACGACCATTATCGCCCGTGTAGTCCCACCGTTAGGTCCAACAGAGAAAGGAAAGGGCCTTGGCAAATATTTGTGTAGAACATAATACGCCTGAGATTTGACTAGGTGATCTATGTTAGGAATGCAGTGCATTTGTTCAGTAATAATGTGTAAGAAATGTTGAAATGAGTAAGTATTGAAAATAGTTGAATGTGTTGATTAAATGACAATGATATAATTGTATTTTTATTAACTAAATACATGATGTTAGCTCCTAGTCGAAATGCATCAATATTTTACTAAGAATAACTTCTGTCTATCTAAGTGGTATGTGCAAATGTACTTCTTAATAACACTGTTTTTAAGATCATCTCTCCAAAGTCTATCATCAAATGGGTCAACTTCAGAATTGCAAAATTATGTCACACAAACTTTACAAATGATTTACGATTGAAAATTCATTCCTAATCACTGATTAGTCTTGATAAATTTAGTCAATAAACAGACTTGCCATTGTAACATTACTTATAACTTAAAATAAAACCAAATTAGCTACTACAAACTTTATTTATGCAAATAAAATAAACGAGTTTAGCACAAAATCCTTGCGAGATAATTTCATAAGCAAATAGCCTCTACAGCGGCATGGCAAAGCTCATTATTGATGACTAAGTGCACCGAGAGAGCGGAGCCTTCGACTGCAGGACTGATGCAACTATGTCCTTATGTACAAATAATAAGTCATTTGAGGAATTCTCGCTGTTATTTTGGGCCAAAATCATCATTGGTGGGATGTCCACAGCTGAACATAGTTATGAAAAAATACAATAACTGCATTGAAACTGCTTCATAAATCATAATATGCTTCTGCTAAAGTTAAGCTCTGTGGACATATTGATTAGATCAGTTCAGACAAAAGTTGTGTCCGATTGATGGCTATGGAGTTCGTTAACCATCTTAAATCTACTTTAAGAAATACTTGCTGAAATGCTTCTTTGCTTAAGCGGACAACCTACAGAAATTTCTTCGCAGACAATCTTGATTCCAATTCGACGCCCTTTAACCAAATTAGTAAAAAAAATCGATGTGATATCATAATTATTGCACTTATGTATGAACAAGTTGTGTTAAGTCATCTACAGTAAATATTCTGGCTTCAGCCAGGCTGTAAATATTGTAAAAGTTACATCACATGATCAGTAACTACCAAACATTCACACACTGCGCCAAAATTAATTACTTCATCCAAAAAAAGCAACAACAGCAGTTTCGCAATGTTTTAATTTGCCAAACCTGGTCGTAAATTTGTTTCATTTTAACACAAGTTTGTGACCAGCATCATACCCGTCATTTCCCACTGGGCGAACAAAAAACGCACCTCGGGACAGCCATTTAATTTTTTGCTGCATCAAACTGAGTTCTGTCGAAAAAACGCGAGGATCATTCTCCTGGTACAAATATTGAGTCGTGTTTTGTTATTTTTACCTCTATCTGGTTTTTGCTTTAGTTAGAATTGGGTACTATTTTTGTGCGTGAGGTTTGACGTTTTTGCGAATTTAATTCTTTTGTTTTTTTGTTGCTTCGATTTTTGAGCAGATTACGTTAGCTTGCTACTCGTTTGATATGTACTTTTGCAACCTTTAGGAACTATTTGTCTGCTTTCATTTTCAATGTTTCAAAATCAATGACCCAAATTCGGGCAAGTCGATCCCTTACTAACTTATCTGTCTTTAACACGTTAATAAAGTTTTAATCAAAAATTGCCCTTTTTAAAAGTAAAAATACGCCATCTGTTTGACTAGCTTCTTCATCAATCACATCAAAGTAAAGGAAGAATTTGCTATAGACTCCAAACTATTACTATATCCTATGTTACATAAAAGCCTTCCACATAGTACGAAACATGTACAGCCGGAGGCAACATCTGCCACTACGAGGCAATCGTACACAAGGCTAGCAAATAGAATATGTTTTAAGTGGAGCCACTTTCTGGCCGTACTATTGTTTTGCAGTCAAATGCATATATTTGGCTAAGTGCAGTGTCATTTAAAGTAGATTTTGGGATGGAGTATTCGATTTACATGTAGGTATCTACTTACTACTAGTTTAAAGCTGATATGATGTTTTTAATGTTGTTAGCAAATCCTTTCAGTGTTAAATTGCTGACTAATCGCAAATTCTTTCAGTTTTTAATTCTCCGTTAATCAAGGAAGGTTAATATAGACTACTTTTAATCTGGATGCACGAGTTGCCTTTTGGACGCTGGTGAAACTAAATTTTGATATTGGACTTCTACAAGTAATGCCCATTGCAATATAGAAACAAAACCAACAGACAACCACAGCGGAATTTAATAACCTATCTATCCGTTATTTAACGATTAGAGATTTTGACATAATCTATAAGGACCTTATGTTAAAATTAAACTTTAATCCAAATCAATGGATTGACGGGTTATTTAAATCCGCCATAAATGAACAGAAGCCAAGCTTCAAAAAACAAATGACGGTACACACCACAGAATAACAAAATTGTATCCATGCACTTTGGTAAACTGTCGATATTGTCAATAAAATATTAGATAGATATGTCATGGGCACAATAAAACGGGCGAGTGGATCGTCTGCGCCCGACCTCAGGGTTAGTTGAGGAGAACGCTATAATGGAGTGGAAACCCTTCTCAATTTTTATAGCCAGTTGTGATTTTAAATCTCTCATTTTATGCGTGGTTGAAGGTCCAGGCTATCAAAGTAACCACTTTATATTGATAGGATTTTCTGATTTCAGTACATGGTATTTTTTTTTGTTAATGATATTCAGTAAGGAGGAATGCAAACGATTAGATGCAATGGTGTCCCATTGTCACAGTCATTGTAGCTGTTTTAGAAGTTTTCTTAAATTAAGTCAATATTAATTTGAATATTTGTTAATTAAAAAGACTTTGTTTGATGATTTTTTTATTCAAAAACTTTGTTAAATTATTAAACTCACGATCACATAATCATCTAATATCGCTGTATCTTTTTAACCTAAAGGCCCTTGCAATGCTCCTAAAAATACAGATGTATGCTAAAGATAAAGACCGTCATAAAGATGCAGGATACACCTGTCCGCATCTGCATTCAAATTATGCCAAAATTGTGCTACGCGCCCCGGAGGCAATCCTTTCCGCACCCGGACAAAATATAGCACAATAAGTATATAGTATAGATTAAATAGACTATACTTATTTGATAAAAATACTGGTGGCCGAGTGAGTAAGGCACCAACCTCTCAAGTATGAGTGTGTGGGTTCGATTCCTGGTCAGGCAAGTACCAATCCAACTTTCCTAAGTTTGTATGTACTTTCTAAGAATAGCTTAGACACCAGTGATTGATTAATGGTGAAAAAACTTGTAATCTTTGAAATGACCAACTCGCATTGAGCATGCGAAGTGATTACCGCTCAATCCTTCTCTGTTTAAGAAGAATCCTGTGCCCGTCAGGGGGACGATCAAAAGGCTGGCGATGTTGATACTTGTTCAAAGTGCCTTTAAGGTTCATATGACAATGCTGGCCCATTTTGAGTCACGAATTACCAAGCATTTTAGCTCGACCCGCGACGATAATGAGGGTTAATGCTTAGAGAAACGTGCTATCTGGCTGTTTGGCTACGTACTGCTTAGTTGTGTTTGACTAAATACATAGTGGTAAAATTTTGTGGTTATCATGGTTTTGTTTTTGTAAAACGGTAGCTATTTTCTAGTTATTGGTAGGTCGCAAAGGTATATGCTGCATTTCTACAACCTTAATTAAATTTTGACCATAAGCTACATACCAATTGTTACAATATCTATTATGGCCAAGCAATGAACGATAGGTTATAGAAATCGGCAATAAATCGAATGAATAATGTATTTGCTTAATCTGTTGACAGTTATATTAAAGATATGAAGTAACCCCTTTAACTCATATGGCCTTCGAATATTGTAGCTCTAACATTCACTAATAAGCTAAACATTGTCAATTTAAATATTCATTGGTTAATCAAAATTAATGGTCGTTAGTCGTGCAGTCTATCGTTGGCTATTTGAATTATACCGGTATTTTGGTAAGCAAATCAACAGATAGATAGCTTATTGATATGCTCAGTTAGTTGGTAGAGCCTTAGGATAAGTTGCAGCATATAACTTTACCTAATGATAACCAAGCCTTACGCGGTTGTCAAATATAGCACATTTGATTTTTGAGCAATAGGCGGCAATTTTACGGCTGGTTATGGATTGGTTAAATGGTGCAACTCGACCCTAGTACTGTAGATAGATATGCAAACTATGTTGAAAAGAAAATGGATATGTGAATCTGATGTGTTTTAGTCGTAGATACTTAAGTACTTTCGAAGTTTTTAGTCAGTCTGATACCAGATATATGCCTTATCATTCGCACACTTAACCAAACCCACAAACTTTAACATTTACTTAGTAGGATATGTTCCTAGCCTGTAAAATAATCTTCTAAATCTTCTTAAGCATTCCCAAGTGTTTGCTATAACGTTTTTATGCTAGACTATGTAGTGCCTGTCCAATAAAGCATGCTACATACAATACCGTTACGTTGACCGGCGCGTGCGCTGCGCTGCGGCTGCCATGCCGGAGCGTAAACATCTCTTAGAACATTATCTAGTTTTTGCTCAGTGGATAGCGGTTGGTTTTTTTATAATTATTTGCGTCTGTCGTAGATTGGATGTGTTTTTAAGTTAGATAGATTAGCGTTGTGTTTCAATCCTCTTTTGACTTGACAGACAAATATTATCTAGGTGTCGGATTGATGACAGAATATGGAAAACTGAACATCAACATGAAAATCAAGATGTTCTCTCAAATGTATATTTTTTTGGACTATTTACTTCACCTCTTTGAATTTTCTTGTATCAGTCAGGGGTATTTAGGTTCGGTTCATATCTGACGGAAAATGCGTCGAGCGTATCGTCTATGTATGATCGACGCATTAACGCTTCATCGGTTAGGTGTGAACGGTTGAATTCTTTATTGTGTATTTGTCTGTTATGGCGTTATGCGACCGATAATACGCGAAGCATTTTCCGTCAGATATGTACCGACCCTTAGAAATCATGCTTATTACCATTACCCAATATTTTTTGTAATACCTAGAAATAAATAGATTTTCTTCTTCTGGTGACTCTTCATTCTCGGTCACCCCAGCGAATTTATTGTTAACCTGTGTTAATTAAAATACGTCTTCAACGCTGGCATATAAAGACTAGATGCATGATACATAAATTAAAATAAAAACAACAAAAAATATGACANTAGACACCAGTGATTGATTAATGGTGAAAAAACTTGTAATCTTTGAAATGACCAACTCGCATTGAGCATGCGAAGTGATTACCGCTCAATCCTTCTCTGTTTAAGAAGAATCCTGTGCCCGTCAGGGGGACGATCAAAAGGCTGGCGATGTTGATACTTGTTCAAAGTGCCTTTAAGGTTCATATGACAATGCTGGCCCATTTTGAGTCACGAATTACCAAGCATTTTAGCTCGACCCGCGACGATAATGAGGGTTAATGCTTAGAGAAACGTGCTATCTGGCTGTTTGGCTACGTACTGCTTAGTTGTGTTTGACTAAATACATAGTGGTAAAATTTTGTGGTTATCATGGTTTTGTTTTTGTAAAACGGTAGCTATTTTCTAGTTATTGGTAGGTCGCAAAGGTATATGCTGCATTTCTACAACCTTAATTAAATTTTGACCATAAGCTACATACCAATTGTTACAATATCTATTATGGCCAAGCAATGAACGATAGGTTATAGAAATCGGCAATAAATCGAATGAATAATGTATTTGCTTAATCTGTTGACAGTTATATTAAAGATATGAAGTAACCCCTTTAACTCATATGGCCTTCGAATATTGTAGCTCTAACATTCACTAATAAGCTAAACATTGTCAATTTAAATATTCATTGGTTAATCAAAATTAATGGTCGTTAGTCGTGCAGTCTATCGTTGGCTATTTGAATTATACCGGTATTTTGGTAAGCAAATCAACAGATAGATAGCTTATTGATATGCTCAGTTAGTTGGTAGAGCCTTAGGATAAGTTGCAGCATATAACTTTACCTAATGATAACCAAGCCTTACGCGGTTGTCAAATATAGCACATTTGATTTTTGAGCAATAGGCGGCAATTTTACGGCTGGTTATGGATTGGTTAAATGGTGCAACTCGACCCTAGTACTGTAGATAGATATGCAAACTATGTTGAAAAGAAAATGGATATGTGAATCTGATGTGTTTTAGTCGTAGATACTTAAGTACTTTCGAAGTTTTTAGTCAGTCTGATACCAGATATATGCCTTATCATTCGCACACTTAACCAAACCCACAAACTTTAACATTTACTTAGTAGGATATGTTCCTAGCCTGTAAAATAATCTTCTAAATCTTCTTAAGCATTCCCAAGTGTTTGCTATAACGTTTTTATGCTAGACTATGTAGTGCCTGTCCAATAAAGCATGCTACATACAATACCGTTACGTTGACCGGCGCGTGCGCTGCGCTGCGGCTGCCATGCCGGAGCGTAAACATCTCTTAGAACATTATCTAGTTTTTGCTCAGTGGATAGCGGTTGGTTTTTTTATAATTATTTGCGTCTGTCGTAGATTGGATGTGTTTTTAAGTTAGATAGATTAGCGTTGTGTTTCAATCCTCTTTTGACTTGACAGACAAATATTATCTAGGTGTCGGATTGATGACAGAATATGGAAAACTGAACATCAACATGAAAATCAAGATGTTCTCTCAAATGTATATTTTTTTGGACTATTTACTTCACCTCTTTGAATTTTCTTGTATCAGTCAGGGGTATTTAGGTTCGGTTCATATCTGACGGAAAATGCGTCGAGCGTATCGTCTATGTATGATCGACGCATTAACGCTTCATCGGTTAGGTGTGAACGGTTGAATTCTTTATTGTGTATTTGTCTGTTATGGCGTTATGCGACCGATAATACGCGAAGCATTTTCCGTCAGATATGTACCGACCCTTAGAAATCATGCTTATTACCATTACCCAATATTTTTTGTAATACCTAGAAATAAATAGATTTTCTTCTTCTGGTGACTCTTCATTCTCGGTCACCCCAGCGAATTTATTGTTAACCTGTGTTAATTAAAATACGTCTTCAACGCTGGCATATAAAGACTAGATGCATGATACATAAATTAAAATAAAAACAACAAAAAATATGACAGCACATTGTTTATTCATGCACAAAATACACAGCTTTGTCCATTATCTAGATGAATTTGCTAAAAACCTAATTTAATTATACCTATAATGAACTTTGTATAAACGTCACCACATCAACCCACCTCAATGTATTAAATTTCTGCAATCAATTTTCAACCTTATCACAATAGTGGAAGGTTAATGTTCGATTGGAAAATTTTGACAGATGGTGGTAGGTTGTTTTGCTGTCTTTTGTACATTATACAGGTGTTGGCTTAATTACTTAGGCACGGTTAAATTAGCTTCGAATTGAGTGAGGTCGATGTGCTTAAACCTAGTTTTATTATTATATACTACTCACTAAAAATAAGTATATCTATACTTCTATACTAATATTATAAAGCTGAAGAGTTGGTTTGTTTGTACGCGCTAACCTTAGTAACTGCTGGTCTTATTTGAAAAAGTATTTCAGTGTTAAATAGCCCATTTATTGAGGAAGGCTATAGGCTTTACTTTTCATCCGAGTGCGCGGAGTAGTTCCCACGGGACGCGGGTGAAACCGCTGGCGGAAGCTAAAGAAAGAAGAAGAAAGAAAGAAAGAAAATACGTTTATTGGCACAGACCACACATGACATAAAAAATAATAAAATAACAAAAAAAAATAAACAATAAAAGAAATGGTTGTGCCAAATAGACCCAGTTCAGCATTAATGCCAGACACATAGTGCCTGACGCTGGTTTTCAACTGGGCCTATTTAGCTAGTTACATTGTATTATGGTTGGATTTCTTTTGTGATTTTCAAGAAGTTTTTCTATAGGAAATGTGGTTGTACAGGATAAAGAGAAGCAGCAAATTCAGGTCCAACTGTCGTAGAGCCCACGCCTGCCGGGTTTGCGGGATTGTCCGAAAGAGTTGCTTAGGAATGAAGGTGGGGTTAAATTCAGTAAAAGTCTGTCACTCTGCCTGTCTGCCAACGGGAGCACTTGCTAATGATTTCCCACAAAAAAAGTCGAAGTTTTTAGTTTTATGGTGCTTATTTTGATTTTTGAAACCCTAAAGAAACTAACGATATACAAAAAAACACAAAGTTTTACTCATCTTGTCAACATTCTTTTGTTTTTTTAACCTAGGTAACCAAACCAATATATTCATAAGTAGCAAAACTTTTAAAAACTTTAATTTGCAGAATGCATATTCGTGATGAACTATTTGAGAAAATATTTTTCTTATTAAATTTTGATTTAACTTAGCATATCCAATGCAAATTATGTCTACAAAATCAAAAGTTTTATGTATAACTTGATTAAAGTTTTTATTTTAAACTAATTTCAAAACATATTTTTCTTATGATTATATTTTAGTTTATTATGGTTCACTGTTGATTTGATAGTATTTTGAAGAACACTTACAACATCAAAACAATACTTTTCATTAGTTTAAAAATCTTAAACAAGGTAAACACAGATTTTACTGACAATCAGACCTTATTAAGGACCCCTGCACACTGCAGACTAAACTGTCGACCTATATTTAGCCCGATGGTTGGTCGACAGTTTATTATGGAGATACCTGCTGTAGATTTATCTTACAAACAGGTCTAAAAATAACATAGGTGCTATAAAACAAGTGGTCAACTACCCTGACGAAAACAAAACACTACTTACGTCAGCTTCTTGTAATAAATGTACCAACTATGCAGGGCAGGATATATTGCGAGTGCCACGTTAATAGGGACCTTGGATCAAGGTCAGAAAGTTTGACCTTGACCTTGAGAGCTGAAGAGGGTGATTTTGCAAGTAAGTAGATACTACATAATATAGTAAACATCTTCAGTGCTTATTACACGAGGAAGTAAGGGTGTGTCTCTGGATTGAAAAATAGGAGAATAAATGGGAAGATGGTTGTGAAACCATTTTTGAGACCCCATAATTGGGGGGCTATGGGATTGTTCGTATGACTTACCGCGACTCTGGTACACAAAGAGCTCCAGAAGGAACATGGTGGGTTTCAGTCAGTAAGAGTCTGACACTCCTTCATTGCACCCACAGCGGGAGGGGTCATTTGATAACTTTAGACCTAAAAAAATTGTGGAATGTTGAACAGGTTAGCAAAATCTAAATATATAAAATTCGAAGGTGACGGACTGACTGACATAGTGATTTATCAATGCACAGCCCAAACCAATGGATTGGGCTGAAATTTGGCATGCAGGTAGATGTTATAACGTAACGATAACGTGAAAAACGGGAGTCTTACACGGGCGAAGCTGCTGGCAAAAGCTAGTTAAATATATTAAGTGAAATGACCAGCTTTATAATGAATAATCATACTTGTAACGTCACGTTTATATAACAAATGAAACCACAATCAAATTCCAGTTTGCTACCATCGTCACAATTTTTACGCAGTTAATTGGTTTTTCCAACATTGTTTTAAAATAGGTACTAACGACGGTAGATCAACCTACACGAATCTGTCAAACGTTACCAATCGAATTTCAATCTTCCACTATTGTGATAAGGTTGAAAATCTATTGACGAAATTTGACAGATTGAGGTAGTTCTACCCCTGAATCATACTATAAATGATACTAAAAAGATTACTATTCACTATAAAAAATAGCCCTCTAAATGAATATGTCAACCCTACCATGTTAACCCATCACAGGTCCATGATAATGGTCTAAAAATAGCCACAATTAGCCTCTAGGGGGTTAAGGTCGCTCGTATAGAATTAGTGGCGCGTTGAATCCCTTAGATTGTCTGGGGACTTGTAACTAGGGTTGGGCAGTAGAGGGTTAAGATTAGATCAAAAGAAGGTTTTATGAAGGGTCATTTATTTTATCAATATAAGTAGCGCCAGATTTTGGGAGGGCAAAATACTCTGCTTTACATTTTTTAAAGGTGAAATGCTCATGCATAATTGAAATAAAGGGTATTTAGCCGTCTTCCAAATAAAGAGAGGTTTTTGGATTAGAACATTTTTGTTTCTGTCTATCACGTTTTTCACGCCAAAACTACCCAACCAATTTAAATGTTCTTACACAGTTTAAACTGGAGCCTGAAAAAGGACATATAGGCTATTTTTTAGTTCCCAGTTCCCAGTTTTCTGAAGTGGTTTTTTAAACGGAGACGGAAAACTTAGGCTCCTAAAAGACACAAAAGATAAAATCATCATGATCTAATTCAACACCAACACAGTTAAAACATAAAAACCGGCCAAGTGCGAGTCGGACTCGCACACGAAGGGTTCCGTTCCAACATCTATGAAAAATAAACGTACTTATTACCTACAATTAGCCAAAACACAAATATATGAATAACAAAGTTATAATTTGCGGTTACTGAAAAAGAGCTATATCTCAAAAACCGCTAACTGCATCTTGTTCAAACCAATTTTGGTTAGTAGTTTTTATTAAGATCTATAACATATATTTTTTTCAGATTTTTCACTTTAGTAGTTTAGAAATTACAGGGGGGGGGGCACACATTTTGGCACTTTGGGAATGTCTTACTCTAAAATGATTGACTTTAGGAAAAAATGGTTTTAGAAACCTCAATCTCATTTTTAAAGATCTATCTATAGACACCCCACAAGTATAGGTTAGATGAAAAAATTTTTTTTTGTTTCAGTTCCATGTATGGGGAGCCCCCTTCTAATATTATTATTTTTTTATTTTTTCTTGAGAATCGTAAAGCGGCCAATGAAATACATCTACCTACCAAGTTTTAACTGTGTAGTCCTAATAGCTTCGGAATAAAGTGGCTGTGACATACGGACGGACGGACAGACAGACAGACAGACAGACAGACAGACAGACATGACGAATCTATAAGGGTTCCGTTTTTTGCCATTCGGCTACGGAACCCTAAAAAGTAGCAAACTTATCTACTCACTATATTAAATCGCGCGAACTCACTCGCTAAAGTCTAGAATCTAACACAAGTCCAGTGAAGTGAAACAAGTTCTTAGAGAAAGTTGGAGAGCTTTCTACGGAGCTTTTACCTGCACTTATTAACTGTAATGCTATATTTGCTTGCCAGCTATATGGACTGTGGATGCAATTTGTCTTTACCCAAGTTAAGATTTTTTTTATATTTGTTAATGGGTACGTGAATAAATTAATTTCGGACAAAAGATTTCTAGATTGTCTTTTGTTTGATTTATAGAATTAATATCAGGTTTGGAGAAAATCGAGTCCTAAATGATAAATGACGCTTCGTGTAGAGAGACGTACCCAAATACAAAATTTCATTAAGAAGGAACCAAATCCACAACCATCACATGACGTACCTTATGCTTTGCAATCTTTGTTCTAACACAATTTACTCATTTTTCTTCTCACTCGCCTTCTTTTCAGCGATGTCCACTTATTTGAAGTCATCATCTTCTTGCTTTTCCCCATTCTTATTTTCCATATCCTTATTTTATTTAGGGTCGACTCAGAACGCTTTCATCTTCTATACTTCTCTCTGACATAGTATCACAAGTGACATTCCTTCCAGCCATTTTATACCCCGATTTGTCTATAAGTATATACAGACGACAGCGCATCAAGTTACCACAATCTGACAAATTTCTGCAATCGATTTTCAACCTTATCACAATGGGGGTAAGTTAACGTTTGATTGGTGAAATTTTACAGATTCGTATACGTTGACCTGCTGTCGTCTGTACATGATGAAAAACGCATTTTCTATGTATTTACCAGCTTATACCTCCCTTATACTTTCCGATGACCTATTCTCACTCAGGTAAAACAAAGCAAGTGCGATACAAGTAACGTGCGTTTCCGATTGTACCACAAGAATAATAAAACTTTGAATTTAATTAAGTACACTATTATAAAACCGCTCGTGCGTAATACAGTAACTATATTTTCAAACATGGACGCAGTATACACGAGCACATTTTAATAAATAATTGACATGAAAATGCGTGCATTTTCATTGTCCTAAGCCAATTTATGCACGAAAAAGAAATGCGTCTTTCCATCTGTCATTTAATACAAACATATCATATAGTGCTCATAGCTGAAGCTAATGAAGTAAATAAGACAACAGATATTAAGGAAGCTACTAAAGTAGAGGCTGGAGATCATATATGTATAGAAGTTACAAGCAATTGCTTAACTCTTATAATCAAATACTGCAGGAGGGAGATCTGGCTGAAGACCAGCTCTAAGTTTACGTACCAAAATAGATCTTAACATGCTGTCAATAAAGCATGAAATAATACTCTTTGATGGACATTCGGTGCTACATTCGCAGTTTTAACTAGCGTAAGTTTGAGAGGATGTGTCCTCTAGGATCTTTTGAGCATTTCACGTGAAGGTACCGAAAATGTGTTTATTTATTTGTTTTAATCGATTTAATATAGATTTTTTTTTGTGAAATAAGCAATCCAATCGCGTGATCTTAAGCGTTGATTGTCGACTTTGGGCAACCATAACACAGGAAATATCACAAATACATTTTAAAACGAACCTACTACATTCAAAATTCATATGAACCCACAATCCCAGGCAACACTCAATTTACCTTAACTCCTTTAAGGTAAAGTCCAAACAGAACCACAGTCTCAACCTAGTGTTTCACAAAGCTGGTTCAAACACATTCCTGTAGTCGTCACCCTTGTGCGGACCGCTACTTTTACCTGGCTCGCTTATTAGAATATCGCAACTGGTTTGCCGGACCTGCGAACTGCCGAGTGCCGACATTACGAGTAGCTTATGTACAAGGTGCTTGAGAATGGGGGTAGGCAGGAATGTAAGAATGAGAAGTGGGTATGTGTGAGAATGGGATGTTGGATTTGTAGGCATCTTAAGTTAATTTAAAGATATAATGAGAGTTTCTTTGAAATGCTATATTCGTAACGAGAGGGTTAAGTATTATTATATAAAAAAAAATATTAAAAAAAAAAAAAAAATATCTTTCTATAGATTTCTATAGACAAATTCTGGCTTCGACTAACTGCTAATTAAAAGCACAAACGTCACAATTTATAGTATGTTATGAAGTCAAAAACACCAACTCAATTTAAAATCAAATCACTTTACTCCAAGCACTTTCATTTGAAAACCACAACAATACATCGCTTCATTAGTTCAAAAATAAAACCCGTTGTCATTGACACCAACAAAAGCTTTAATCGTTCACACTATTATTCCAAATCGATTCCATTGAGCATCAGAATCGATTAAAAAATGCTAATATATTCGATACGTGTCACCAAGTCTATTATTCTGTCCTTGTATAAATCAGCTGTTTTGTCTGAGTTATTACGCATTCTTGGCGCGTTAAATTCCAAGCAGTTAATGTACTTGGAATAACAATCGGGAGATACAGTTCTCACGAAAGGTTTAATGCAAGAAAGTTGCATTTTGTGCCAAAAACATCATCATCTTGATAGTGCTCAGGAATTTCTAATTCTAGAGTCTATTTTTTATCTGAAACGAGCAGTCACTACCCAAATACATACCTTATAGATTGTAGCTAAGTTAACTTGGAAAAATATCATTCTGTCATTTTCAAATTTACTTCTCCCGTTTTATGTTGCCCTTATTTTTTATTAGGCCTTATTTTTGCCAAAACGACTTTTCAGAAAGAATACAATTTCTTGGATAACCCTTTTTGAAAATTAGTATTGACCTCTTATTTTTTTTCAGGTGCCATGTTATAGGTTGCCTTTCCTCAAAGAACTTCAGTTTCAACCTTATTGAAGGGACATAAGGCACACATCTAACATGTTTGTCATACAGTTACAAGGAAACGGCTAGTGACAACTATACATAACATAATGTATGCAATGTCTAGACATAATACAGATGTAATCACGAGTTACTATAAAATATAAGTTGTTTTTCCTATATTTAGAAGTAAGGTGATTTATTTATAGGTGAACTGGTGGAAAGATTATATGGTTATGGGCATGTTATGGGCACACGCGTGACCGTGAATATAACCCTTGAATGTCGAATGGCCATGGAATATGTACATTCTTATAACATTATTGGTTTAGAAAAAATGAACGAAAAATTGCCGAATGCCTTGGAATTTCTCAAACGATTTAAAATAATTGTTATGTTTCTATTAAATTAATTAACTTAGGAATCGTAGTAACTACCTATACCAGGAGCTAGTCAGGAATTCGTCATTACTTGGTTGGCACCCATTTGTTACAAATTTTGTTTTGGCAAACTTATCTCTAGGGTGTGTAGATTTCATATTACATATTTATAAATTGAACAAATAATACATTATAAACATATTAAATATTCAGTAAAAATACGTATCAGGTGCACACACTCCTGCAAAATACACAGCATAATATTAAATACAACGATCTTTTAAATTAATGTGTTAAAACATGACAACAAACCAGTTTTATATTTTTATACAAGTTTGCATATTAATATAAAATTATAGTTAAAGCTTATTTTATTAATTGCCATCTGAATATTTATAAAAATGATATATTAAATGACAATAACTGTAAATCTTTAAATTAAATGCCCAATAAATTGGGATTATAATTAATGGAGTATACTTTTTACTACTTTAATGAGAACATAAAAAATACAAAACAGTTGACAAGTCAACCAGTTCACAGCGCATGAGATAACAATTCATTAACAAAAAATAATAATTAAAGAATTCGCAAACAAAGTTTAAGATAGTAATTCCTAGTATTACATACTGATACTGACCGACAACGTTATAAGATCAAGAGTCACGCCACGCGAGATCGCAATAATTGCTGTCCTTTATCTGTCGATAAAAATGTGGCTTATGACGTCACCGTCGCAGGCGCAACGCAAGATTAACCGGGCGACCAACTAAATATAGAGTGTAAACACGCCTTAAGTGAATCATGTGCGCTCGCTTCAGCTGTAGTAAGTAAACATTTGTGGCATTGAATGTCATGATTGTTCAACTAAAACGCGGCTAGAGTTTTTTCCATTAAGAGTTAATCCAACCCTTGTTTGCGGCGTGCATTCGGAACTTAACCTCCAAAACTTAAGGCATTGTCCGGCACGTAAATAATGCAGGCCCGGTGTGGCTTGAGTACGCACCTCGGACCGCGTCGTGTCGGCAAGCGGCTTGGCCCGATCTCGGCAGTAATTCTCCAACCTCGGGGCTGACGACTCGCCTCGCCGCGACCGGTTTCAAGTCACAACTTCTCGATAACTTATCAGCAAATAATTGCATGAAGTCATCGATTAAATTGAGTGCAGTCTAACGTTTATAACCAGTTTTGTTACTATTGTTTCTAAAACGAAGATTCTTATTAAAAAGTTGTTAAAGTTCAATGCTAAAGTTTGACAGTGGTGAACTCTACAAGTGTCCGTGAAAAAGTTGTGTGCGATCCGATTGGTCGGTTTGTTTTGTTTTGTTGAGTCGTGTCCAGTAGCAGGATGAATGGAACGCCGGCTAGGAAGCCTAAGAGCGCTTTCTCTGAAATGGTAAGTGTAACTTAAGATTCCAAAATTTTTATATAGACTTTACTAACACAATTTTTGTTGGTAAATCAGAAATTCCAGTGTATTTTTTAAGTCACATTAAACATGTTTCGCTTAGTTTTATTTTGTAGACTGTAGCAATGAAAGCCGGACACTTCCCCGGACAGTCCCTCGCGCCGCATCGAAAGGGTTACTTACAAATGATATCTTGCAGTTCACTTCTCGTCGCGAATTAATTGATCAATAAAATTCATGTACGATACGTGAATGATTTATTGTTTTGTTTACAGTTTGACTAACTGATGAGTAATGTGTTCTGTTTAACTTTTACATAATTACTATTATGTGTGGTCCGACATATGTTTTATTTTTCATTAAGTTTACACGATGTTATCGGCCTCGTATCGTTGATAATCTCACAGGCTATAACTGGATGTTTATCAATTAGGTCCAATGATAGACTAGGGTATATTAATTATCAATTATTGACAATTAATTTAGTTCGCTGCTGCTTGATTGCTTCGTTAATTTATCAATAAATGAACTGATAATGTAGAGTTATTTTTGTACTTATTAATGTTTATTTATGTAACAATAAATTGTAGAATTATTGTCACTATGTTAACTTAGAAAACCAGCATAGTAACACAAGATCATACTCCAAGTTTTTTTCTTTATAACAAATGGTCTAGTAGTTTAGTAGATGGCCATGAACCATACGACAGACGTATAAGGGAATGCGCCTTAAAATTCCGAGTATTGTACGAACATAATGGTCTCACTGGCCTAAGACCATTAAGAATAGATTACATGAACATAGGAAGGAATTAACTGGTTAGGAACCAATTATATGTTTGCTTAGTAGATATGTAATACTATTTACAAGTTTTAGAAGGAATTATATTCTAGCTTTGGATAGAGTTTCTTAATTTAAAGTCTAGTCATCATAGTACATTGTATTACTTAAAAAAAAAAAAAACAGTGTGTTATTTATTTCAAGACCTGACTTTATAACATTTTTGAAGATATTTATTAAAGTTCAATCATTCAAGCAAAATCCAAGGGCCTGTTAGCTTAAGGCTCAAGCCTAACGGGGCTGTAGAATTATTTGAAAGAGTTACAGCGGCTCTGGTATACGAACGGCTTCACAAGGAACATGGTGGGTTTCAGTCAGTAATAGTATGACACTCCCTTCCGCTCATATGACAATTCCCCACGTCAAAAGAAAATCTCGTACAAACCTTACATACCCCTTACACTCTTAAGTAGGTCCCTCACGTGGATCTTAGGGTTAAAAATAAAATATTCACACATATTGTATTTATAATACAAAGTGCATTTTACTTTCTTAAGCATAAGTAGTGTTGGGAGTAAAAGATGGTGCCGGTATGTAAAACCTTCTAACCTTTTGCATATAACCTCGATATATACAAGATATGGATGGTAGCTTTCAACTCGCATTTACCTACCCTTGTCCGTAAAGAGTGTGAAATGTAGAAATGGTAGCACAGTAACGATTTTTGTGGCTTAAAATGTAACGTCCGAATTGAGAACCTTACTCTTTTTTTAAGTAGTTGTAAAATAAAATAAAAGTGTATGAGGTGTGCCAATTTGCAATATTTAATTAATACTTCATGTGGTTGTTTCTTGTTGGTAACAATTAGTAACTGATAGGTATAACAAGTAACTGTTGTTGTAACTTTTAGGTCAATTTAGGGTGATTAGTCTTCCGACAACAATAAAAAAAATGTATTCTTCATTCATATTTGGCTATCAAAGTTTCAACCAATTTCATGATTTTCTTATCTGTAATTCTATATTTTCATCTCTTGAACATCCCAGCAATAATATGAGGCACATAATAATATTATGGTTACGATATTACCTTCGAGGGACAAAGGGTTATTATTACAAAGCATTACCTTATAGACATTTACCTTGCGGTGTATTTATAGTTGGGATACACGGGAGCGTTGCCATGGTTACCATTAAGTGTAGTCTGTCGTAATATTGTGCAATAATATTGTCGTTAATAAGTGACTCAGTGAGATTCAAAATATTTTTTGTACGCTTTTGGACTTCAATTAAAACTGCACTGAACTTTTCGAGGTGATTTCGTTTTTGAATCTCTACTACTTTTAAAAATGCGTGAGATAGCAAAATAACTACTTAGACAAAAAACTGTATAAATGATTATAGAATGTCGGGTCAATCAATTTTTTTGTGTGAAGTCATGTAATGACACTGTCCGGCTGTGGGTGCAGTGGGAGGAAGACTTTTACTGACTAAAACCCACCTTAGTTCCTTCGGAAGCCCTTTGAGTACCAGGGCCATAGAAACTCTTCTCTTCTCTTCGGACAATCCCGCAGCTCCAGTCTAGTCATCACCTAAGAATCATACGCAAGCAAAAAAGTATTCAAACATAGTGTGACTTATTGAGTAGGTATTATACCTTGTAACACAACATTTTTATACAAAGAATATAACATCCAATATCCCTAACAAAATACCTTTCGTGTCAATATTATGCCTTTCGATAATACAGCATTCGCGGTGTTTAGTCCTGACGTAAGCCGTGTTAAGGCCGCTTCGGATTCCATTGACGACGTAAGGGTTATGATATAATATTAACGTGGAATTCCAGGGCTCAGTATCTTATTTTGGCCAATACCTTTATATCTTGTTACCTTTCATTTTGTCATTTTTATTTAGGAACCTATATCTTGTAAGAAGAATGTGTGAAGATTTTCTCAAATCCGTCTAAGCCGGTCGTTGACGTGGAATACGACTCTTTTCATTACTGAACACTGAAGAGTCGCCACGTGCCTAGCTTTTCCCAACTTGTTTGGGATCGGCTTCCAGCCTATTTGGATGCAGCTGAGTAGATACTAGTGGTTTAGATGGAGTGACTCCGTGTCTGCTACCTGGGCTACCCGATTCCCCTCGGTAAGGCTAGTTGCCGGACTTACTCACTTCTGAATACCCTTTTTAATTTTGATTTCTTCGTAACTCTGTTTCGGATAAAACTTTATTTTATCTAAAATCAAACTTAATTTACTATTCTTACAATTCTATGGTAATTGTTGTCAGTCATTCCTCTTAAAGTGCCCTCAATTCTTTATTTGTTTACACTACAGAACTAAATTATCCATACTAAGCACCAACGTTTCTGTACATTATTATAATCACCATAAAAAATTGGCAGGTAAACTGACCTAAAGAGGACGTAATAGCCAAAAATTAACCTACAATGGTAACTTGGAATATTAAGGAAATATGTTGTGATCACAGTTAGGGACAAGGATACATATTATTAATGTGCATTCTCTGTTTATGTGCCCTAATTCTGCACATTGTAAAATTTAATTTCAAATGACGCCTTCAATAAAATTGTAGTAAGAACATAGATTTTAGTGAGACCTGAGACCTGTAATTATTACTACAGACTGGGAGTAAAAGGAAAATATTCCTATAATGTCATGTACGTAGGTTTTTACAAACAAAAGCAAAGCTTCCCACTCACCGTACAAAACTATGCTTAAAATGTCAAACGTATGACGAAACGCAATCTTATTCAAATCAAATCCACTCGTAAAATCATAACGTACTATTCCATAATTGAAATCAAATAACAATATGGCGTCGAATTCGAAATTTGAATTGGAAAATGGAATTCGGAGTTGTATTTTATAAACGTAGGCGTTCCGATTCGCTTCATTATCAAGAATGTATTTTTTACTATAATTATGTGAATTCCAATTGAGCGTTTAACGAATTAATTGTCGCGGTTTGTTTTATTATTTTTAAACATATATCATGTCTGGTTACTAATTAAGCAATTAATTGTACCAAGTGTGAATTACTTGTACGTGAAACGGACCGTACTGGATGATCCTTGTAAAATAAGTCATCATCATTATAGAGCAAAAACTTCAGATCGTTTATCAAAATAAATTTAGTGACAGTTTCAACTCATATACCTTAGTGATATTAATTAAGTCATACTTTCCTCCTGACAAGGTCATTGCCCTGTAACTCTTTACCTAGGCATCTATTTCAAAAAACAAATTATTTTCGAATGTTCTAGAAACAAGTTCCTGAGATTACAAAGATGACTGCAAAAACTTAATAGGTTGCTTAACCCTAACCTTGGTATAGGAAAATAACCAGAGTCTGACTCACGGCTATATTCGGCGAATAACATCCCAATCTATCAATAAGTACTGCATTTATCCTTATGAGGTCAAAATCTAAATAAAAGAAGACCTACATACAACGTCATTTAACTTGTTCTATTCGATTATGTTATATTTGTTCTATTCAGATAATGTCATAAAAACGTTTTTAATTTTGACGACTTCTTTATGGCATTATGTGTCAGAACTTTATCTAGAACATGTGAAACTTGCCCCTGTCTAAAAATACCTGGGGTATTAGCAATCTAGACATTTTTCCTCTATTTCATCACCTTTCTAAAGACCTACATTATATTTAGTTCAGCCATTTCAAGCCTCTGTCATCAGTATCTCATTCATCACCATACTAAACTCAATTCGTCACCCTTGTTTTAACCAATTTCTTAAAAAGAAGTAAGCTGTCAATTCGATCGCGTATACAAATTTTTATTCCTCAATGTTGTATTTCTTAGACTAGGTTCCAAACAAACTACTTCTAAACCCACTTCCTGCACATCAATTGGATCTTCATTTAATTACGGTATATGCGTAAGAGCATAATGCACATTCAATGTCTCCCCTGAGCCGTGACTCCCTGCATCAGCGGCAGGTGGGCGTGTCAGATCTCCGATATGCGGTGCATGGCTTCTTTATTGCATGAGCCTGTATTATTATTTTCAAGGCCACTTTGAAAGTGGGTTCTGTGTTACATGGCGTTGAAGCTATGAGCAGAAAGCAATTTTTGCCATCGTTTCCATGATAAAAGCTGTACTATTTAATATTTTCTGAGTGGAATAGTTACTGTGATCATTTTGGACTAATTTACTTGCCATAGCGCTTTGTGTTCTTTAAAGTTATATTTATATCACTTATTTTAGAAGACTTTTATCCTATGTCACTTCTGCAGTACTTATGCCTTCAGTTCTGACTCTGCCAACTAACTTCGTTCATGTCTACTGCCGTATTACTAGGACAGTTGAAGTTCAGAAGCAGGTTCTTACCATATTAAAGAGTTGCATTGTCCTTGCGCCGTAATAAGCAATTTGAAGAAATTGTATCTAAAATTTGAAATAAGTTTTTTGGACATAAACTGCTCTAGACTTATGTATATGTATCTAAAACAAGGAACAGACTAGAACAGAACAAGGAAACTGTGAACTAGAAGATTCGGCTTAAAGATGCTTCTCTTTAAACGGAATCTTTTAGTTCTTACTTAAGCTTTTTAAAACCAAAACACCAAAAAAGAAATATACCTGTTGTATAACCTAATCGATATTGATCAATTTATACTAAAATAAATGGCCGGCTGACCTTCATGACTAAACGTCGAAGGTTTAATGACCCCCTCGTGTTGTTAAAGATTGTAGACAAGTTTATAAGTCTTGTAGTTTTTTAAGTGAAAATGTAACTTGAAGATGGGGTGGACACGAAAACCTTCATTCGCCTTGCAGTTGCTGTTTGTAATTTTAAAGTATTTGAATTTCAGTAGTAATTAATAAATATCACACTCAGGTGTGTAAGGTGAATATTAGATAAACTATCTAACTCTGAAGAATACATTCCGAAATACAACAGCTGTAAAAATAAAACAATAATAATATTATACCAGAACTACAGCATCCTGGAAGTGTCTCAACAAACTCAGAATGACTCAGCACAAAACAATCAAGAATCGGCCATATTATTAAAATACGAAAAAAAAAACAAGATCATTATATAATCATGGGTTCAATAACCCCTGTTCTTGCTAAGTCTAACACTTTTCTTGTACCTACTACAAAATAAATTTTAATGACCTTGATATACACTTGATATTAGAAGAATGTGCAAGGTACGCTATGTCGCTTCCTGTAGTGTTAGGTTACTTGACAATTGCAGTTGCAGTTATCAATGGAAAAAGTGCATAGTGTTTGCCTTTTACGCATTTCCGCATTTACTACGGTATATTGTTTGACGTAGGTTCTAACATTCTTTAAAGACAATCCATATTGACACTAAAACATAAAAAAGTACTAAGTTATAATCTAGACTAAGACATATTAAAGACCAAATATGACCCCGATTCCAATATACAATTTAATCATCGAAAAAGTTAGAATTTCCTCTCTGGAATGTCGGTTGAAAATGTAAATCCAATAACAAATAGACATTACCCTAGCATTGACTTCTAACTCAACGAGGACTTTAAAAGATAAAAACATCTATGACATAACTGTCTTAAATTTACACGTGTACCCATAGCATACGCCAAACATAATAAAATCCACATAATTGACAATAAGCAATGAAATAAAACTGCAGTTAACATGAAATAAATCAGAGTTAATGAGTCTAACGGCGTAGTTAATGAGCTGTATAGTGGATACTGCTCAAGTGAAACAAGTAAATTATCAGCATCACGGTCATGATCACTAACGGTATGAGATGACACATCTTCATAAATAAGCTTCAGGCGTACTTTGACGAGTTCTGAAGCGTCCAGTTTAGCTTCTTGCAATTTAGCTCTCTCACGTTGGCCAACTTATTCACACAGAAAAAATCAATCAAAAGGCATTTATTCAAAGTAGGCTGAAAACAGCACTTTTCGAACGTCAAAATTA
>NWSH02000078.1:4800101-4866357 GCA_002382865.2 Heliothis virescens | reverse complement strand
GCTGCGGTGGTGAGCGTTAGACCTATCTGCGACGATTAACTCGCGTGGGACCGCCGGAGCCCCGCAGCGCCGGAGCCGTGACAGAAAACATCCTGCTGCAAAAAATTACAAGTTCAGAATCAACTTAAATTTAGGACTTTTACTGAAAACGGTTTTATGTTTTACGTCTATTATTGAATGTTATATTTATGACAAACGGATTTAGGACATATTGGGTCTTACTATAAAAAACACCTAGATTTCAATCCTTAACGAGAGTATTCTCTCAACATTTACCACGGTCGTGCGGGAGTTTTATATAATTACCGGTAATTGTGAATAATTAACTACATTTACCATGTGCTTTGGTAATTATCTATAATTACCGGTAATTATAGATAATTACCGATTGCTTATATTTACCGTAACATATGCACAGGGACAGGTGCACTCTATTACCTCACTCTTATAATGTGACACGAGGAGAGCGATCGCAGAACCTACTGCTTAATATGTTTTTCAAAAAAAAAAAACACATATAATAAGGATTAATGTACGCTAATTCTTATGTAGCTGAAAAATACAAAAATGCTGAATATGTAAAGCTTTTGGAAAGCATTGGTAGAACATGGTTTATTCCACAAAAGAAGTCGAACTATACTTTTGTGTTTCATATAATTTGTGTTTCATGCACATTCTAACATACGACTCCTGAAGTCATCCAATTTTATAAACAGCCCCTAAGTTTACGTCAACAGGTTTGGGGGACCATTAGAAAACAGTTTCATGTTCACCAAACGTTATGGGTGTTTTTTACTCTTCGTAATCACCAAATCGCTTTCTCCTGTCGCTTACACCACACGCCATGAATCAGTCACTTATACTCCGCGCCAATTCATTACCAGCTCTACTTGTTTGCAAATTAGTCTTTGTGTTAACAATAGGGACGCATGATAATATGGCTGATAGTACTTGGAACTAAAGGACTGAACGACCTCAATATAGTGGGACTTTTGCTATGAGAAAAATGCCACGGTATCTGGTTTAAGCGACTTTCGATTATTAAAATTTTAACCGACTTTCAAGAAAAAAATCCTCTAGTCGACGGATTTTTTTTATAACGTAAGTAATATAACCAACCAGCTTCCACCAGTGGTTTCGCCAGCTTCCCGAGGAAATTACTTCCCGTACCCGAATAAAACGTAGCGTCTATATAATTCTGATATATAAGTTACATAACTGCCAAGTTTCATCAAAATCCGTCCAGTAGTTTTCGCGCGAAAGACTAGGTACCAAACATTCACACATTTATAACATTATAGTAGGATATAAAAATAAATATTAATAGTAAATCAATCATTACCCATTTTAGTCTTTCAACTAAGATTATATCATCTACCTAGACTTTTCCTTGCTTGTTTAGTTTACGTCTTTAGTTTACGTTTCCTCAGGTTTCGTATGTTAAAAAAAATGCTTTCCAATAAATTGAACTCAAACAGTGAATGCAATAGAAATTGTGTTCAAACATGGCCGCATATCAACACACTGTTATCAATAATTACTGGTCATACGCATGTAATTTATAATAGTACAAAGTATACAGACATACACCGCTTTATAAATACATTCCTTATCAAATTAGGTCGCTTACAAAGAAATGTCGCGATAATTTTGCAAATAATTTTAAATTACATAAGTTGATTATCTTTCACGGCTACTGAGATTATTCTTGGGTCACCATTTTGTTTCTTTTATACGCAGTATAACACGTATTATTACAAGAAATATTTAAAGTAAGGGGCTAAAGTAACAATTGCAAAATTCATCCTAATAATGTAGTAACCGTAGCGTTGAAACACACAATACCGCTCCCTGTATTTTCAATTTACAAGGTGAAGTCACAAAAATATAAACTGTATTTGAGTTCTAAATTCAAACTGCAACCAATGAAATCTCAAAGGCCCTGAAAATATACACCCTTCAGTTATGTAATAAGAACTCTTTTATCTAAAAATAGGTAACGGTTTTTCAAAGTTGTGGAAGAATTTATTCTTGAAATAAAGCCTTGAGTGGAAGTTGCATAATTTTATTTTCAGCTCCTTGCCTTATAAGGAGTCTTTAGTTTTTATAGCTAACCCAATTAAAATGTAAGTACTTTATTACTGGGCAAGCACTTGATAACATTCGATAGCTGTGCTTGCTAAAATGCATTCTTCATCTTCATCAGCCTTTTTATCGTCCCACTGCTGGGCACAGGCCTCCTCCCACACAGAGAAGGATTAAGCGTAATCACCACGCTTGCTCAATGCGGGTTTGTGATTTCAGACTTTATAGTCCAGGTTTCCTCAAGATGTTTTCTTTCACCTTTAATTAGCCATTGGTGTCTAAGATATACTTAGAAAGTACATACAAACTTAGAAAAGTTGCATTGGTACTTGCCAAAATGCATTAATTTTGCTAAAATAATGACAATAGAAATTATTTAATAATTAATCAAATAACAAATGAAATAGAGGTATTATCAATATAAAGCCCGGTGCATAAGCAGCGTTTTCTCGTTATCAAAATAATGGCATAACTCCGCGGTTTTCCTCAGAAAACCGCGCGAATTCGCTCCATGAAACTTAATTAGAAACGTCAGTGAATGGGTGTTACTAAATTTTGTGTTGCTTTGAATTGCTTACTTAGAAATTCTATCTTAGATTGTACCATGCAACATCTAAGGGGTTGGAATAGCTATTTCCTGCATTTTCTTCGTACGGAAGGAACTACGTGCATAATGGCTTTAAAACTTGATATATTTTTTATTGTTATCTTATTTACTATTTCCTATTGGAATATTAATATTCTGGACCATTTAAATTATGATAGGAATAAATAGATCGAAGTACTAACTTCAGAATAATTTTTCAGTATTTTTATTATTTACCGAAAATTCAGCACTATTCGCATTTGCATTACTTCAGATCTATTTAATAAAAATATGAAGTTTATTTAACGCTCCTACATCCGAGAAGTTTATATTTTTGTAAGTTTTATTATTTAATTTTAGCCGCTATTTCAATTCTATTTTTATCATAACTACACATACCCTTTTATACAGTACTTTTTAAGTTGTTTTACATAATTCACACTGCAGTGAAAGCAAATTGCGAATTTCCACTTATGCTATCGTATTCATGGAATGGCGGATTACTTTCCTTCATGTAGGGAAAGAAAGAGAACTGTTATATTAACTTGTAGTTGGGTTAAAGGAGTTGTAGGCGAAAAACTATGTGATTGGTGGACGATGCCGATGTTGGTAGAAAGATGTTCGTAAGGCAAAGAATATTGTTATATTGTCTTAAATTGGTTTTATTTTGAAACTAATGAAAAATTCTGCATTTCAAGACTTAGCTTAGGTACTGAAAAAAGTTCTTAGGAAAAGTAAGTTCATTTCGATGTGCCGTATTTACATAAATACCTCACCTTCTGTGGAATAGCATATCTGCAAGAAAACATATGGAGTTCTAGATTATGTTTCTAATTTGTATTGTCGTAAGTTATAAGTACTTACCGCTTTTTTAAAAGAGTAGGAACTTCTAAAAAAATGTTGATATTGATCGCTCATTCAAATTTATTAATGTTAAAAGTTTATAGACTATAGTTTCAAATTGTCTCAGAATAACATAAGTATGTACCTACACAGTACTGAAGGTGTATGACCGTTCCTTCCGAGAATACTGACTTCACTTAACGACGCGATTTCGCGCCGATATTTTAAGGTTAGCAGTTTATTTCAGGCTTAGGTATTTTTTTATTTTTGTTGAAATTCCTAGAATTCCATCATACTTAAATAAACGTTAATGATATCTTTTTGTAACGGATAGATCAATTTTGCTATGGTCTATCTATTGATTTGATCTGAGCCGCCTGCATACATACACTGCCCATCACCTTCTTCTAATGAAATTTTTAGACTCACGCCCTGTTTCACAGGTCATAGACAAAGTTCTAGATAGTTATCTGACAGATAATACCGTAGAAATGTTTATAATTTTGATTACTTTTCTATGGCTTTATCTGTCAGTGCACCTCTGAAACTGACCCTTGACCTTTTTACTCGCTAGGAAACCAAGAAACTCCATTTATTCAAATGCATCCTGATCAAGGAAATGCAAGCTAATATTTTCATCAGATAACTACGATAATTTATAGAAAAACTTGGCCATAACTGGTAAACTTACTTAAATATTTAAGTTCAGAACTTCGACATACTTTACTTGGACGATTGCCAAAATCGGCTTGCTCTCACAAATTGGGATGCATGAACTATTTGCGAACCTGGATTTTTTATATATATATTTATTGCTTTGTATTTTATTTATAAGTAGAATAAATAAACTATGCTCTTGGCACAGCTTTTATTATATAAAAAAACTTTTTCAAACTTCAAATATTTATTGCGATCATGAGTAGATACATACCTATGTAGATGTTATAGAAGGAAGATACCTGCCTTGTTAAGGCGCAGCAACACAATTTTAATATAAAATGGCACTCATTTAACGGGGTAGTTGTAATTAGCAGTTTTGGTAAGTTAAAAATTATAAATGGCAAGTTTAATAACTATTTCAGCAGTTAAAACTAAGCAGTAAAGTATACAAAAATGAGTAATAAAAAATAATGAAATGGATCACTGAATATATAATTGAGCAGCAAAATAATTAAATGAGCAGTAAAAATGATTAAATGAGCAGTTACGTGTGGGGCAGTAACAAATCGGAATTTGTCGGTAAGAAATCTCATTCTAAGCAATTCTATAAACAATGAGGTAGTAAAATGCAAGCAAGCAGGCAACATGCAATCAAGCATGCATCATGCAGCAGGCATGATTTCTGTCATGGCTCCGGCGCTGCGGGGCTCCGGCGGTCCCACGCGAGTTTATCGTCGCAGATAGCTTTAACGCTCACCACCTTAGCCTCGGCTTGCTGGCCGGCTGAGCCGGCCAGCCTCAGCCGCGGTGGCGAGTGTTACAACCACCTGCTCCTCAACTCGCGGGCCACCTCGCCCCTCCGCGCCTACGCGATAGTGAATTACACTCTAGGGGTAGGGCAGACAAGACTACGTGGAGTCGGATTTACAGCGATTCGTTTTTGCCATTTAAACCTAGTTTATGACAAACTTGTTATGGACAATGAATTTCGGAAATAAAAATTTTGGTGACGAAACGGAGTGATGACCTCGCTATGATCTGCTGAACTGTTTATCGAACTGCTCATTCCGTCATTTTTACTGCTCATTCGATTATTGGACTGCTCAATTATTTTTAGAATTGACATTGTGTGATAAAATAACCCAACTAATTGTTTTTTTTTACTGTCCATGTTTTACTGTCACAATAATTAATCAACCGCCATTAAATTAAATAACTGCTCAATATGTTTTTCAACTGATCATAATAACATCTCGAATATTTAAATAACAGCTCAAAAAATTAGTTCCCATATAAAATTACTTACACACTACCTGTAAATATCTATATAAGTATATTTTTCTCTTTTTTTACTATTTAACCAAAAACAGCATTACGCCATTTTTATCCGACTACCAAGGCGACTGTTTCTAATGAAGCAATCGTCCCTCTTTAAATTACAAATATTTCAAACTTTACAACAAGACAATCTGAAGTCACCATTCATGAAAATGACATAGGTACACTTATGACCAAACCCTTATCAGAAAACATTTTAATACAAAACCTATTCCAACTACATAACATAATAGAAAATAGGTACATTCAAGCACAAAAGTGTGAGGCACGCGGAAGGCCATTGTTGTCACATTCCTCTCACACAAGTTTACTGCCAACAGACTTGCTAGCGCCTTATACAGTAACTGGATGCGATTGTACTTACGGGGAAAGGACGTGTGCTTTGGTTTTTCTATTTAAGTGTACTTACTTGAGCTACTTGGTAATGCAAATATAGTAAGCTTACATTGGAAGAACCATTTTTGTTGGAAAGTTCGTTACTATTACAGTGTGTTTTTAACCGCCTTCAAAAAGATAGTTTCTCAATTTGACCGCGTATAAAATTATCTCATTTTCATCATCAATTCTAATAGAAAAGAATCAATATTTCTTTTCTATTTTGTATAATTTGTCGCATATTTTCTTTTTGGTGAAATAAAATTGCTTTTGCACAATGCGATAAGTTACCAAAATAACAGCTAATGTTTTTTCATTGATTGTTTCAGGTAAATATAAAATTGACGTTTGTGATCTAGCCATGGTGTTCAGGACTAGGGATTATCATATCAAGCAGTGAGACTTCTCCAGACATTATATTACTAAGACAGCATTATATATGTATATTAAAATATTTAAATACTTGTTTATTGTTCGCACCACATAAATTTGCGTCTTTGAAGTTAGCCATTTGAGAAGTACCACCATAAGGGTATTTACTAACCATGCTGTAACAACATTCTCGGCGCGCCCGAATAAAAAGTAACCTATAGCCTTTCTCGATAAATGGGCTATCTAACACAGAAAAAAATTTTCAAATCGTACCAGTAGTTCCTGAGATTAGCGCGTTCAAACAAAAAAACTCTTCAGCTTTTTAATATTAGTATAGATTAGTAGGTATCTCCTATCTCAATTTCATCTAAAACTATTTTAACGAAATAAACTCCATGTACTACGGGTAAATAAACAAAAGTATGACGTAAACTTCAGGTGAAACATAGAGCTGAACCCTAAACTTTAAGTCTACCTTTTTTGTCACGGCTGAAATAATCACTGGCTCGAGCTACCTACTAATTAGCCCGTTGCCACCTAGTAGTTTACCTACTAAAAAAGGCATTGGTAATTTTGGATCGATCCTGTACCTGTGAAAAAATAACAGGAGACCAAATATACGAATCGATGTTTGTAATTCTGTATCCAATTAGTATTGGTAATTTCTCAACTCTTTATTTATATTTTCTTTAGTTCTGGCTTCTACTGCATAGTTGTAATTACTATACAGGTAAATTTTAAAGTAATAACCAGTTAAGTAATTGCAAGACAGTTGTGTAAAATTTAAGTAAAACTTAGTGTGTAGGCACCCAAATAAAATGCTTACACTATTTCAACGTTTCAAGTACCAAAACTTTCAAATAACCTTTAAGATACCTCAAATGCACACACAAAAATTATTATTACACAAAACTGCCTGAGCTGTGCAGTACCACCAAAATGTAAACAAATATGCTAAACTTGTATCGTAAAAGATCAGCACAATTCGTACTAACGATAACTGGGTAATTGTTAATTTTATCGTTATTGTTCATATATATGACAGGGCCGGATTAGGGAGACCATTTGAAATTTTCGTGTAACATCTGAATAGATGCAGTACGCTATGTGGGTTAGTAAGCAGTATGTTATTAATTGTGGGAGCTCCTGATATGAATTTAAAGTATGTATTGTATTGTATAGGTAAATCTCATTCTTATTCTAAACCACAGGAAATAAACTTAGAAAATCATAAGCATTTTAACAACAATAATGGTTAGTGTTTCGTGCATAGGAGAGTACGTTAATGTCGGTCCTGCGACTGATCCCTCTCCGGTCGTGTCGGATTGCCGTCCCATCGGGCTATGAGAGTGAAGGAATAGGGAGCGCACCTATGTCTCCTAAAATGCTTGTGCACTATTGCAGCTGGCTGATATCCTTATAAGAGAAAATACCCCGTGGCTGACAATCGGCCGCCACTATTATTACTGGTTAGTTCGGGACCATACCTTAATCCGTCCCTGTATAAACTACAGAAGCAGTCAACATGTGAACATTATCAAAATGTTGACTCAACTGTGATGCTCCGAGTCCTCACTTTATGCAAATTTATTGATACCCTACACAAACAAACAAACAAATGTGTAGCGCAGATATTGTTTATTGTTCACATTTCTCTGTGTAAAAAATATCGTGCACTTAGTACGGAAACACATGCGATATTAACTGGGAAATTCTTTAAATCTGTTGTTAGGATTAGCTTCTAGTCTATACTGGAATAAAATTTGGCGCCCAACATGGGATTAGTTTGATTTTTGTGGGTGTCAGTGTCTGACTACATCTCAATAATTATATCAATTCGACGATAATGTACTAAAGCCAAACATTATCTACCAACCTCAGTTTAACTTCATAAATCTTCAATAACCCACTTGTTAATACATCCCACGCAATAAAGAAAAAAGGACATTATGAAGTTTAAAATGTCAGCTGATCACACGGCCAATAGACAGCGAAACGAGTTGCGATCAAAGGAGTCGCCGACAGGTGTAAAGGAATCATTAACTGCGGTCCAGTCAACACACGGGGGTGGCGATAAATCTTTTGTTGATGTTTTTGGTGGGCGAGGAAGTTATTGTGAATATTTGGGTGTGTATCCGTACTTATGCAAGCTTTCCCTTTTGGTCATTGGTACACCCGTGCATCGGAGAGCACGTTAATGTCGGTCCTACGCCTGATCTCTCACCGGTCGTGTCGGATTGCCGTCCCATCGGGTTATGAGAGTGAGGGAATAGGGAGTGCACCTGTGTCTGCGCAAATGCTTGTGCACTATAATATGTCCTGCGCTGCTGGCTGATCTCCTTATATGAGAACAGCCGCCATGGCCAATAAACGGCTAGGAGGCCATCATCATCCCTCAAAGTATAGATCAAATCAAATAGAAGCATGGTCTGGCTCTTTTCCGATAAACTGAGCTGATGAAACTGAAGATAGCGATGAAATTTGGTATGATGGATGAAAGATGGTAGCCCTGGAGGTCTGCATAAAAAAATGTTCACCGGGTACTTAATTGCCAGTGTTTGCCTCCTTGGTTTGAGCTTCGATTTCCGAGTCTGTCCTCCGTCCTTCGAGAACATCCACTGTATGAATGAGAGTCCAGTGTATGGAGTGTAAACGCGACTAATCAAGAGCTGAAAACACTTAATGTCTTTAGGAATCCGGATATCTTTTAATACGATATCAAGACATAACACGTAACTGACCACTCCTCACATCTATATACCCGTATCCTAAACTGCGATTGGTCACCAGAACGTGCTATGAATAACTTAGCCGAGCCTCAATCCATCGAGGCACCTCACGCGTCACGTTCGAGTAATCAGTCATATTGTGACAGATGCACGGGAATAGAATGCTGCTCCGGCCTTGATGCAATGCTTTTGGAAATGCAGAAATTGTAGGAACATTTGGCTCTTGCCTAAAGCCCGTAGGAATTATAGGAACATCTGGTTCTTGCCTAGATCTCTCTATAGCTTTAAGATACGTTCTCAAAATAATCTCGCGATTTTCAGAAACAATATACTCGTGGATGAATTCCTATAAAAAATAATCTGCAACTTATAGGCATTAGTGAAATAGCTCAATTTCTTCTCTATGTACATCGTCATAAGCTTTTTTATCGTCCCACTGCAAGGCACAGGACACCTCTCACAGAAAAGGAAAGCGTTAATTTTCTATACATATTACTTTTTAAGTTAGAAAAAGCTATTAATGCTGGCATTTTAGTCATTCTTCTTATTTTAAATATCAAATTACATAGACCATGTAACATCTTACACCAAACAATTAAAAACCTTAAAATAATTCGCCAAACAAAACTGATAACAATAGCCTTGATAGCGAAAATGTTAAAAAACAAGCCAAGTTCGAAATTAATATCAAAAATCAGAGCCAAGTTTCCCGTTCGAAAGTTTTGTTAATACAAAAACATAATTAACAAAATAATGCAAAACTCTTGAAAGTTTTAATGATGTTACAAGATATTCGTTGCAATTAGTGTACAAAGGGCTCAACTGTATTAATAATTTGTTTGAGAACTTGCAACCTTGGACCTTCGGTTCTGACTAGCGAACTTTCTTAAACAACTTTGTTTTTTAAGTAATATTTAATAGTGCTTTACAATATTTTCAGTGGGCGTTTAAACTAACTAAGGTGTTTTTAATATAAATTTCAAAAAGAAGATAATATTTACACACTTTTCATTTGACAAAAATATCAGCCTGTTACAGAATCTTCTACCGAAATATAATCCACAAGAAAAAACAATCTATATTAAATATGCATTGAACTTAAAACATTGATCATTTTTCGCACATACAAACAAGATAATCAAAACCTAATTTGATTATATAATGAGTAACCTGCACAAAACTATATTGAAAAATTGTCTGGCCGTTCGAATCACTGCATCTAAAACTAATAAATTATCAAACTAAAGTAAGTTTAGTTCAGTCGACACACACAACACAATACTTAGAACTACATGCAATAATATCAAACAACATTTAAATATTTATGCAAATCGTGCATCGCGCCCGTCTGTCCAAGCCATTAGGTTGCCAATGGACTGATCGGGCATAATATCTTGCAATGCATTAGAAATGGTCGTGCAACGTGTATTGTGCCATGAATTTAATTATTTGTATGATGTTTTGTTTGCGTATAGTCTGGACTGTTGCTTGTTTGTGAATTTGATTTGGTAACTGAAAGGTTACGTATAAATTTTCTTAGAAAATACTTGCAAGTGCTAATTAGTTATAAGTTAATTTCTATATGTGCATATTTTCACTCCAAACTTCCAAATGATCTAAATCTGTGAAAGTTTCTAAAAAGTAAAAGTGATATCAGGAATTTATCTCATGACATAATATTGCTTTATGTTTCTTATTCCTGTGCCAATACATACATGACTAGCTGTTATCCCGCGGTTTCACCCGCGGCCCGGGGAAATTACTTCCCGTATCCCGATAATATAAAACCTATGTTACTTGAGGATAGTCCACCTTCCCAATAGAATTTTTCAAATGGGTTGTGTTGTGGTAGTTCTGGATCTTCATTCAGGGTTTCAAATGGGTTGTATAGTTCTCAATCTTTCCTCCATATTTATATGTATTTGTATTTTGCTAAATTCTAAACAGTCAAAGTAAATAAATAGTAAATAGTCCAAGTTCTAACACTTCAAAAATCAATTGTTCTACAATTCGTGCGAATATACTATCATTGTTAGTTGTTTACTAGTAAGCTTTTGTTACGCGACTTAGCAACGGTGCGTTCACAATTCGCCACGCACGCGGTCGTGGGCTGCATACAAAACTAAATGCTCAGACAATGACTGACTTGACAATCATTATCATTTAGACATGACTTACATCGCGTACAATAGATCTTAATCCTAACTAAGGAAAAGTAAGTTAGTTTGATACGCTGTGAAACAGATGAACTGATTAGGAATTAGTGTAAGTGGAATCTAGCAGTAGCAGCAGAGCAGCTGCTTTTCTTCATCCGAGTGCGGGTAGTTCCCTCATAATGCGGATGAAAACGTTGGAAAACCGCTAGCGTAATTTATGCGATAGTACTGTCTTTAACTGTAAAACGGTAATACTGAGGAATGGACTTGGATAAAATTCTTATAAGTAATAGATGGAGAAAAGACATAAAATAGGTTTCATCGGGGTACATTCAGCACAGTTTCGTGACAGAAATAATTCAAAATATATTTTAGCTGATCTAAAGGATCAATCAAAATTATAGTAAGTAGATCTTAATAAATATCCTCCTCGTAAAAGGTTAATCGAACTGCTCATTAGACCTCATATAAATATGCTTTAAAATAAACCAACAAAACCGACGATCTATTGCCAACAGTACCAGTTTGAAAAGGTCACATGTACCACGATGTGGGTAAGAAATGTCTTCCAAATGCACTTTGTAAGTGCATGACATTTAAGTTGCCTAATTAACTAAGGTTAGGAAAACTGAGTAGAAAAATTTCATATAATATCTTATTTTGAGATTTTATTAGGTACTTAAAATAGATATGTTTTTTTATGTTAGGTTTATGATTTTATGTAAAAACATTATCTTGAATTATAAAATTTTACGACCATTATTTTTTCTGCTCGACTTGGCGCAGACACTTCCGTGCCTCCAAATGCGCGACACCCATACTGACACTATGCTGGACAGGTTTGTTCTCTGTAACCCTTTTTACCTTCTGAGAAGGTAGGTAGGTTTTTTTTTAAGTGTCCATGGATTTTCCTACCGATTCTTCTCCATGGTCCAAATTTTGGAACCTTTCAACTGGTGACAGATTTTCATAAGATCCTGTATAGACCTTTACTGTTAAAACGCAACATTTGGACAGACAAGAAAGCATAGTATATATTATACTTGTATTGGTTAACTCTCTGGTATAACTCACTTTAATGGTTTCGAATTCACATCCTCGTACTAACGTGACCCTTTAGGTCATCACGATACTAACATTTAGATAACAATCGCTCCATAGAAAATAGTGATAGTTTAGCGGAACAACCTGAAATGGAAAGCAACTCGAATACAATGGGAATCGAATAGCTAACATAACATACATGAATCGACTAATTGATATCGATTACAGATAATTAGACTTCCGAATTTAATACATTATGTACAGACGACAGCACATCAAGTTACCACAATCTGTCAAATTTCTGCAATAGATTTTCAACCTTATTACAATGGAGGTAGGTTAACGTTCCATTGGTAAAATTTGACAGATTCGTATACGTTGACCTGCTGTCGTCTGTACGTACATGCTTTTTTATACATATTTTTTTTGTATATGGTACTTGAAAAAAAAATTACTGTGACATTGTAAAACTCTATCTTCTTCTCAGTTCTTCTTAGTACAGTCGACAGCAAGTCAGTGTACACAAAGCTGTCAAATTTCTGCGATCGATTTTCAACCTTATCACAATAGTATTAGGTTAATGTTCGATTCCTGAAAACCCTAAGAATAATTACTGACATGGAAATCAAACCTACACAGCACAGTGACTCACAGCAAACATGACATGATAATGATAGACACTTAAATGTCTATCAGGCTAGACATTTTAGCCAGAAATGCAATACTTACATGTTTGTGCAAGTAAACATTAACTATCTGATGGTTAGTCATTCGTCATTCCCAGTCAATGACTACTTAACACTATCTCAACATTTAAAGTAGGCAGCCTGCTTCATTCATTTGTTTCTCGGAAACGGGATGTACGAGAAATGGTGACGAACTTAGTACTCATTATAATATTCATGAATGGGTGAAATCACTAGAAAAATATACGGGATACCTACCTACTGAATAATCTTAAGGTAACTTTTGTAAACGTTTAGTGGAGTCTAATCGTGACCAAAAGGCTGGCTTATACTTCGGTCAAAGAATTTGCATTGCCATCCAGCGTAGCAATGCAGCCAGCCTTTTGGGCACGATCCCCGCTGACAGCGATGCGGATGAGTTTTTTGATACTTTTATAAGGTAATATAGAGGAAAGATTTTGTGTTTGTTTGTTTATAGGCTCCGAAACTACTGAACGGATTTGAAAAATTATTTCACTGTTGGAAAGCTAGACTATCCCCGAGAAACGTAGGCTATATTTTGTCCGGGTATGGAAACAAGTACCCTCGGGACATGGGTGAAACCACGGGAGCCAGCGATAGTCAATATTGTAGCGGTTCTAGCCGCGTCTCGTGGGAAGTACTTCACCCATCAGAAACTCGATTAGACTATAATGTGTACCAAATTTTATTGAAATCGGTTCAGTACTTTTGACTTGTGAAAAACTGGCAGGCAGACAGAGTTACTATCGCATTAGTATACTATTAGTAAGAATAACATTCATTTAACGACATAGCGTTTTATTATATACTTATTATGTTTTTTTTTTCCGAAATCCTGTATTTTACAAAGTACGTTGTTATATTTTATCCCTAAAATATGCAATTACCACACGGAAAGCAGGCAAATTCGCATGGAAACACCAGTACATAAATAATATAAACATAAAATAATGTCTGTTGGTCACGGCGTCACGCCAGCGTTAGCGTGACAGAAACTCTTAGTTAATTATAGAGGTGCGGTTAATTCTTTTAGTTATAGCTTTTTAACTCGCTTTCTATGTCTGAGGGCGTCAACTAACTGCTTTGGTTACAGTATGCTAATCTTTACTGAAGGATACCTTGACCTAGACCCTGGTATATCTATACTATAGCTGCAGGCTGATATTATAAAGCTGAAGAGTTTGTTTGAACGCGATAATGTAAGGTACTGGACTGCTTTAAAAACTATGTCTGTGTTAAATGGTCCGGTTATTTAGGAAGGCTATAGATGCTATAGACTAGACTTTTAGTAGTTCCCACGGGACAAGAGTCAAACCGCTGACGAAGATATTTATACATATAAAAAAACACCGTTCTTCTTACTTTGTATGGGGCCTGGGCCCTGATTCACTTTCTTAAACTTAAGCAACAACCAATTGTCACTACAATGAGACTCAATTACAACTCCAATACGATTGAAGCGTTATTGGTTATTCTGTTTACACTTTAATGTAAACACAAATTGAATAAAAATCTACTTGTAATTTACTGTCAGATGACAGATGACAGACCAATAGCATGTCATTGGAAAACGATTGGTCTTTTAATATTAACAGAATAACTGATAATAGTAATATTTGCATGAAAGATAAAAATATCAAATATTCATAAAATACTATCTGGACCAATCCGCGAAACTACATTTTACTAATATGATTTTTAATCATTATTATCTACCAATGTATTTTTAAAGATCATTAAGTTGGTAGGTACAAATACCTATAATTTATACTGTATTAACACTTCAATTAACAATTAAATAATTAAAATGGCAGCAATAATATCAGTGAGTCATATTCCAGTCGTCTACAAGCAGCTTCACGTTTCTTCAGCAAACTGAAAACACATGTTTCCTTTATTAGGACACAGTTTTATAAACAAAATGTTCACTGATTCACCGCGCGTCTGATTCGTGGTGTATGGCCTAAAGTGTAAGCGGGTGGCGAGTTACGATTATTGTCAATCTGAAATACTACTTATTTTACATTAGTGTTGAAATTATTACAAAAAAAAATTTTAATAATTCTATCCTTCATTACAATTTAAGGATTGAAGATGTCAAATACGTAGCTAAGCAAAAAGGAGAACCTTAGCAGTTACGTTGTAGTGGATACGTTGTTACGGTGTGGCTCTAAGCATATCTACTTGAAAATTATAGTAATAGAACTGTTAAACCACATATTTGTAAACGATTAGGTACCTACGAGCGATCTGGATGCAAATGCAAAGTGATGCGAAAACAACAGACAGTTGATTCCTACGTGGCGTTGCGCGGGGACTGAGCTGCGCTGTAGCACACCGTCCATTTTAGAATTCGCTTCGGATCCCTCACTTTGGCGTTCGCGTTGATTCGCCCACGTAGGATGCACCTACAATGTTGGGGCTATCTAAAAATATAAACGAACACAAAATCGCTACCTTTAACCGCTACCTCCTACCTCTTGCACCAATCACGCTTTACCCTATATGGTTCACAAGGTCAATCGAGTTGCGTAATCGAATATTTCGAGTAGTGATTCGATGTTAATAACGATGACAGCATGCATCGTTTACGTGACACGATCATCGCCTTATAAGGAATAATATCGTAAAAGTGATATATGTGAAGTCTCCTACGCTATTTGAGATGAGAGACGTTTGTTGGGGGACTGAGAAAAATATAGAAATTCTTTATTTATTTTTTTACGTTTAAGAGTCAGGAAATTGAATGAAATCTATACTAATATTATAAACAGGTGAAATTGATTGTTTTGTTTGTAGGGGGTAATCTCTGGAAGTACAGACGACAGCAGGTCAACGTATACGAATCTGTCAAATTTTACCAATCAAATAGTAACCTACCCACTGTTGCGATAAGGTTGAAAATCCATTGCAGAAATTTGACAGATTGTGGTAACTTGATGTGCTGTTGTCTGTACTTTTCACATCAATCTACTACAACCTGTCAAATTTCATCAATAGATTTTCAACCTTATCACAATAGTGGAAGGTTAATATTCAATTGGTAAAATACAGATTAGTTTCCGTTGACCTACTGTCGTCTAAGAACAATAAAATCGAGACATCATAGTTCAGTTATGAAAATAGTATTTATTTCAGGGCACTGTACAAAGTTTTACGTCTAAACGAAATTAGTCAAACGTAATTAATGCAAGTCACTGACGACTAATGTTCTGAACGACAGACCATTTATTTTAACGAATTCATATTTCAACTAGGTAATTATTACTTTGATGATTTATTTACACTGAGTTTGTTAAATAAATACTTACATTGTTCCTTTATTAAAAGGAATTTTAACTTTTTCTTAGATATGACCTCCTTTCCCTAACAAACTTTGGTTTGCTAATCTAAGAAACCGTTGCGACAGAGTATTTTCAAATTCACCTAAAGAAAGGGTCATTAGGTGACATGAAATTATTATAGAAACAAGTGAAGATTGCTTATTAAGTAGGTCTCTAATCTATACTAATATTATAAAGCTGAAGAGTTTGTTTGTTGGTTTGTGTGAACGCGCAAAAATTGTTTCAGTGTTAGATAGCCCATTTATTGAGGATACTTTTTATCCAGGTGCGCCGAGTAGTTCCCACGGGACGCGGGTGAAACCGCTAGCAGAAGCTAGTAAGTTAATATACCCGGTTAAGTATACCTTAGTAGGTATACTAACCCGGGTATATTAACTTATTACTAACTATTTAAAATTTCCGAATTCTGAATTTTATTAGAATGTCGGAATGGTGACTGGAAGCAGTACCTGCTGCATAATACACAACAGAATATACAGAAAGCCGACAACGCACTTGAGAGTTCTCTGGTGCTGTGAATACTATTATCCATGAGAGGCGTTAATCACTTTCTTCCCTAGAACAAAAAAAAACATACAAACCTTAATTATAGTGTTTTTATTTTAGCATGAGTTCCCTGGCAGTTCATATCTGATAGTTAGAGTTATGTAACCTAATGAAACTTAATCGATTATTATATAAAATCGAATCGGTTGACAAAGAAAATAGAATCAGAATTTAAAAATTTTCATATGGCCACTACTCTACATCGATTTTTGTTCGATTCAGTAACTTGCGTCAATCTCTATTGACGCAAGTCACATTCCGTTTCGTATATCTGTAATTTTCGACATTCTTTAAACTCGTATTTTTTTTACATCGATTATTAAATTTATTAGCCATTAATATTTATTTAGTTCATTTAAAATATGAAAAAATATAGTTTACTGGGTAATTAACAAAGAGACAATATTTTAAAATAACTTTATTTTGTTGGTTTGTTGTTATAGCTCTAAAGCAGTTTGCGTGTGATGGAAAAATTTGAACTGTCAGGGAACTCATCATAACGTGAAAACGGTATAGAATTACTTAATTAAATAATTAATTAATCAGAATTTTCATCACACCCATCTAATCAGGGCTGCATTAGATTAGGTCAAGATTGCATACAATTACTTAAGTATTAACGCATTCTGTTGAATCACTGTGAACTCGGAGTGCATACATAATGGTGCATTGATTAATGAATCAGCTAATTGCAGAATGTCAGGCATACTGAAGATAAGAAGGCTTTTCCTTTCACTAAGACTAGATTTGAAGACAAAATAACGCTTTAAACTTAAGTATTTATTTAGTAAGTAACGTGGAAATGCAAAAGGTAAAATTACCCATTCCCTTGTGGCTGAAGTAGTAGAAAGGATCAAGCTATGTTGTTCCTCCTGGAGCCCTCCGTGTTCCAGGTCCACAGTAATTCTTTAGAACAATCTCACACAACCCCGGTACAACTATATAGATATCTACATGCACGATATTTTTTTATTTCTTATAGTATCAAACTCTTTGTAAACAGTTTTACAGCTATAAAAATTCTAAATTCAAACCGCGTACCACCCGCCATCTAGCGGAAGCAATTATAACTACGAAAACAAATGAACTCGTTAAAAATCTCATTACAGTTTTTGCAACAGTTTTAAATTGCAAGAAGTCCTTGCAAGAAACCACAGCCAGAGGTTCACCTTCTTTAACTGCCAGTTTCACAGGTTCCAGATAGAGTCCTAGATAAATATCTGATAAATAATGCCATAGAAATGTTTTTCTATGGCACGATCTGAAGCTTTGCTTTTATAATATATACTTAACAATGATAAATAAATAAAATTTAAATCAATGGATTAATTAACATGCTTCAACAAATAATAATTGGGCATTTATTCTAACTTAATAAAATTCAAGTAAGAGACTACATTAAATATTATTTTCGAATTTTTTTACCTATTTTGTAGTTACCATAAGGAAATCGTAAAAATACCTGCAAGTTACGATTTAACACGGTTGAATCGTAAAACCATTTAATAGATACTATCCTTAAATTCCTAAATGGAATGTATTTCTCAAAAATCAATGAAATGAGTTCACGATAAACTTGAAAGGAAAGAGCTTTTAGTTTTCTAGCCTTGATTTGTGCAAAATCAAACGAAATAGGTCACTGGATGCAGGAGTTACGAACTTTTTGTTGTGATTCACTTATTATTACTTAGCCGTAAGAATTTTACACGAGGCTAAACACATTTATTCGCCTCTTTTTCTTCTAATTTTGCAATTTTTTTACTAAATTCTCGAATACATACATATCAATACATACATATCAATAGTAAATATAATTCTTTAAAATATTCCGAATGTTTTATAAATAAGCCCAGCGGGGTAAGTTATACAAATAATAATTGGAAATCTTAACGATATCACTTAATTAACAACTACTGTGCACCCGATACTACCGCCATCTATTGTTTGTCTAACGTACTGCATAAAGTAAACTATTTTCTGTTTTTAAATATTGTGCTCTAATAAAGTAAATACAATGTTTTAAGTATCATAAATGTTTGAATTAGTGGTTATGTCTGCAGTATCAAACATTAAAATGTTCAAATGTTACCGCAACTGAATATGTCCTTGTCTCCTGTCATATTACTAGGATACCCATGCATGAGGAAAATAATATTTAAATGCAATTGCAGATCGAACAATAAGGTAAAATACCACTCTATTATTCGGTTTCAATTTACTTTATTGTGAAGAACTTGAGAATCATTTATATTTATGCTAGTTTTGCTACTCGATAACAGATGGCGCTCCAAGCGCGCGCTGTGCAGTTGAAACTTCTTAGTCGTCTCTGTGACTATGTCTGTTGCTTAGAACGTTTGCAAGATGGCGCTGTATGTGCTTTAAGCTGTTATACAAATTTCAATATTCCGAGACTAAAATATGGATTCAATATAATAAAAATTAACAGTAGGTCGTCGGTTACGTTTCAATTACTATTTACTATGTAAACAATAACATTAGCGTAACGCACCACAATGTCTTGTTTACAGCTGCGATAAATCTATTTATAAACCACCCATCATGTCATTGACCCCGCTCAAATAAAAGCGCTAATAAGGGTAGAAATTTAACAGGCAATACTACCCAAGGGTGTTGCAATTTGTCGAGTCATTTACTGTGGACACATTTAGATCTGTTTGCATGGCTGTAAAGAGTCCACGCCCTTGCCTACCACCCACCCGCTGCACCAGTTTACAGAGACCTCACTCACCCCCCCTGACCGTTCAATTAAACACCGACCACGGAATGTTCCCTAACAACCTGATGGGTCTTAGTAAACTGGTCTAGAAGAACAGTGTCCACCCATTGGCAGGTGAGCACGATCACGTCACCTTCGCAATGGAATCGTAATCGTAAAACCTGACTAGTTTTCCGCGGACTCTGTCACTGCGAACTACCCTCATTTACTCCCTTCAGTCCATTTAACTAAAAGGCTTGTTCGGAACACAAAATGATTTGATGCCGCGTAGGAAATGAACTGGAAGTCCCCAAAAATATTGGAGATCATAAAAAGATTTTTTGCATCAAACTTGTGTAGAAGAAATAAGAAAATGAACAATATGAGGAGGAGAAGGGAGTCAGTGGCTTCTGTTTATAGAAAAACCACTAAATTCCTTACAGCCAATACTGCCAATTTCCTTAAGAAGAAACCAAACAATAAAAAATCTCAAATACTTATGGAAGCTGTAGAAGACTGCGAGGATAATGGCGAACAGAATGTAAACAAAAACGATGATACCAAAACAGATGATGACGACATAGGTGAACGAGACCTTGACTATTATCTAGGAGTTAGAAAGAGAGAGAGCTACTGGAGAGACCCGGCTGGCAAAGAGCAGATAAGGAAAGACTATCTCGTCTACCACTGCGGTATCACTGAAGAGGATTACGATAAAAATTATAAGAAAACGATAGCTTCGAAAGTGTCTTATGTCATACAACCAAGATTGAAGCAAGTGCCTTTTAAGATTCATAGAAAGAGAAGAAGAAACGGTGATTCAAGAGACGATTCGTGGCGTGAGAAGTCTGGGATATTCAAACTGTTTGCGTACAGGCGTGATAGCGAATATTCTACGTCGGATAGTTACAGCGAATGCGATTCTAATGAAGACAAACCTTCAGAGAGGCTGCGCTCCACTAACGAGGACGATATGGACGATATGATTGGATATCTTAACGAACTCGATGCATCTGGTGATAAACTAGCCGAGGTTCGTTTGATATTTGAAGACTTTTATACAAATAGGTTTCAAAACAAGACGACTGATAAATTCAGAACAAATAAACAATTCGATAAAATTCTAAAGAAATTATTGTTTTACAAATAAATGTGAATTGGTAACTGTACAATATTTTTATCACTATCCGATTCGCGTAATGGTTTACTTATTTCTTTTGAATTCTTTCTGTTATTCGTTACCATTGTTTACCATACTCATTCCTTTATTATTGTAGTAACATTTTTCCTTTCTTTCCAGGGTGTTCGGATAAAAGAAGTTTCTGAAGGGAGGCCCTGTGACAACTGCCCGGAATTGTGCCCCGGCTTCATCCCACACGCTTGGAGGTAAGTGTTTATCATAGAACACGGAAACTATACCCTCATCAGACCTTGGATCATGGCCGACCGAAGACTTTATGGCCTATACCTTGTGCATACAAATAGAGAAAATGTTTTCTCGTCTGCGGATCATATCTGCATCATTTGCATATAGAGCTATCAGCGTCTTCCGTCGACATATTTGTGTCGAAGCCTCGGTTTCTTTGTGTCTCATGTATGGTGTCACGTAGACTGTCTCACTTCGTATTTGGATCACAATGATTTCATTCCGTGTCTATACCTAATTTAGATGCGCCTTTGTCAAAAGTATCGAAGAAGTTGGCACTGGATGCACTTTATTGTTCTTCACGCTAAGGTTCAAGTTATTTAGAATTTCTTTATGCGGCAATTCGTTTTATCATGCGAATAATCTCGTTTATATTTCTGCTATAAATAGGGACAAATCTGCTATAAATAGGGATATCAATAAGTATGTTAAAACTGAGAGTGCACTTGAAGCACAAATGTGATTACATCCAATAATAACAAACAGATAAGTAACGTTCTATAATGCCTAGCCATTACGTTATCTAATGACTGTGACCGGGTCACAGATACGTTATCAACGATCGTTCACGCCACGCCAACAAACGTGATCGAAATCAACTAACGAGTGGTTAATCAGCCTTGCGGTGAGGCCAGCGCGTGCGCAACGCATCAAGAAAACTGTCCACTCTTGCTCCCGTGGTCATACCGAGCAGTCGTGTCGCTCCCAACGCAAACAACCCAACAATGTGTCTCTCGTTGAAACAATTGGAGTGGGCGGATGTGTACAGGCGCATCACGGGCACAGATAAAGAGCCGGTCAAAGAGAAAAAGATACAGAAATTCCCTTCGAGGGAACGAAATTTTGCCGTCAAAAGGAAGTTTAACAATAACATGAAGTCTCATGTTAACTGCGAAAGTTGCGCCCGCGTCGCTGAGAAAGAAAACAGGTGATGTGCTGAAGTGTGTGAATGTGATGTCTCGGATTCAGTGGATCTACGGATCGATATTGTGAACAATGTGTAATCGAACTGTTGTGACGATCACTCAATAACTGATATGTGATATTATGTTATAAAAGTTATGAATAAGTCGGTGCAAAGTGCGAAGAACCGGCTTTGTTAGGTGACTCCGGTGGCTAATCTCGGTGCTAAATCCTTTTTGCTCAACGTCATTCCATGCCTTTTTGTTGAATTGCTCAAAATGTATTTCTAAAATAACTCTCTGTGTTGAAGTTTGCGAAGTTTTATTGTTGAAGAATATAATGGCAGGATGTTAGCAAGCTACTGAAATATAAACAATGTGAATAGTATTGTGTTTAAAGTTACAAGGCTCTGTTCTAGTAAGAGCTTTGGAAACAATAGAAACTGCAACAACAGCCTGCTTAAATTTCATTGTCCATTAATTTTTTGGAAATAATTTGTTAATGAAATCTGGGTCCTCATTAACTGTAATTTAACTAAGTAAATGTTTATTTGAATACTTCGCTAATGTTACATGATAAATCGTATGTCTCGTTAGTATCCATACAATGTGTGTTATCATCAATAACGTTGGTGACGATCCCGGATGTTACGAATGCATGCAATTTTGAGTCTTATCAATGGTCTGTATGGTTCATTATTGTATAATCGTTATTGTTTAAACCGGTTCTTATGTTTTGATATTCGCAAAAGAAATAAACAAATCCATATTTTTCAATATTGTTATCTAGCAGTGTAGGAGTATTCATATATTACCTATATTGTCTTATGTAACCGTTAGCAATGCATCCTAAGTGGTTTCGATTGAGATGAAGGCTGAATAATTATTGTGTCTATAAATAAACGAGTTCAAGAGTTCATTTCATTATTTTATTTCTTATCTTATCTGTTATTGTACGCAAATATGGCTGTTACGTAAATTAGTTTATATACTTTATTACATCATAGTTTGTTGAACTATTATAAAGAGGTCAAAAGTCTTGTACGTGTAAAATGGTCCCTTGGAACTTGATTGGTAGATTTTTTCATACATTCATAGATACTAGTAATTTTTTCAATGATTTTTTCGTTCAGTTCTATTGAAGTTTTTGTTGAAAGAACATTTTTATTATTGCTTTAAATGGTAGTGTCGTATTACTCATAGATTCCAATTTATTTCATATCAAATTGAATGTGTGCTATATTGTGGTCAAATGAAGTCAGGCATTCTTCAGAACGAGGATGCGGGATCATAGCTTGGCAAGCGAATGTCTTCTTAACAACTGGTAGGTATATAGACTGGTATTCCTTCCACTTTATTGAACCCTGAAGGAGTAAGATAGGTAGGTATATCATTTCAAAAATCTTCACGCTTTTTTTGCGTGGTTTTTGTTTTATAAGTAGACTAGTTTCGCCGCTTCCCATTTCGAGCACTCGGGTAAATAATCTAAGTATAGCCTTCCACGATAATGGGGCTATATAACACTGAAAGAGGTTTTCAAATCGGCCCAGTGGTTCTAAAGATTTGAGTGTTCAAACTAACTATTGCCATGTGAATACATGAGAAAAAAAACATGTGATAGTAGTCTGTGTTGTTCAGACAGAAGTTTCAGAGATGTGGGCTAACAAGCAGAACAATAATACATCAGACACCAGATCCCTTTGTTTCTAGATAATTCATATCGATTAATGTTTAACACTTTACAAACAAATAATGCATACCAATATTTATTGTCAACCAGTGAGTGGACATTGAACGTTATTAAATACATTGGCACACATTATAATTATAATGCTGATACAGTAGATATTTGACCTCTATGTACCTATTGATGACAATACGCCTGACGATATTCTTCAAACCTTTCCTTATAGGTACGAACTTGCAGTATCGGAACTGGACTTTATCCTTATCCAATAACTTGAAAGTCAATCTTGTGATTCTAAAAAACTAATATTATTTCCATGAAAATAAAAGTTCAGTATAAGTAAGCCTATTTTAACGAGGATGACGTAGTGTAGGGTAAGACGCTTTTTATCCGAGTGCGTGGAGTAGTCCCCACAGGACACGGATTAAACTGCTGGCAAAAGTAGTGTAGGTGGACCGACGATTTGAAGAAGATGGTGGGCAGTGGGTGAATGTGGGCTGCCCAAGACTGAGATGGTTGGCGCTCATTGGGGGAGGCCTACGTTCAGCAGTGTAAGGCAATAGGCTCATTGACGATCTTCTTCTTATCGAGTGAGCTGCTGCTTAGGTAATCTAACCTAACCTAACAAGCCCAGGTATTTCAATTTTCTCAAATCCACCTGACGGCCTCTTAATATGGAATTGTAACAACGACTGCTACTGAGTAGCATTCGGAGACGCCGGCTCTGCGTGCCCTCCCAGTCAGCGCCGACTTTCAGACTCCGGGCTGCTTTGTGAAAGTATCTAAAACCCGTAAAGCGATTTTGGCCATTTCGAGAATTGAACCTAAGACTATATATAATGAGGTCTATATATAATGCATAATGCGACTAGTGAGTCTACTGATTGACGATGATGATGGATGACGAGCAAAGTCACGGTATTCACACATTGTTTAATGCCCTGTGAACAATTGGTAGCAATGTTAGACATAGTCATGATTCTGAGTATCGCATTCTAATAAATGCTGGTTGGGAATTCTACATAATATACACAATTGATTAGTAGGTATATTAACATACTTAACCACTAGTCTGTGGTATACCTAAGAGAAGTAAATCACTACGGGTCAGCGCTGAAAACCAGCGCTGTTGTCTCGCACTCGAGAGTGCGAACACAGCATATATGCTGAGCGCTGACCCTTTCGCGCAAAAGTGACGCAATTTTATGTATAGTCTGTGTCACGTCCATGTTTGTATTATATGTGTATACCTATTTTATTTAATGATTTTTGTGCTATTGTTGTCCGTTCTGTGTGCGTCATTTTTGTCTGTGAATAAATGGTTTTTCTTTCTTTCTTTCTTTCTTTCTTTTCTTTACTACATGACCACATCTCCTATAAACGTTAGTTGGTTTTGTTCTGCTTTTCTCTGAAATAACTTAACCAATTTTCATGAAAAATTATCTGATAATAGCTATTGATATAAAGAAAAGCAAAGAATGAGATAGAGTAGAAGAGACATAGGACTCTTTGTAAGGTCGCCTCGGGGCGTAAATATTGAAACATATTATAGCCGGCTGTTACTATTTATCCCGCTGCAGGAAACACTTCCCACAGGATGCGAGCAAAACTGCGGGTCACAGCTGGTTTAAATTAAAACAGGTCATGCAGATAACAATTGAAGTTACGCATATAGAAACGACAGGAACTCAAATTTATCATTGTCTAATGTCCCATGTAGATAATGTTTATGTATATTGTAGGTAGGTATGTGTGTTTGTATGTAGACGCAAAGTGCCATACGAACCCTTATCTAAGGTCATTGACCAACTTACCAATGTATTGTATTTAATGTATTGTCATTAGTACAGACGACAGCAGGTCAACCTACCCCAATCTGTCAAATTTTACCAATCGAAAATCAATCTTCCACTATTGTGATAAGGTTAAAAATCTATTGCAGATGAAGTTTGTTTGATTGAACGTACTTTAATCTCAGAAACCACTGTAGATCAGAATCTAAAAGGAACTGCTTACTTTTGACAAAAAACGAACAACTGTTTACTATGAATTGTCACATTAACAGCTGTTTTAAGAATGTATTTTTTTTAAGTGGGCCTGAATAGACACAAGATAACCAGATCAGCATACAAAGATACAAAGGCTGTTATTATACTTCTAAATTATCGAGGATTTAAATTGGTCACGAGTATGACCAAGCCTATAAGTCTTAAGATACGATATTATTTATTATCTTAGTTTATTTTATTTTGCCATATCTGGTAAGTAAGACCTTGAGTAAACATTGAACTGATTACAACTCTTTCACGTATTTATTTTAGGTTTTGTCTCTTTTAAAAACAAATTACTGCTATTTTTCTGGGAAATTTAAGCCTGAAAAATGGCCTACCTGTCTACATTTTAGCAGATTCTATTATCTCATTACCAAAATCGGTCAAAGAAAAAAATATAAAATGTAAAGAAAAAAATATAAAATGTAAAGAAAATAAAGATATGGTGTACTAGGAAAATATGGATATACAGAGGGTAGAGAAGCAATCTTTTCATGTAAAGTGCTAAATCTCAGCTGCATCTGGTAACACTGAACACACTGGAAAAGACCTGAATACATTTAGTAAAAGTCTAGACAGATGATAATGACAAAAGGAAAAACTCAATTAATTTTATCACTTATATTATGACATCGTTAATACAATATGACATCTAATACATTCAACAAGGCCCATTGTTCTCCATAAGGATTTGGGAAGACCGAAAGTCTAATACGATTTTCCCGTTCCGATATTTCTTTCCGGATAACTAAATATGTAAGAGGATATTTGACAGGATAAATTGAGGTCCGGATATGACGTTTTTAATCCTTTTTGATGAAATATTGCATACTTACTTGTGTTATGACTGGATTTTAAGATGTATTAAGGAAAATCTTTGCACAAATTAATACTACTTATACTTATGGTCTGTAATTTTTTTGGTACAGTTGAAAGATGATGTCAGTCAGTAAAGGCCCGTTTACACATTGCGATTTCATTGCTCGTTGCTTGCCCTTTTATTGCAGCAAGAAGCTACCTGCACTGTGTAAACGTAATCGTGCAATAGTTAAATGGTCGCCTGTCAAATTTTCCTACAATAAAATGGCAAGCAACGGGCAATGAAATCGCAATGGGCCTTAAAAATAGGTCAGTTGTCCCTTGAAAATTGACAGCTGTCAACTGCACAAAAGTTTCACCACCTTGCTGAAGCGTGTTTAAGACTGTACACTGTATTGGTCGATGTTCTGATCCCTTAATATTATTGAATTTAATTTATTCTGGTACATGATGATATCCTGCCATTCCTGATGACAGGGACATAGGGTTCGCAGAAGAATTTTCCTCTCTTTTCGATCTTGAGCAGCAACTTCGACGTCCTTTCAGCCGAGGGTTGTTGAGGCAGCATCCTTCTCAACTGAACACTTCTAGGTGGTATGGGGGCAACCCTGAGGTGTCTTCCCATACGCTTGCTACGTAAGACCTTGCTTGGACCATTGTCTGGTCTTATTCTGGTATACTCTGAAATCTGAGGCAATCTGAAAGTGACGCTAGCATAGCAAAAGTTTTACCAAGAAAGAAAAATAATATGCACAATATTAAATGGTGTATTAGAATTTAGGAATAGAGGAAGGATATTAGCTGGACAAACTGTGTAGGAGATGACATGACTAAAATTGGTATAACATGACACAGAGAATTAATGAAAATGTAACGACATTGTCAAAAAGGTGTACGTGGTTTTATTAACACCTAAAAACATAGCGACATGTAAATTACAGTCTAATTGTTTCCTCTGTGACGTAAGCAAAGACAGCTGTCACAATATTGTCAAATGACATCACGGTGTCTGGGCACTGACGTCCTGTGCGCCGGCGCAGTGCGCGCATTACGCGTGGTGACCGAATAGGCTGTGGGAATGACGTATCGTCTATTGGTTGCGGTTCAACAAGACCGGTCACCACTAATATGGTGGGTATGAGACCAGACAGGTACTTGCACATATTACAACATATAGTACCTTGAACGCATTTGTAAACGTTTGGATTTGTATATTTTACACTTACGTGCAAAAATATGGCCACCTAATAATAGCGTTTTTTAAGTTATTTTAAGTTGGTGCAGTTGCCTGTACATAAGAAGTGGTGCAGGAGTCTTTCAATATAAACAGCTTATAAAACTAAGTTGATAAGTAAATGTGACTCAGCGACCAATATACATGTCAATCTAGAGATAAAATAAAGTGACAGCGCCACAAAATAAAACAAAAGTTGGACAATTTAATTGCATATACTCTGGCATGTTATATGTCACTGATATATGCATAAAACTCAAGGCTCATAAATTAATAAAAACAAAACACACAGCAAACAAGCAGCTGAATTGGCTAACAACCTAGTTAATTAGTATTACTGTTTGTTCATTCATATGGTGTCATATTTCATAAGAATAGGTAACTAAAGTATCCAATGATACTTGGAAAATTGTTCGCTATGTTGATCTTTATACCAAACATATGTGCAGTACATCAACCTGCCACAATCTGTATTTCTTCAATAGATTTTCAACCTTATCACAATAGTCGAAGGTTGATGTTTGATTTTAAAATAAAATATTTTATTTTATTTTAAAGTTCAATTTAAGTGACCATATGGCTGCTGTTTGCAGCCATGGTGGCATATAAGCAGCTAGCGGCTGGGGGCAATAATTACTTAAGAAGTTTAAATATCTCTAGCCATATACCCAATCACATATCTTTTTAAAATTGTCTTGCGCAAGATTTTATGAAGTCCTATAATGGCCGGTCCCAATAACTTATTTATCTGTTAATTGGTTTACTAGATTTATTTTTGACATTAGCCCAATCAAAGTAATATAAAATTAGTATTTATTTGGTTTTTGAATTCCGCTGTATGTGTGACTATTTTTTTCTCATTCATCTGAACTCACACACTGGAACAATCATTGACAATGATAATATCATGTTACATGTAATTTGTTTCATTCGCATCACGAACACACTACATGACCAGTCTATAAAAAGTATCTGGTGACACTTTTCATCAAAAATGGTGTTGTTATTTACTAGTCATGACATTTACAAGATGGTAATCTTAGAAAACAAAGATGAATTAAAATAGTTACTTTGAATTTAGTGAGTAGAAACGCCAATATCTACACAATACATTTTTTTGCTTAACAATAAGAATGACACATGATGGGAGAAATATTCGCGACAAACAAATCACAATACAGCATTTGTTTTGCATAATGCATGTTAGGGTTTTAAGACCAAAGAAAAGATGGATGGATTGCCTGAAGATGACATGAGTAAGAAGGGAGTGAATGTCAGTATGACCAGTGACAGGGAGAAATGGAAGCGGAAAACGTATTGCGCCGACCCCAAATAAAATTGGGAACAGGGCAGGAAGATGAATGCATGCATTCATTACTGCAGAACTAGATACCTACAGTAGGTCTATGAATATACCTATGCCTAAAAAGATGTCTGGATTTGATTCAAACCAGACAATTCAAATAAAATCAATGAAGAAATACCAGAAAATACAACAACATTATGTAGTCATTTATTTCAGTAGAACAAATATATAATTTCTAATAAGTTGGGCCATGTCATGCGCAAACCAAAGCATTTGCCTTGACCTAGTTTTTCTTGGAGCAATACTTAGTTGTCACTTAAAAGGACTAGGTGTTGTAAGTTACAATGAACTTGAATTCTATTCCTACCAGTGGAGGAAGTTGTATGAGCAATGCAAGTTAGTAATAGTCCTGCAACTTTTGTTTTTGTTTATCATCTATACTTAATTACTTACTAATATTATAAAACTGAAGAGTTTGTTTGTTTGAACGCGCTAATCTCAGGAAGTACTGGTCCGATTCGAAAAATTCTTTCAGTGTAAGATAGCCTATTTATCGAGGAAGGCTATAAACTACTTTTTATCCGGGTGCGCCAAGTAGTTCCCACGGGACGCGCGTGAAACCGCTGGTAGAAGCTATTTTATTTTATTAACAAGGTACAAATTATGACATTTCTTAATATCGAATAATAGACATGTTTTTCCATTACATTACATACACATATCATTTTTGACAATAAATATTGCGGTATATGAAGTCAATTTTAGCAGTTTTCGGTTTATTTCAGACTCCGACATAAAGCAGTATAGGTACTATTTTTCAACATTGCCTGACGAAATGTCGGTGAAGCACTTGTTCCCACGCAGTTAAACAAAGAATGGTGAGAGAGGAATTACGTCATAGTTGGTTTAGTTACCAAATAAAATAACAATGCATTTTAACTATGTACTTATGTACAGACAAGAGCAGGTCAACGTATACGAATCTGTCAAATTTTACCAATCGAACATTAACCTACCTCCATTGTGATAAGGTTGAAAATCGATTGCAGAAATTTGACAGATTGTGGTAACTTGATGTGCTGTTGTCTGTACGTTTTATCAAATACATTTATCAACGATTAACTCTAACTAATAGATATATTACATCTTAAAAAAAATAATGTTTTAAAAGTGACCAGGTTTTGTTGCCCTCAAGTGTAATAGTAATTAGTTGTAATCTCAAAACCAATTTAACAATTTCACAGTTTCCAGATAAAGTTTTAGATAGCTATCTGGTAGATACTGCCATATTTTTTTTTAATTTTTGACAACTTTTCTATGGCATGATCTGTCAGATAGCGTGTCTAGAACTTTATCTGGGACCTGCAAAATTGGCTGCAAATCTATCAGTTTATCTGCAACGAGCGTAGGATTGCAAGGAATGCAACTTTAAAAACTAAACGAGTTTGTATGCAGAACTAAGGTAGCGGGTATTACCTCATCGGAGGAGCGGCCCGTCCGTGCTTTAGTTATTTCAGTCAGTGTTAATTAAACACGAAAATATGTAATTAGGAAGCATTTTTGATACTGTTTTATATTAATTACTGGCTGTTACACACGCTTCCCAAGGTGACAACTTTCTGCACCCGGAAAAATTGTATAAGTATCTACTTTTTATCAATTGCTACATTATATTAGAAAGATAGTATACAACCTGACAAAGGACATTATATTTTATTTATTTTTACTATTTTTCATTTAAGTCGGTGTAGTACTTTTGGCGTGAAAACGTGATAGACAGACAATTACTTTCGCATCTATGACATTAGTAAGTAATTGGTAATATTGTCTAAAACATTTTAATGGTAAAAAAATGATCAAAACTTTTTATTTACTTTACTGGAAGGCTGGCATTATATTTTCCTCTCAACGTGGAATTTTTTTTGTTTACTATAAACATAAACAATAGTAACAATAATGTCATTTTACTAGCAATAGTAGTCCATAAGGTAAATAAAACATAGTTTACCTCTATGCAAGCGTGCTTCATCGTCGCTCACTTACAATTGGGTAACATACACGTTTGAACTGATGCATGGTCAATTGTTTTTCATCTAATTTTGAAATTATAAAAAGAACAGTTTTACCTAACTGAACTTCTACAAAACAATGTAGTAATGAGGGTTTTCAAAACTTTTTCTGCCACCAGAGAGCGCTTTGTGTGCGTCAAGCCCGAACAGCTGTCAGATAGTATAGATTCCAACTGATCGAATGTTTTTTTTGTGAAATTTTACGCATTTAGTAGTGTTATTGATTTTGTTAAGGCTTATGGCCAGAGAAAGATTCAGCTCAAAAAAAGAGGCACAATACTCAGTGGCTACAAGAAAACAAACAAACATAACGCACATTCACAACATTAGTTAGGATTCATTGAATGACAGTACAGGATAAAGACACGGTAACAAAGTACAAGGACGAACTGCGTTAGTATCGACTTTAGTATTTTTTGCCTTTACTTATATTGTAAACAATTTTACACCTTTTTTATTTTGTAAGTACATGAAGTTGAACAAAAAACAGATTACTGCAGTAACATGTACATACCTAAGGTAAAGTCACCAATCATGGACAGTATAAGCGAGATTTTTAGAGATTTGCTTTGTAACTTCTTCATTTTTCAATATATATTCTTAGGCATTTGAAGGTAAATAAAAAGCTGTTTTCTCAATCAGTATTCAACGTTTAATTTTAGTTTAATACTCAGTACAATAAAATATTGTTAATAAACTACACTCCTACTTAGACACCAATAATGGACAGATAAAATCCAGTATTGGACCCCCAATCATGGACATACATCTAATTATGAACAGCCATCAATGGACAGTAATAATCCGGTGTAAATCTCAAGACAGTACTCAAAAGTCACATTAAGCAAAATGAAACATCTTTGCCACGTATTAATAAAAAAACCGGCCAAGTGCGAGTTGGACTCGCGCACGAAGTGTTCCGTACCATTATCTATGAAAAATGAACGTATCTATTTATCTACAACTAGCCATAATACAAATATTTTTCGGCAACATTAAATAACTTTGGTTTTCATACAAATATATGAGTAACAAAGTTACAATTTGTGGTTTCACACGTTTATTGTATGGGGACCCCCTTTAATATATTTTTATAATTTTTAGTATTTGTTGTTATAGCGGCAACGGAAATACATAATTTGTGAAAATTTCAGCTTTCTAGCTATTACGGTTTATGAAATACAGCCTGAAGACAGACAGACAACGGAGGCTTAATAATAGGGTCCTGTTTTACCCTTTGGGTACGGAACAAAAAAAAAAAATTACTATTATTAAAAAATATTCCATTTCACGAGTACCCTTTCTTCTACATAAGTAAGTACCGTAGCTGGACCTAGATTACAATCAATTGGACTTTTCCCGGTAATTTTATTATGTAAGCTGGGGAGTTTGTTGCGCCGCTTCTTCTTCCCAGCAAAAACACATAGGAATTGGTGAAGAGCGGGCGTTTTTGCGGCTGTCTCATGTAATTTTGACATTCGAAAAGTGCTGTTTTCAGCCTACTTTGAATAAATGCTTTTGATTTTGATTTTCGTAATTTTATCCTTGGAACTCCGGCAACAGATATTTTCTCTCCTTTTTTTACTTCTTCTTATTTGTTCTTTTCTGTAGTCTTTTCCAGGTGCCATTTCTAGTTTGAAAAAAGGAGTTGTTTGTATTAGAAATATGTCGAACCTATTACAGACACCCAGTCATGGNAAAATTAAATTACTATTATTAAAAAATATTCAATTTCACGAGTACCCTTTCTTCTACATAAGTAAGTACCGTAGCTGGACCTAGATTACAATCAATTGGACTTTTCCCGGTAATTTTATTATGTAAGCTGGGGAGTTTGTTGCGCCGCTTCTTCTTCCCAGCAAAAACACATAGGAATTGGTGAAGAGCGGGCGTTTTTGCGGCTGTCTCATGTAATTTTGACATTCGAAAAGTGCTGTTTTCAGCCTACTTTGAATAAATGCTTTTGATTTTCGTAATTTAATCCTTGGGACTCCGGCAACAGATATTTTCTCTCCTTTTCTTACTTCTTCTTATTTGTTCTTTTCTGTAGTCTTTTCCAGGTGCCATTTCTGGTTTGAAAAAAGGAGTTGTTTGTATTAGAAATATGTCGAACCTATTACAGACACCCAGTCATGGACAGGATGTCCATTATTGGATAGACAATTAATTTCTTTCGGATTTCTAGAGAGAAATGAAGATACAGTAATACAGACGTATGATACATGAAAAATAATAAAAATTAGGAAGTTCCCTTTATGGACACTCTGTCCATGATTGGGTGTGTGTGCTTGAATAATATCCAGTTATGAACACCGGCAATTTAAAGGTTTAAAACACAATAAAATTTTGTGTTATATTATAAAATAAATGTATTACTTATTGATAAATCACAAAATAATAAAAATTGCAACAACGACGATGCACCTGACACATAATAAGACGATAAGTGTACTTACTTGCATCACGATTCTTATAACAAATTACGATTCCCGGCACCAACTGCCGCCGCGCATCAAAAAACCTTATATTGCCGCCATCAAAATGGATGTCGGCTGTCCAAAACAGTTGGCATTACAACTAAAATGTTGGCTTAACAGACCGCTGTTGTCATTTGAAAAATAATACTGCGCGTTTGCTTAATTTTGAAGGTAAATCCAAAAAATGTCCATGACGGGTCCGCGTCCAACATAGGTGCCTTTACCTTACATACATTTTTTGCACTATGTATATGTACAGACGACAGCAGGTCAATTAACCCGAATCTCTCAGATTTTAACAATCGAATCTTAACCTTCCACTATTGTGATAAGGTTGAGAATGTATTGAAAAAAAATACGGATTGAGGTAGGTTGATGTACTGACATGATGTTGTACAAAAAAGCTTACTGCAGAAACGTTTACATATTTTGCACATTTAAGAAAAATACTGTTTTTTACTTTGTAAAATGAAAAAATCCTGACATACCTACTAAAAATGTATGACGTAAAGCAAGTAATAATCACCTACTGCAAGAGAAATTAATGAGAAAACTTTATGAGGTACCTAAGTACTGTTGTTGATTAACTTTCCAGTTATTATTCAGTTACTTTTGTTGATCAATTCATTCAATATTTAGTATGTAATAAGTAATGATATTCTAAATTATCCCAATTCAATTTCATAAGTAGTTTCTAAAAGATACGCAGTTAAGTACCTAAAGTAAAAATAATAAAAAACCTCAGTAAATGCATATTTTTGACCGAATCAATATTATTTAATTAATGCAATAGGCGTCACATTATCAGTTGTTCGAACGATTTAATACGCCCTAAATTTAAACGTAATTAACTGCGTGATTTAATTACAGAGGTACTTAAGTATGTTATCGCAGCTGCGGGCAATATTGTGGGACCAAAATAGAAATTGATTGTTGTATGGTTTTATGGCTAGAAGCTATATACCATAGGATTAGGTACCTTTAGGATTCATCGATTCTGAAATTGCATATAAGTATTATGACGATATTGTTTTAAAGACTTTGATGGAGAATCGAATAAAACATTTTAATTAAAAAATCTCCTTTATTTCCTATGTGATTGCCAAACAATTAAGTATAACTTTACCTAAATTAACAATCAAAAAAAAACTTATGAAAATATGGCAAAGCATGGCCAATATTGCTTTGTTTTGTGTGCAAATTAAATACTGTATTTAATTTCTACCGACCATTTATTTCGAGTCCGGTTTAATAATATGACAATGAATCTTCTTAGTAGCTTTGGTTACCCAATTTAGGTAGGTACTTCAGTAACAGGTGCGCCCGATACAGTTCCGATTTCGTAAATAAATAACGAAGTGTAGATCGATATCGCTTGGAAAAGGTGTTTACGTTTATTTTTTAGATAAACTTATATTCTGCCAGAACGATAAATACAAAAAAATAAGCTGATGATGAATTTATTATTCAAAGACTGCAACGGACTTAAAGTGTTGTCAAAGCGTAATAAAATTTTATTTTTATTTTAGTAATATTCTTACCTACAGTTGCAGGGTTTTCTTATGAATCACACAAAGACAATGCAGTACAATGACCAATGCATTGGCTTGGTACTAATTTCCGTTGTATTTATATTACTCATCATTTTCTTTAAACAAAAGGAAAATGAGACGAAAATTTACTCATGATCAGAGCCATCTATTGTCCAGTAGCGGAAGTTATATATGTGATAGTGACATCTAGTGGCGTTTCTTTGTATCTTGATTTCATCATGTTTGACCTTAGGTTAGGATAGATGGCGCTGTATACAAAAATAAAGTTTTGATGAATAATGCTGGTTATTTCTTTTAGTAGTACTAGATATACGTTCATAATAATTCCTGTAACAGGGAAAACTAATGTAGCAACAAACCGTAACTATCTCAGTAATTGCACACACAAATCAGAATAGATAATCCTTTCTGAAAAAAAAAACTTCTGAGGACCTACTGCTTGCTGTACCTACTAGGTATGTACCTTACGCTAAATATAAGTATGCAAACAGATAAAAATATTTATTTTTCAAGCAAACGGCAACTGTTACCGTCGCGATAATGTTTCAGATAAGATGGATTAGGTACCTACGTATGTCCTAATTTCCACACCTAATTGTATTATTATAAACTAAATCGATTTTATATGAGTCGGAGTCTAACTCGTCTAACTACCTAGGTCGACTATAAAAATACACATTATTGGTTAATTACATTAAACATTAATGTTTCTTGACACCTGTATAGGTAAATAGGTACAGACGACAGCACATCAAGTTACCACAATCTGTCAAATTTCTGCAATCGATTTTCAACCTTATCGCAATGGGGGTAGGTTAATGTTTGATTGATAGAATTTGACAGATTCGTATACGTTGACCTGCTGTCGTGTGTACCTACGTATGTCCTAATTTCCACACCTACTTAATTGTATTATTATAAACCATAAACCAATCGATTTTCATAGGAGTCTAACTCGTTTATCTTGGTCGACAATAAAAATACCTTATTGGTTAATTACATTAAAAAATGAATGTTTCTTGACACCTGTGTAGGTAAATAGGTACTTACCATTAATTATACCTAAATAATTAATACATACATTAGGTACACCCCTGATAATACCTATCTATTTAGCGCTGTTTTGCGGCATTCAGAACACCGCTGAAAAGATCTATAGAATGCTATTGAACTAATGCAGTAAATATGAAAATCTCAAGTCATCGATTGATCGATAATCATAACAAATGACAGGCTGAGACAAAGAATGTTATACTAAAACAACCTATTGTTCAGATTCAGTCGACAGCACAAGCCTATCAGCGGTGATATCAACATAGAAGGTATGACATCACCATTCTTGTCTGCATCACCATTGCATTATATCTATTTATTTGATCGTCACTGCTGCAAAAAAAGTAACGTCCAACGTAATGAGACACGTGATATATTAAATAACAGGAACAATGAGGGGTCAAGCTTGATTGGACATCACACGTTCCGTAAAGCCTAATCCCTTGAACTTGAGCAAGCGGAACCGAGGTAAACAAACGTCGAGCAACCCGTTGACGCGCATTTGTCATTCGGAACGCACGCGACTCGCTAGCGCCAGTGTCTCGCGCGCTCCGCGATATAATACGAACGCGACGTAAAAATCGCAATTCAAAAAAATAACAACAAAATCAAATCATTCCGTTTTCGAAATTCAAACAGTTCAGTGCATTCGTGAGACATAGATAATTAAAGTGTGTGTTTTGTTTCGGTAAATTAAGTGATTGTGATTTTTTGTTGTCAATTTGAAGTCATTGTTGTGGTTCATGAAGGAAATGACGGCAGAATGACCGATAAGCGGCTGATACAGCGAGTTTACATGCTGTTTCAATAGCAGTTCAGAGATTTCGTTGGTTTGTTTCATAATTATTATTTTATGGGTACGTAAATACCGGCTGGAAAGAAAACGTACGATGTGTCAAATTCGAAAACATTACGCGAACTTACCTACCTATTTCCAATTTGGAATTCTTTTCTCTTTTGAATAAATAGCCTGCTTGTTTTAATTATGTAGTGTAAGTTTACCTACTTACCTCAAGAAAACATGGGTAACCGTTATTGTTATCGTTCCTAGGCAACCAATTGTTTGAGTTTGGTTCTCACGTAGGTATTTACATAAAAATCTAATTAGATTGTCTACTTATCTACCTACCTACTTTTACCTACCTAATGAATGATTAACTACATACAATAGGTAACTTACCTACTACCCGAATCTGTCAAATTTTATCAATCGCAAATTAACCTTCCACTATTGTGATAAGGTTGAAAATCGATTGCAGAAATTTAACAGATTGTGGTAACTTGATGTGCTGGCGTCTGTACTTATTTTAACTACTTAACTACTTATTAATTCGAGTGAAATTCCTAAAGATGAAGGAATGTGAATTTTCTAGTAGCATTTTCACACAATGGCTGCGTATCCGTGGCGTTGCATTCCGATCCTATTACCTACGCTACTTGCACCCTTATCGCTATTGTTCTGAACACTCGTGGACTTCCTACTTTTCCTAGTGAACTCGTTAAAGGTGAAGATTTTTATTTTTTTTCCACTTCTAAAAATCTATATTGTCTTAAGTAGACAGATGCCAGTAGGTCAACCTACCCGAGTCTGTCAAATTTTACCCATTAACCTTCACATCAACCTATCTCAATTTGTGAAACTGAAATACATTTTCAACCTTATCACAATAATGGAAGAATATCCGATTGGTAAAATTTGACAGATTCGGGTAGGTTGACCTGTTGTCGTCTGTACCTCTATAAATAATGACATTAATTTAATACTTAACTGTACAGATTTTAGCACCACCCGATTTAAATACATAAGTTCTTAGTCTGTTAAATAAGATAAGTTAGGTACATGTACAGACGACAGCAGGTCAACGTATACGAATCTGTCAAATTTTACCAATCAAATATTAACCTACCCCCATTGTGATAAGGTTGAAAATCGATTGCAGAAATTTGACAGATTATGGTAACTTGATGTGCTGTTGTCTGTACCTACCTACCTACCTATTTAGGTGCTCGAAGAAACCACTTTTGCATCCATTGTAATTTTAATGACTGCTTTACGTAGCAAAAACTAAGCCAATTAGTACCTATTAAATAAACTATTAACAGATTTTTTCGTCTTAAAAATGTTCTTGACGCCTCTCTTGTTGCTACAAAACAAAATGGTGGATTCTCTACAGTGAGTGCTAGGAACCAATATTTTCATACCAACACCAACCCTTATTGAGCAAGCGTGGTGATTAACGCTCAATCCTTCTCTGTGTGAGAGGAGGCCTGTGCCCAGCAGTGGGACGATAAAAATGGCTGATGATGATACCTATAAACGGTGCATTTGATAAGACAGACGGGTAGACATGTATTACCTACATAAACTGCACATACGTTTCTATAAACCGATACATCATTTGCTATGCATATGTTGATTTATCGATCCACTACATAGAACAGGTCTCTCTGCATAAAAGATGACATGATATGAGGTGTTTATGCATACATTGTCCTTTTATTTGGTGTGAAAGATAGGTAGGTAGCTCTTCAAGTATCTAAGATACCTCAGCATTAGTACCTTGCCTTCCTATGTATGTACAGACTTCTACTAAGGAGATCAGATAGGGTCTTGCGCCCCTTGGTTGCGGTCCAAGCAGAAAGGTGCATCAGATTTGTGACCTGCAGAGTGTAAGTAAGGGCGCATGTGACCTTACTGAACAAACCCCACCTATGTTCCATTAGGACCACTAGTGTTTTAAGACCGTGGTTACTCTTCAAACAACCCGCAACTCCAAGAATACTCACCACAATAGCCCGAATCACCTCGGATAATTTAACCACAGCAATGCATTCAGAATAATAGAAATCCAGTAATCACCAGATTTTTCGTTGGAAACCTGAGTCATGAACACGCTTGACATTCAGCTATCCATTTAAATATTCAGTAGCTATTCACGTTATTAGCACGAATAATAATTAGCTATGTTCCAGCTACTTAAGCAGGCATTATGGATAGTTTAACAAGCATTCCGTCTTTAGTAAAATGTGAGCACATTTTGTGCTGTCAGAAAAAAGGCAGATCTTTGATCTCTGGACTGCACAGTGTTTTTATTGGGGGCGTTTTCTAGACAATTGAACCTTCAAAGTAGACGTAACACCCTATAGTTGCCGGGGCTGCGGGATTGTTCGAAAAAGTTACCGCGGCCCTGGTATACAAAGGGCTCCAGGAGGAGCATGGTGGGTTTCACTCAGAAAGCCTGACACTCCCTCACTGCACCCATATCGGGAGGAGTCATAGTCACTGGGAAATAACTATTTCCTACCAAAAAAAGACCTTGTAGTCATTATTCTTTAAGTTCAAATTCACGTTGGCATGAAAAGTTTAATCATTTTCACAATAGCTAATCCACAGTGGATATTTCTTCCGCTGCATGCGGCTACAATGTTTGTAAACTGTCAAACGTTTGTCAAATACCATTTTCGCATTTTCGTGTGTTTAAAAAACATACATGCACGCTGTCAAACATATTTATTTGTCAATCTTGACGTCAACTTTTAGTCTGCCATTCAGTTTGTTTGACAATGGAACATGATTGAAGAGGAAAAAACTGTTTTTTCTCTCGTCTATACCTGTAGACTTTTGGCATTTGTTCTCTATTACAAAGTACATTACATTGTCTTTTAATGGGCCTTATTGTAATGATGCCTACTGAAACATGAATAATTATCAGAAAAAGTCATTTCTTTTTACCCGACTGGTATACCAAGAAGGGTTATGTTTTCCTGACAAAAACTGATTTTTCTGTGTCAAATCTAAAACCATTTAGGCGAATATGAAAAAAAACTCAAAGGCATCATGAATGATAGACCCTCATTCCATCCACTCTACAAATATCGTGTAAATGATCACCCAAGAGACGGGAGAATAAACATGATCTGAAATACATATATACGAATAATTTGCCTTGTATGCAAGCAATTATTTTACATTAAATTAGTACTCTTGGATACTTGGCACTGAATCTAGACTAATATTTCATTCCTAAAGTGTTTTAAGAGCTATCTATCCCAGTTTACAGGCCATCAATGGTTTTCCAAAATAGAAGTTTCGGGCCATGACTGATTTGTAGAAAACTCCAAAAACTAACAGGTTCCTTGCGCCTGAAAATACAGTCTGTTTTCAAAATCCTTCCATTGCATCAGATAACCCAACGCTTCAAAAAGTAAAAATAAATACAAACATCCGAATTAATGACCTCCTTTTTTGGGAAATGGGTAAAGAAAAATTTCGCTTTGATCCCAGATTATACAGACAACAGCACATCAAGTTACCACAATCTGTCAAATTTCTGCAATCGATTTTTAACCTTATCACAATACTGGAAGGCTAATGTTCGATTGGTAAAATTTTACATACCAAAATCAAAATTGGGATGATACAGCAATAACTATTCAATAATCTGTGCCGAGTTTGTAAACCTGCCTTTTTACGGTAAAAATATAGCCATATGCTGTACCCGCAATTTTATATAAGAGCATAACATATAAGAGCCATATTAATTACCAGCAAATCTTAATTACTAAATTAGTCTCATTTCGTTTAATAACGTTTCTATAACGCTGCGTACGCGCAGTCTTGAGTCATGCTTTCACGATTCTGAGTCAACCGCTTGTTTTGGTGAAAAAAGAACTAAAGCCATATTATGACTGGTTGGAATTATTGGAATTCTTACGTTACGAATAGTGACGGGACTGGAATATTAAAACATGGACTCGTTCGGAAGTCGTTTAAGTATTTGTAAGATTATGTGTGAATTTGCCATTAATTGCGAGAATTAAGTAAGAACCGTTTACTGTATTTGTCGAAGTTTAGTAGTAGTAGATATTTAACAAAACTTTACCTAGAAACTATCCGTTCTTCTCTGATTCTATAGACATTGCAGTCCTCTTAGGTAAGACCAGTAAGGACAGTTTTTTACACTTAAAGACGACATCTAAAACCTTTCTAGAACCCTCTTTGACAGGTTATTTGTTTTCTTTTATACAGTGTTGTGGTTGCATTCCATTTTTGAATAAGTTTACATACCTACCTATTGAATGAAATAGAATCTCCTTTGACGTATCAGCACGCCGTATTTCAGTAACAAATACTTCAGTATTCCGAGATTTTCCTTAAACGTGACCACGAACAAAGTCCTTTAACGCCATATTCCTTTCATTTAAAAGTAAACACGTCAGTTCTTTAGCTAATTGGATACAAAACAAATGTTTCTATGAACTAATTTATTTGTTGAACAAATACGGTACTTGTATCCAGCGTTTGTAATACTGTAACAATGGCGGCGCTGTGATCAGCTGATCGTGTGGCGATGAGATTATTGCGATCGGTTTATGCATTAGAGGTTGGTTGTTTAAGTGTAATTGGGAGTTAAATAATCATTTAAATCTGTTTTTCTACTACATAGATTGTTTCTGCATTTTCGGTAGCAACTGCAATCTTTTTTCCAAAAATAGTACAAAGGGAAGGGAGGATTAGTTCAATGAATCTTCATAAGTACCTACCTACGATTGACGTTCTCAAATGTTTTTTTAAAGAAAAGTCGCATTAATTACGGCCTTTCTTAGGCATGAATTACCTACAATATGTTAACATGCATATCTTTTCAGCCTTACTGAAATGGGGTTTCGAAATATGTATCGCAAGTGAAGCTGGTGGCAAACGTTACTAGTAATAGGAGTAAGTACATATTAGTATAAAAACGTCATAAGACATGCTATTGTTTTGTTAATAATAAACAAACGACAACCAGTTGTTTAAAAAAATAACGTCTGGGATGACGAGCTCAAATATCGTAACACCGGATGAATCCATCATGAATGTGTTTACTGAAAGAACGTTAAAAAATATTTATATTCTGAATTGAAATAATAAAGAAACTCTTTCTTATTTAATAAAAGTATAGGTGATCTGGTAGTCAAAGACGAATATTGACCAGTTATGAAAGAGAGAAATCAGAAAAATATTTGGCAGAAAACCTTGAAACATATGTATACCGTACAGACCAGCAAGTCAGCCTGCCAGAATCTGTCAAATATTACCAATCGAAAATTAACCTTCCACTATTGTGTTAAGGTTAAAAATCTATTCAAGAAATTTGTCAGATTGAGGTACGCTGATGTGCTGGAGTCTGTGCATACTAAAATCTAGATTGTTCTGAAAACCTGCCTGAACACTGACATCTAACAACAAAGTAAGACTAGGCACCGCTAGCTACGTACATTATTAACATTTTTAATATTTATAAGGGTTGCACTTAACGGGAAATTCACACCAAGTAACTATTATTGAATTATTTTTAACGGGAAAAATATCTTACTTTGGCTACCAACTCACGAAGTTTCCAAATACTTTAAGTGGTAGAACCTATCGTTTGTATTAGATTTCAGAACAATGCACTTTCTCTTGTTTATTGACAGGACAATAGTTGTTTTGTAACTACTCGAAATGTTTGTTCAAACTATTAACATAACCGCTTTTAGGCTACTTACAACAATAGGACAGAAGTGGAATTGATCAACTGGCTATCATATTATGGTACTTTATGAGATTTGTCATGTTTCTATATTATCTACGTCATCCTCAGCCTTTTTATCGTCCCACTGCTGGGAACAGCTTAGGCCTTCTCTCACAGAGAAGGATTGAGCGCTAATCACCACGCTTGCTCAATGCGGGTTGGCGGTTTCAGACTTTATAGTCCAGGTTTCCTTGAGATGTTTTCATTCACCTTTGGTGTCTAAGATATATTTAGAAAGAGCATAGAAAAGTTGCATTTCATTTCTTCTTACTATAGTCACCTATAGTTTTACAAATAATTTCGCCTTTCCTCAGCAGTTTGTTAAAGTTTTCAATGTTTCAACAGGAAACATGTCTTCGTGATTTATCAGTTTGCAGAATGCATTTACTAACATACTTGGTAGTATGATAATATTTATATGACTTATTATTTGTATACAGGCATCGATCTGAACATCCAGTTGCGCAGAGTATCTATCTCGGTAAATTATGAATAAGGTAAAACACAGGAATATATAGAGGAAACTGTTGATTCATTATTTTTATCACATTTACAATATAAACTATATAAAATACAAGTTCCAATGTTAATAAATTAATAGTTTATAGCAGTTCAGATATTTTATGTGGCTTCTGCAATTTTGAAACACTACGTAAGTCCTATTTACATAGTTGACATAATATGTTTATGTCTCCTCGGTAAAAAAGTATTCATAAAAACTGACGAAAAAAAAGAAAAAATCATCCATAAAAAATCGAATATCGAATATTCTCTATTCAAAATAAACGATGTTTGTTTACCCAACAACTCAATCGAACGATCTGTTTTAGATCTTCAGCACAGATTGACGGCTCCAATTACATGGTATCCACAGTGTCTATCATCGTCGGACATTGTTGTGCCGGAAAATTGGATTCTGTTTGATGAGCAAATGTTTCTTTACATATTGGCCCACACTTCGGATCATATGACGTCACTGGAATCCGGAACAGGTAGCTGACAGGGCTACGCTGATTACATTTGGTCTCGGCCCTTGATGATTAGCTATGAAAGAATTAAAAAAATTGAGGAACCGTTTTTCAACCTCTTTTTATATATTTTTCAAATAGCCTGTAAAACTCTTACGAAACATCAAGTTAGTTCCACATTTGCATTTTAGGAGCAGTTTTTTAAATTAGAAAAAAGAAATACTCAATTTATTTGAGCATAGGCTGCCTACATAGAGGATTTCATAAATCACAATACACAAAAAGTTTAATTAATTAATTTAATAAATTAAAGCTTACATATTCATAAGAATTAATTAATTCTAATGAAATATCACGACTGTCATCACACGGGATGACTCAAGGCTGGCCACTCCCTTATGACATAAAAAATGTATTATTATTTTTACGCGCCTTTTTATTTTCCCGACGCCATTAATGTAACTGTCATTTGATGTTGACGTTAATTCAAATTATTCTATCATAACACATTTGATGACTTCGTTAATCCATAAAAGTGTTTTATTCGAGCTTCTAATGTCTTAAACATATACAAGTAAATAGGTATACTTATAATAAACGTAGAAGTGTTTCAGCAAAGTTCAAAATGTCTTATGACCTTGTGGTTTGACAGTTGACAGTTACAAGAGAAGACAGTTCATTACATTAGTTGTGTTTATAATAAACAATGCGTTTGTTAAACTGTCAATTACAGAACACCATCGCATCTCACAATATCAATAACCCCGCCATTAGCCATGCTGCCAAGTTTTACTTGGCATTCTATATTCAAAAAATATTGTTTTTATTTTCTGTGTGTAAAAGAAAAAAAATACTGATATTGTAGTATTATTTTTAATAGAAAACTTCAATTACACAATCTTGTTCCAATTTCAAAAGTTTTTTTTTAATGCAACGGCTAATAGCTACCCACATTTTACAGACAGTAGTCTAAGCTCGTAAGCTGTCACAGATAACCTATATCTCGGGCACTCAGGCGCCATTTTATCTATAGCTGTTTTTTACGCGCTACCTTGAACATACCTTCTGATACAAAACAGTAATGAGGAAGAGTAGAGTACCAACATATTTCCCAATAATAAATTATGGCAGACGCCATTTTTCTACGCACCAAAACAAATACCGGTCCAGTTCAATAAAACGCTTTAGAGAAAACGGACCTATTTAATCATTCTAGGCTTTTTTCAAAGAATCGCAGCTGGAATGCAGTAACTGTTTATTATTTTGTGCAAATATTGGATTGTAGCGAAAAATAACATATGGACGCCATTAAGCGCATGCGGTGAAATCAAATCGTACTTAAAGCTCGGATTGTGTATTGTTCTTTGAAATAAATGTATTCTTAGCGAATCGAATGCTTGCAAGTATAAAACCTTTTTTTAATGGCTATTCTAAGGAATCATTGCCATTGTCTATGTTTATCTTTAAAAAAGTTTGGTCATAAATTAAGTTTTGACAGTAAGGTCATTACTACTATTAATGAAATGGACAATGCGGAAGGTATTGACAATGAAATATAAGTACCTCTTTGAAATTGTATATTTGTGGGGATATTATAAAAACTAAAAAGTAAAAAATAAAAAGTTTATTAAAATAATAGGTTTGATGTCGGTGCCTAGTTACTACGTAAGTATTATATTGACTTACTTGGCACCGACATCAAACCTATTATTTTAATAAACTTTTTATTTTTTACTTTTTAGTTTTGAAGTCGGTTTTTTAACGTAGTATTTTTTATTTTATATTTTTTAGTTTAGTTCTTGCGTTTTTATCAGTATGTTAAAAGTTTACGTGGATGACTTGATAACGGCTCAACGGCCTGTTATCAAGTCATCCACGTAAAAGTTTACAGGTAAGTTTTTTTAGAAAAATGCCCTAAAATGAAAAACTAACGGGCCCAAGTCCTGGATAAAATTTTTATGGGACCAATTCGAAGCTTTTCCGTATCAAACAAAAAAATGAATTACGTAAATCTGTTCAGAAACCTCGGAGTAATCTGGTACATACATAAAAAAAAAAAAAATATATATACCGGCCGAATTGAGAACCTCCTCCTTTTTGTTGAAGTCGGTTAAAAACATCAAAGTGCAATATGTCGAGGACAATAATTTTATGTTTTCCCGCTTTCACGCCACATCCGACAGAAAAGGAGTTTACATAGTCTATGGTCGCAGATAAATAAATACGTTAGAAAAGAAAAGTAATCAATTATGCATTATAAAAATCAGCTGTCTGTATTTATTTAGCTTCTCTATTTTAAACGATCATTATATTTTACATCTTTGATCACGAAAAGAATTGTTATTTCAATTTTTATCGTCTCATTAAACGATCTAACGAGAGCAGTCACGGAACAGCCAACGTATACCTCATTAGAGATAGATTGTCTTTCTAGAAAAGTCTTATGATTATCTTTAAAACTATCTTCCGCCAGCGGTTTCACCCGCGTCCCGTGGAAACTATCCCCCGAATCCAAATAAAAAGTACCTAGCCTATGCCTTCCTCGCTAAATGGGCTATCTAACACTGAATCAATTTTTCAAATAGGATCAATAGTTCCTGAGACAAACAAACAGCCAAACTCTTCAGCTTTATAATATACTAGCTTCCGCCAGCGGTTTCACCCGCATCCCGTGGGAATTACTCGCCACACCCTGATAAAATGTACCCTATAGCCTTCCTTGCTAAATGGGCTATCTAACGCTGAAACAATTTTTCAAATCGCAAGCGCATTGCGTAGACAAACAAACAAACTCTTCAGCTTTATATTAGACAGCAGAAAGTAGCAAAACGCGTAATGTAGAGCGGTTGAACACGAAACGCGTTTAATTCATTCATGATTAACTTAATGGCTGCTAACAAGCACGAACGCTAAAAACATCGTAAATATGGACACGTAGTGATTACAGATAATGGGTGTGAGTTGTTAAGTGATTTCGTCTAATTACTATAGGGTGATAAGCGAGCGTTAAGTAGAATAAAATGTGCTTTCGTACCATCATCTGCCTAGTCTTTTCCCAACTATGTTGGGGTCGGCTTCCAGTCTAGCCAGATGCATCTGAGAACCAGTGTTTTACATGGAGTGACTATCCGAACTCCACAACCCAGATATCCGGGCAACCCGATACCCCTTGGTAAGACTGGTTGTCAGACTTTCTGGCTTCAGACTACCCATTACGACTGCCAAAGATATTCAAATGGCAACCCACCAATATGTTTTGCCTTCCGAAGCAAAGAAAATTGGTCATGACAAGATGGTCACCCATCCACGGAACGTGCTTTGATATACCCCTTCTATTTCATAGATTTTTGTGAATGGTTCTCCTTCTCTGCGTAAGAAAAGGCCTGTGCTCAGCTGTGGAACGATAAAAAGACTGATGATAATGATTTTATGAAACTTTTGAATTATGAGTTTATTAACCACAAAAATTGTCTGCATGTATTTTTATTGCGGTATTTATTTACGTAGGTTGTGAATGTTTCAACACTTATCAAATCATAGACATAATTCACAGTAACAACATGTGAAATGACAGTGAGAATTATTAGGGTTTTTTTGACAGATGGCACATTTTTTTTGCTGTCAATTTTGTTTGAATAAAAATTAATAACCAGCTTCTTAGGTGTCGGGTAAAAATAAAATTATATAAAAAAATATATAAGAAAAATTAAATTTTTCGATTGAAAAAATGTACCTAATCAATTTGTGAATAATTTTTTTTTTAGATGTTCTAGAATTGATGACAATATCAAGTGAGTATCAAAGTGAGATATCAAAATCATTATCCACAATACGGCACCCAAATATAGATTCTACTTTTAAAGTAATAAAGTTAAAAATTCATAAATAGTTTACGCCATCTGTCACCCAGTGTTTTGTTTACAAATTCCTTCAATAGCGAATAATTACTAAAGTCGTTGCACTTAACCTTGGTCAGTGTAAATCAAAGTTGTCGTCAAAATTACAATGAGGTCGTAAGGTGAAGAATGATAGTCGAAAATCGCATTTCTGTATCTTTGTTTATTATATTTTTATTGTTGGTTTATTTTAGTTGTTTCATATTTTTCAATAACCTTTTATTCAGGGAATTAATAGTAAATTAAGTAAGCAATAATATTATACTTAGCTTTCGTTAACATAAAACTTCCACATGGCAACTGGCAACCTCATGTGCAAGAGTAACTTACGCTGTTCCGATATTTTGGACACAATTTCCCAGAGAGAGATTCGAGACTCAGAAATCAATCCAGTAAATTCAATTTACAACTTCTTAATCATATAAAAACGCGTATGCTTATTTCTTCAGCCACCACGGATGTGATTAAGCGATGATAAATATTATGCCTAACATTTTTCTCTAGTCGTAAAATATTTTGCACACTGTGCAATGACCGCGCGTGAGACATTTTTATTGGTTTGTTTAACGACAAATGATCTTGACATTGAATTTATTTCACTCGTTGCATAGTTTTATGTCAAATTAATCGGACATTTCTTACTTATTTAGTTATGAAAAATGGTTATGACACCTGCTGCTATGCTTGGAGGATGCGATCATTGACCTTTTATTACATGCTAAATGTTTAAATACGTTCGAATACATAAGTACAAAGACACAACTTTTTTTCTCGCAATGCAGAATATATAGGTATATGAAATAAGTTGTTCTATCCTTAAATAAAATAATTACTTGCGATTTTACATAATTATTTAAAAATAAAATCTATGTCACGTCCTACTCCCGCACTGAAACCATACGTTGCTGATCTGATTTAATATGTCTTACCCTACATGCTAAGGCACTACTATTCCAAATGCAAAAAGGTCTTACTCTTTTTTTCAATTGGTTTATTTGATTTTTCGAAACCGTGGCCGTTATTTTGCCCAGAATAATTGGCAGACAGAAACTGCCCTAATTAGTAATGTGTGGTAATTATCTAACTAACTTTATTCCAATGAAGGGCTCATTAAGATAATCTGATCAGAATCAAAATCTATTATAGCCGAAAGTTATGTTAGCAAAATACCTTTTAGAAAACGATTCCAAGACCTAAGCAGTCAAGAGTCCATCATAATTACAGCTAGATTGAGTGATCAGAATAACATGTGAAGGTTTTCTCACGCGACCCATGAGATCCAATAGATTGCTACAGGTGCTGCGACCAATGACAACATGTCACATTTGTATATAATGATGGGGTTATTATAGAAATGTGACGTCATTAACGTAGGAATTATAAATAAACACTTTGTGCCAATAATATTGAAAGTACTTGTGACAGTGTTTTTAAGGTTGCATATTTTTTGCAGAGCGGTCTTGGTCAAGTTTGAGTTTACGTTGAGGGCCAAATAATCTGATAATCAGTCTTACCAAAGGGTAGCGAATGGCTCGGGAAGTCAGCATCGTTACCTGGACCATCCGATAACACCCTCGTTCTCATCTGCATCCGATAAGACTGGACGCCTTCCCAACATTTTTTGGGAAAAGGCTAGGCAGATGATGATGTAAACCATGTTATTTATGTAAAGTAAGATTTCGAGTAAACACTAGTTCAATAAGAGAATAGTTTCATATGTAAACACATTTGCTTACGGCCCATTTTTACCCGTCTGTCCCACGGTGCATTGCGACGTGATTGACTGACAAAGAGCCTGAGTAGTAAGAATTATAAGTTATTTACTCATTATTCTGTGAACTCGTGGAGACATGAATACTGAATACCTTCTTTTAGTGTTATAAGTCGTTGCACTCGGCAGACTTACCTGTGTTGAGAACGTGAATAAAGCAGTTGAAAATCGATGTATTTACTCGCCATTTATAATAAGACAGGGAGTTTATAGTAAATCGTTGAGTGGCAATGAAAATTCTTTCGCAAAAAATAAACAGGATGCGAACGACAACTGTTGATGTGTCCATTCATTCTTCAGTATAAATACCTAAATATTTCAAATACTAGACCGATCTACAATTACCCCATCCCGTTTAAAATAAAATGTCATGTAAAATATATGATTTTGCTCCCGAACTCGTATTTTTCGCACATAATTAAATGTTATGACAGAAAAAAACCAGCACACTGTCAAGAAGTTTAATATCAACGATATTTTACTACATATAAATTGGACGTTATTTTTAAAAGTGCTTTTAGACACATTGACACGTTTTAAGACTGTGCCCGTTATGTATTGGCTATTAATAAGCAATAATGCGGTGTATTCTCCTTCCCGTGGATTTAAATTATGAAGGGGTAAATATAATTTCCTCTAGGAAAATGTTTCATTTTTTCTGACTGACAACTAAATGGAAACCACAGTGGTATCATGAACAAATGACGTTCGGTTTTTAAATAATTATGGACAATTATTACAATGTCATTGTCAGAATAATATGTAAGTACTTTTTTTTTTCAAACAACGTTATCTAAATAAAAATTATACAAAGGAAACCATAAGAACGTGACTATAAATAGCTCGAATGACATTCGCAAAGTGTAAACTGTATAATTAGATTACGGCATCAATGCTAAACATGCACATTTTTCACTTGACCATCGTTTGACAGCTGCTGTCACGTTTACAATTGTAGAAAGCGAATTTACGTGGTATAAAAAAAAACATTTTTTCTGTTCTATAATTACTTCAATAAGGAAAAATATAAAATCACATTAAATAACAACGGGGTTATCTTCATCGTACATATATTACAGTTAATTTAGATAAAATTCTTTACAGTAATTTACGTATGACTATAATTTCGAGCTCAAAATAAACGACATTATTTATATTCACTCAGAATAAAGATAACAACATCGTCTACATAATTAATTAAGTCGTCTAAAAATATTACTGCTATATGTTTTCTTGACACAGATTAAAATTAATTTTTGTGCCCACATGTCAGGCAGTTTGTCCTCTGTGCTATTTCTCACCGTCACCTAACCCTACGATTATTCAGTGTCTCGCTGAAATTGAGTTTTCAGCAGAAACATAAAAATACATATTTTAAAGGAAACATCTATAAACATCCGAAGTTAAATATGTAGAAAGATATTATCGGTATATAAATGTATTCACACGCTTGCGTATTTTTTTCAACATGCAATCTTGGACGGACGACAGATAATATCGAAGCATTTAAAACCTCGTTAAGGCCATTAAAATTTAAACGTAGAACATAAATTTAAGAAAACATGGACTAAACAGTACCGCGCCGTAGCTTATTCGATATTTAAACTTAATTGAAATGTAATCATACCATAGACAGCTAAACGGCTTTCCTAATACCGCCATTTTGTACCATTAGGTTTATATTTAGCGTAAATGTGTATCTGTATTTGGATATTTTATTTTCGTAGTTAATAAAGTCGCGGTCAAGGATTGCATAATGCTATTAACGTTGGAGAAATAGAACGTTGCGTTTGCGCACACTTGTGAATGATTCATTCAATTACGTTCACGTGAACGCAGCGAGTGCAGATATTAATGGTTTCGAGAGTTGCAATTTCACAAACTGCACTTGACCTGGGAAAATGGCTGTCTATTTCTTATTCTAAATGATTAAAACTTAATAAAATATTAGTATCTTGACTGCGACAGCTGATAAGATGAACAAGACAGAAGATGATAAAATTGGTACAGACGACAGCAGGTCAACGTATCCGAATCTGTCAAAGTTTCCCAATCGAACATTAACGTGATAACGTTTAAAATCGATTGCAGAAATTTTATAGATTGAGGTAGGTTGATGTACATGAAACAAGAATGAAGACAGTTCCGCAGTCTTATCCAAAGAGCTGATCCTTTCGACCAATGACAGCTGCACTTGACAAAAACATTTTTAGACTAATTTATTATCTGAAACAAGTCACGTTCGTAACTAAGCTTAACAAAACACGAAACGTTTCGTAATGTCTAATTAAGCGCCAAATAGGGACCTCGTTAATCCTCTATAAGCAAGCGCATGCGACTGTCAGCCGATTTCAACCAAAAACACGGCCAAATGCGAGACGGACTCGCGCACGCAGGGTTCTGTAGATAAAATCACATTTGTTGTATGGGTGTTTCCTTAAATTCTTATTTTATCATAGGTATGGAAACCCTGCGGGAGTGCGTCTCGCACTTGGCCAGTTTTTAGTATTTTTGTTAATTCAAAAGAAATACATCATCTGTGAATTTCATTTCAGCTCTCTAGATATCATGGTCCATAAGCCTGGTGATAGACGGGCAGCGAAGTCACAGTAATAGGGTCCTTTTTACCCCTTTGGGTACGGATTTACGGAACCCTTAAAACAAAAAATCTTATACTTATTTATTCGCTGACATGTCAGCAAATGACTGTTGATTATATTGAGCATTAATGTTTTTGCTCCCTGTCTAGTCTTTGAGAACTTATTAATTTAGTTCATAATGTATTCTTGTTAGTTGCAATATTTTACGTGGGAACTGTTATAAGGTTCTGTTTTTATGCTTATTAATAGTTAATTCGTGTAGACTAAATGCAAGTGCAATGATAAATTAAAATGCATGAGATTGGACAAAAAACGTTCAAACACGTTTACTACAGCATTTTGCTTAGTAATTGCTTTTTTTGCTAGACATTTCACAGTTAATCATTATGTCAGTTTTGACAGCTTGCTGACTTGCTGAGAGTTTGGTATCAATTTGACAGATAATGTCATAAAAATGTTTTTAGTTTTGACTGGGTAGGTAGTTTTCTATAGTGTTATCTGATAGATAGGTATCTAATACATTATTATTAGTTATAACGACATTCAATGTATGTACAGACAACGGCATGTCACGGTACCCGAATATGTCAAATTTTACCAGTCAAACATTAACCTACCTCCATTGTGATAAGGTCGAAAATCTATTGCAGAAATTAGACTGATTGTGGTAACTTCTGTACTATTTCAAAGCAATAACTACACAAGAACGTTCCTAATTACGTATTAATCAAACTGCGTTAGTTTATGCACATTGTTCGAGAGTGCGGAGACAATGGCCATAGTCAGTGAATTGTTTAAATTAGAACTTCCGACGGCAGAGGTCGCGGGTAGCGGACTGGTCGCTGCGACCACTTCCTTTATTTGTTTTAATAAATTATTGTATAACAAGACTATGTAGGACACATGTGACCGATAGCAATTTAAATGGACATGCGTTTACTTAGTTTTCATTGTCAATATAAAGGTCCGTTTCACATAAGAACCGTAACTAAGGTTGTTGAAAAGAAATTTATAACATTGTTTTCACATTTAGTGAGTACTCATTGTATAATACAACAAAAAAATAACGCCACAAAAAATTACAGCCAACGGAAAAAAATTTAAAACACATTTTGTTCGACCAATCATGTAAATGGTCCACTGTGCACTTACACCTACTCTTTGACATGTGTCATAAAAAACACTAATTTATGCAGCCTTCATTTGTTAACTACAAGCTTTATGTACGGGTTTCAGTTCATTTAACTGCTAATCACTACATAGTATGAAACAAAGTCGCTTTCCCTGTCCCTATATCCCTATTATGTATCCTTAAATCTTTAAATCACCGCAACGGATTTTGATGCGGTTTTTTTAATAGATAGAGTGATTGAAGAGGAAGTTTTGTTATGTATAATAACAGCCATTAAATATTGGAGAAATAGTGTTACTTTGCATTGCACCTGTGCGAAGCCAGGGCGGGTCGCTAGTTTTAAAACAAAGAAAAGTTCACATTATCGTCAGCTATTTTATGGGAAAATACTATCGCAATATAAAATGAGATCTGTTTAATTTCGTCCGCGAACAAAATCCATCCATCAAAGATAACACAGCAATGCAAGACATGCATCATCAGCTTATCTTTTCGCGCAAATTGTTTTACAGCATGAAATATGTTAACATGTTAAATTAAATTATGTTACCAAGTTATCATACACAACAGTCAGTAACGCTCGGTGTAAACTGTGATAAGTCAAGGGTGTGATTATTTTTTGACTTTATAACTATGTCAATATAATAGTTTAGACAGCACATAAACCCAGCACAATCTAACAAATTTCTTCAATAGATCACAATAGTGGAAGGTTAATGTCCGATTGGTAAAATTTGACAGATTCGGACCTGATGTCGTCTGTACATAATACTTTTGACATATATACCTAGTTAGAATTACCATGGTTTTGTACTTTTTTCCTAACTATTCCGTGCAGTATCTTCTATTTCCATATTAGACTTTGATTTAGAGTTTTCAACCCATTTTAAACCACGAACGCAGGCACCCAATAAGCATGTCATATTCAGTAATAGTCAATTATAGTTGTTTTTCAACTGGCGATGCCCACGGGAAGTTCTCATAAGGCAGAAACGGGAATGACGTAGTACAAGTACATGGTTACTAGAGGCGAGCTCATATATATTCGTCTTTTACCCCGTAATATATGTATTTATATCGTTCGTAATAGTATCTCCCACGTATATCTTTGAAACAAATTACCTACACAAGTATGTGTAAACTTCCGCCTTTGTATTGTTTCTTCTCAGTTCTCAGATTAACGGGTCTCAATGTCAATGGCCTTTTTTGCGAGCTGATAAATAAAAATATTATTTTGTCACACCTGTTCTTTCATACGTCAGTCGGTTTTGACAGATTGAAACTGATACTTTCTTTGCCTGCGTAGGCGTTGTAGCGAAAGGTTAAGTGATTGAATTTGAAAATGGAATTACATTCTCATTTGCAAGATAAAACACATCTCTTTTGTTTGTAGATTTTCGCAATACCAAACGTTTTAAAAGAATTTTCAGTTTTATAGCGTCTATTGTTTATAAGAAATGCATTTTTAGCATTTGGCTAAAGTTTTTATTAGGTTTACCTATTTTTATTCTTGAGTCGAAACTGTTCACCGTTATAAATCCCAGGATTAGTAATAGAGATGTTTCGTACATTATGTTGGAAGTAGACTCATTCCTTGCACAATAAAAGGTGAGCAGCGTGCCTGGCTAAGTCCTATAAAACCGTTTTATGCGATAAACATAGCGGATAGCATTATTCGGGATTGAACAATCGATCTAATTTTAGGAGTGACAATATCGATTGATTAAATCGATGAATTTCCTTAATAATTCTGATTGGATTGTCACTTTTATGGATTGACGGTATTCTCATTAATACAACATAATTATTATTGTATTAGCCTGGACTAGACAAATGCGTGTATTAAACCATCTTAATCTTCTTATAAAAATAATCTTTTTCAACACAATTTTGAAACCAAACCAACGAAATCTCTGACTAAACAAAAACTGCCGTCATTCTTCATACATAACTGTCCTCAACAGCCGATGACACATGTCAGAACCTGTGATACCAAAAGCAAACCAAAGACACTAAATTAATAGTTTAAATGCCTCCTACGGAGACCGCGGTTGACGGCATGCTGTGCCTGTCGCGTCACGAGAACTGCCCTTGGAGTGAGGCTCTCCAGTCTGCAGACGTCAACTGGACAGGCCTCCAGTATACCTGCTTGAAGATCCTACACCTGTACTGCAAGGTCTTCGAAAAAGAAGATGTTCTGGATATGGTTATTAGGTAAGTTTGATTTTTGTAGCATATTACCGGGTTTTGATTTTGAGCAATCTCGTGTGACAGTTGCCCCGTGGTTTTATGAGCACCTACTAAATAAAATTTCTTTGATGATACGAGTTAATGGCCCAAGAGCCAGTGGCTGCCAGACCTTCGTGATTTTATAAAAGCTGAAATTTCTCCCATACGTGCCTCTAGTATAGATACTAACAATCCCCACACATGATACCTGGGTAGTGGTTGCTTTAGCAGATAACAGGTAACAAAGGTGTATAAAATTCCATCTCAAATTCGTTATTTTATAAAACTTAATTTTTGGATATTTTATTCGTGATAATATCAGAATTCACCTTATTCATTGCCAGACACTTCGTATGGTTGCAACCCCCTGCCAGACACCCCTAAACTATGATAATTTGTAGTTCTACTTTCGTCATTTTATAAAAGCTGAATTTTATATATGTTATTTGAGACACTATGTTAAGATGTTTTCTCGAGAGCCAGACAGTTCCGAAGGTTGTTTCATCCTGCCAGACGCAATAGCGGCAATATACCATAGTTAAGCAAATAAGCAATATGTTCTAAAATACTAAGACTTGGTAAGTGGAGTGTTAAGACGAAATGTAGGGCCCAAAAAGACCTTTCGATTGGTATATGACTCATTACTAGAGGGAGGATACCATTCCTTAAATCCATATTAAGTATCGGCAATATACCTTAGTTAAGCCATATGTTCTAAAATACTAAGAATTGTTAAGTAGTGTGTTAAGACGAAATGTAGCGCTTAAAAAGACCTCTTGATTGGTATATGATTCATTACTAGAGAGGAGATATCATTCCTTAAATCCATATAAAGTATCGACATTACGCCTTATTTAAGTAACATGTTTTAAAATACTAAGACTTGGCAAGTGGAATGTTAATACGAAATATAGGGCTTAAAAAGACCTCTTGATTGGTATATGATTCATTACTAGAGAGCAGATATCATTTCTTAAATCCACATAAAGTATCGACATTTCGTCCAAACATTTCGCCCATTCTCCTTTAAAATTGTTTTACATTTCTTTAAAGTCTCCTCATAAAATAATATAAGATCTTCACCACTTAACTAAGGCGTAATGTCGATACTTTATGTGGATTTAAGGAATGATATCTCCTCTCTAGTAATGAATCATATACCAATCGAAAGGTCTTTTTAGGCCCTACATTTCGTCTTAACACTCCACTGACCAAGTCTTAGTATTATAGAATATGTTGCTTAACAAAGGCGTAATGTCGATACTTTATGTGGATTTAAGGAATGATATCTGCTCTCTAGTAATGAATCATACACCAATCAAGAGGTCTTTTTAAGCGCTACATTTCGTCTTAACACACTACTTAACAATTCTTAGTATTTTAGAACATATGGCTTAACTAAGGTATATTGCCGATACTTAATATGGATTTAAGGAATGGTATCCTCCCTCTAGTAATGAGTCATATACCAATCGAAAGGTCTTTTTGGGCCCTACACTTACTCCTCTTACTCCACTTACCAAGTCTTAGTATTTTAGAACATATTGCTTATTTGCTTAACTATGGTATATTGCCGCTATTGCGTCTGGCAGGATGAAACAACCTTCGGAACTGTCTGGCTCTCGAGAAAACATTCGATAACATAGTGTCTTAAATAACATATATAAAATTCAGCTTTTATAAAATGACGAAAGTAGAACTACAAATTATCATAGTTTAGGGGTGTCTGGCAGGGGGTTGCAACCATACGAAGTGTCTGGCAATGAATAAGGTGAATTCTGATATTATCACGAATAAAATATCCAAAAATTAAGTTTTATAAAATAACGAATTTGAGATGGAATTTTATACACCTTTGTTACCTGTTATCTGCTAAAGCAACCACTACCCAGGTATCATGTGTGGGGATTGTTAGTATCTATACTAGAGGCACGTATGGGAGAAATTTCAGCTTTTATAAAATCACGAAGGTCTGGCAGCCACTGGCTCTTGCTCCATAAAGGGATTTCTTGATATTCTCCGTTTGAATTTGAATAATAAGAACCTTATATTACACCGAAATATTTATTAGGTACTTTAATTTCCGCCAGCTGTAACAAAGTCTTTCGGGAACCGTTTTTTAACTTCTCACGAACAAAACATAAATCGTGAAGTACTACAATAAATCTTAGAACGGAAACAGGGTGCTATTCGATACAAGATTGTGCTAAATCTTGACTCATCAGCAATAACAGTCAACGTAAACAAAATTGCTGTAATTTAAGCACTTTCACACTTTAATATTTCATTAAAACGATAATTTTATCGTGTTATAGTCATCAAATTGGGCAGTGCGCCTACGCATGCATTCAGGATACGTTCTTATAATCGGTAGTTCCTGTGCAATGGCGGAACAATCTAGATAGTTCATTTTAAAATGATGCATCATGCAATATCAATGTATGGAAATAAATACTTACAGCAATAACTATTAAGGACTATCTACTCTACAATCTTTTGTAAGGTTTTTCGCTTAGAAAGGCTTTTTTTTGTTCACTTTTGTCTATCTGGGATTATATATGATTTTTTTCTCTAGAAAGCTTGCAACGAAAAATTCCCACTGGAAACTAAAATACCCTGCCTCATTCAAAGCACTCACTGCTCAATTCAACTACCAATACCAAAACTTTTATCTTTACACCACACCCAAAAAAAAATCAAAAATGCATGAACACCTTCTTTTCATCAACCTTACACAAATTATATGTCGACTGAAATTTCAAATTAGCCAGCCATCCTACTAAGAATTAGCCATTACAATTTGTGGCCCTTAGTCACGGGCACACTGAAAGTAATGGACGATCCATCCGTAGCCAAAACTGCGTTACTCAAAGATTTACAGCTTGTAGGAGTCAGATAATGGTATGATCACGTTGATGGACCTAGTGGTTCATGAGTAATATTGGTGGCACATTACCAAGGAGACTAAGATCAAGAAAGGAATGAAGAGAGATGTTAAGAGTTGATAATACCCGACTGGGCGTGGTACATGGCGTCATTACAGGTCGCATCAAATAACTTTGAATTTATTATGGCTATTTTACTTCTAGGGCATTTTTTCGCATACTTAAGTAGATATTTACGGGAATTGTTGCTGGAAAATTTGTTCATCACCGTTTCTTCTTTTCAGCCAGGAAGCGGTGAATGAAAGGATGGGGCTTTTGGGCATGCTGTCAAATGAAATTGACGTGAAAAAGAGCTAATTTAATTAGACTATTTTCTTTTGACTTTTGACTTTGAGAAAAGATTTGGTACCAGTACCTATATGTGACTGGATCGGTATCCTCATCTTGTATGATGTATGAAATTAGCATAAGACTTGCGTCAAAGAGATTACGTTAGGCAACCAATAGGTAGACGCAATCAGGCCTTTAAATATTATGATAATGTTGTCCTTAAATAAAAACAGAGTTTGCTTAACGATTAATTAATTTATTTATCCAATTAAAAAACATTTCAAAGAATTTATAACCTACCTAAAATAATACAATATATTTGATGTTATGATGGGTAGTAAAAATCTTTCTCTTTTACTTTTTACGTTGATGACTACTTGTATGTATGTATATTTAGAAATGACTAAACCCCTTAAGAATAAATATCCAAATGTTTATAGTCTCCATTCAGGAGAATTAGATTTAATTTTATTGGTACTTGCGATATCAGCATTCCAAAACAGATTTAATAGGGGCATAAATCTTTCAGTACTGTAAAAGTAATGGCATTGGTTTTATCTAAATAAAGCGTGTAAATTCGTGACAACTTACAAATCAGTGATTTTCTTGTGGTTTGTGTCAGTTAAGCCTTATTGAGGGTGGATTGCACCATGTAACTATGACGGTAACCAAACCTAGCAGCGAAATTGCGGCCAAAGTAAAATTGATAAATTTACGTTACCTTTAAATGGTGCAACTCACCCTCAGTCCTATGAAAAAAATACTGAAAAAGGTTCCTAACACAGTTATTTAATTTCCATAGTGTGATACAATAATTGCTCAAACCAAACTGAAGAAACGTGTATAAAAACTGCAAGGGTGAGCCAAATTAAAATGTTTGTGCGACAAAACAATTGCAATCTGATCACCACCAATATAAAGCTATTCACACATAATCATCCCAGGCTACAAGGATAAACTGCTAACGAATCAGCATGCGAATCAGTAAAAACTTTCCTGTTATGAAACACAATTAGATCAGCGGCGCAAATAATTTCAATCAGAACCGTTAAATTGTTCTAATACAATAAACGATCAGACATGTTTATCAAATCGTAAACCCGTTTAATGTTTAATTACCCAATTATTATGTGTCTCGCTAATTTTATCGCTTAGAGCATGTAACCAACTGGATTAGCCATGCCTCAAAGATCTACGTCTGCCAATTTACGTGCAGGGAGCATGGATACGCAATAAATAGCACTCACTCATGCATTTTAGACGGCATCGCCACGGCGGCTCTTATAAGGAGATCAGCCAGCTGCGCAGGACAAATATGTGCATACACAGGTGCACTCCTCAATTCCTTCACTTTCATATACCGAAGACATAAAAAGATAGAAGAAGATATGTATCAATAACCAACTTCCAAACTTCGGAGTGCTTTGTTAAAGTTTCCACGAACCCTTGTGCACAGCAGATGTGTTACAAGACTGTTCAACGAGGCAGTCTGTTGTACCTTTGGCAGAGGAGATTTGGACACGGCAATGGCGTATCCAGTCAGTTAAATTCTCTAAGTTTTATAGGAATCAAACGGGGTTGTAAAACGGTTTTTGCGGGTATTAAACTGCGTTGGCTGGGATGACTCGGTCGTTATGTATTATGGCTTGGCTAATGAGCGCCGTGGCATTACGAGTCTATGAATTTAGGGTGAAACAGGTGGAACTTATGTGGGTTGATCCCTTTTATATTGTTTGATATTTACCTAAGGATTGTCGCAAAAGTTTTCTGGAATGTGCTGGTTTCTGAAAGCAGAATGGAACATCCAGTTTACTTGAAAAAAACTGTGTTTCACAGTTGCATCAATACAATATCTAATGTTACCTACTCTTTGATATTGCACATTAGTTTCTGTTTTTACTTAAGCGTACACAATGCTAAGTGCAAACGATAATAAATCAGCTGTACTAAATCCTATTTTAAACAAATTCGAATCACCCAATTTAATTTCATTCCAATTTCGAAAAGCCAATGACGGTTCCTTTCTCAAAACCACCAAAAAGTTCTTCGTTCTATAGGTTATATTGCATTTACAATCTGATAGTCAGGTGGCACAGATTTACAACTATTAACAGTCGAGGGCATAAACCAATCAGGCTTAGATTTACATCAATACTAGTCCAAGTAACCAGCTAACCTTCAAGCTGGCCTTTGACCTAGAAGGAGTGACTTATTGCTATCTGGCAACCCTTAGAAGTGGCTTGGCTCGTGACATTTAATTTACCCCACCTTTTTTACCTTATCGGTTTATTTTATGCCTAATTTGATTAAGGTATCGTATAGCGGTTGATAATATCTAAATACATAAAACTCAAAGGTGACTGACTGACATAGTGATCTATCAACGCACAGCTCAAACCACTGGAGGAATCAAGCTGAGATTTGGTATGCAGGTAGATGTTATGACGTAGGCATCCGCTAAGAAAGGATTTCCCGAAGTTCCCACAGGAACGGGAAAAAACGAGATTTTAGCGCGGGCGAAGCCGCTGGCAGAATCTGATGACAGATAAATGTAAGAGACTGGGTTGGAAAGACTAGAAAATCGGTTAAATATTGCACAGTCAATAAATCGTCACGGAACCATCTACCAATCATACCAAATACCATAGTTCAGATGAATCGAAAGAAATAACGTTAAATTGAAACACCTTGAGCTCATTACAGATTCATCTCAAATTCTCAAATATTTATCTAATTGCATTACTTTACGTCAAGAGCTGAACGATTCTATAAGCAAATGTTACAAGCTCCGAAAATCATTTTTCACACTGCATGTTTATTTCATTAGTCAAATGGGGTTGCAAAGAGGTCACAGAAAGGTCTACAGTTGTCTATGGCTCAGGGTTGCCACGTAATAATGATGGAATGGCTTGAAATAGAACGGAAATGTCACTTGGTATAAATATAATGGCCCAGGTACACAAAGGGACATGTAAACGCATTTTAATGGCTTGATGGATTGACAAATAGATAAATGGATATCTTGAAATAAAAGGAGACATGGAAATGCATTTGTGACTTACTTGAAACGTAGACTAATTACAATGACAACGGCATTTTACAATGTCTTTGTTACGTTCAAACTATGTAAGTTAACAGTACAAGCAAAATCAGGTAATCAAATAACGATCTTGCGAAACTGCCAGCGATTTTACTTGATTTGCTTCTCGAGGAAATTACTTCCCGTACCCGGATAAAAAGTAGCGTATATGTCATTCTGATATACTTACTATAAGCTATATTACTGCCAAGTTTAATTAAAATAGACGTCTTTGCGTGAAAGAGTAACACACACACATCCCAACAAACTTTCGCAATTATAATATTAAAAGGTAAATCTACAGGTCTTTCTAAGTCTGAAGTAAACCTGTCGTTGTTTATTGTAAAAATCTAAAAATAAGAAACTGAGGGACTATCGAAGATAAAAGGATTTAATTATTTTATGATCTCATATAAAAGAAGCGGCCATTAAATCTGAAATGCGTTGCAATTAAAATAAACATTCTTGCAGATATTTTTATTACGATGTTAAGATCTTTGGGATCGTAAAAATAATGTATTAAAGTAAACTGATTGAAGTATTCAGAATCTCTAAATTTAATCTGTGATCTAAAATCTATAATTTTAGCATTTTTTCTTTTAATAACTTATACATTTTGGGTCAGAGCCTCCAGATAAACTTATAGATTTATTCCGTCAAAGTTTATGTTATTGATAAACTAGCTGAATGACTAAGGGCCAGTTCCAGAACTGTAGATCGCTGTCTGACAAATAATGGATAGATAAATAGCAGAAAAGTAGTCACAATTAAAAAAAATCTATGGCACTATCTGGTAGATAGCTACCTAGCGCTTTCTTTTGTACCTCTGAAATCCTCTCTCTTATTCTAGTTTTTGAAGAAGAATGCATGGTAGACTGTTGAATGGAATAAAAATAATTCTTCTTGCCTTCAAAATTTTCCTATGTTCTACTGTCCTTAACCTTTAGAACCCAGTACTCTATTCCAAGGAGGTTATACTGAAACTAAAAGCTATCTTCTAAGAAATGTTGAAAGTTAAACAACGCCCACCGGTTTGCATCGCTAAGTAAATGACTATGGGCAGGGCGTTCCATTAGATAGTGTTAAGGTTGAGCTCAAGGACGCTACAGCTTCTAGATGTGGCTAAAAGCTTCCAATGTTTGCTCTTGTTGCGCTTGAGTTGACACGTTGAACTTTAGGGGTCTTACAACTACAAAAAAAAGAAACACAGGTTCAACACGTGTTTTATAAAATTTTGTATGGAGAATTTTCGAAAGCACGTGTTGAACCTGTTAATATTTTTGTGGTAAGACTCTAGATGTCGAAAAATTGTGTTACGTTTTGAGCATGAATGTGGATGAATATTGTGGAAGTGGACGACCAAAGAAACGATAGACGGATTGTGTGAAAGACGATATGGCTGAAAATAAAGTTACTTGTGAGATGACGGCAGATAGAAGAGTATGAAAAAGAAACCATGCTGCGCATACCTCAAATAAATTGGGATAAGGGCAGGAGGATAATGATAGCGAAGAATAGCGTAAATAGGTTCTCTAGGTATGTAAATGAAGAAAAAGAAGTTGATGCAAATCGTCCTAAACCATGCTAGGTAATTGAAAAAATGTTCTTGTGAAAAATGATGCTCCAAAAAAAAATCGGTGCCAATATTTTGACGATGCAGAATTTTGACAGGAATATAGGGGAAATTCTCTGACACTAATAAGCAGTCACATACAATAAGCCTTAAATAACTAGGACTTCTAAAGAGGGATGTTAACATGCCCAGACATATTTTGCGAGTCAAGGCTAATAGCCTCTCAGGCGCCAATATTTTGGCCTGTACATCATATTCAGCCCCTCCGCACAAATCAAATAAAAAAGTTTTTCTCTCTAGAAAACGTTATTTCTACATTTGGATATTGGTGCTGTCTATGCCATGTCGGATGAACGGATTTAGTCTCAATTTTATAGAGTTGTAAAATATATCCCGCGTGTTTGTATACAGGGATATTTTATTATAATAGGGTACTAAATATAAAAACACGTGGAAGAAATCGCTGGCATTAATACCTTCTTGTTATTTTAACACGTACAAGTTAAATTAGAAAATATAGTTTTATAATCAATTGGCACTAAGATCAAAAGTGATCAGTAACTCAAATATGTTTATTGCAATTTTACTACTGTATTATTCACGTCATGGTCTCACAGCTTTCATCGTACAGGCGCCAGCAGATCACCCTACCTGAATCTGTCAAATATTACCATTCGAACATCAACCTTCCACTATTGAGATAAGGTTGAAAATCTATTGAAGAAATTTGACAGATTGTGGTAGGTTGCTATGCTGGCGTTTGTACTATAGTAGTAACATAAAGGCGTTAATGTATGTGTGGTAGATTTATTGGGAGATTCCTAGTATTACATTGTTTAATACCTGCATATAAATCTTAGATGAAAAACTGTACATCATATAAAAGGTGAGAAATTGCCTGTGTAAAATATTTATCTAGGCATTAAACGAAATCTAACCATAGATATCTGAACAACCAACTGCTCGAACAAGATTCAGACACATTCTAAATGAAAATTAGAAAAACTTAGGTAAATGTCGAAAGAGCATTTTCCAACGGAGTCGTTCTACTAAGTTTTGAATGACGAATAAACTGAATGTCAGTTCATTCAAATTCGTTGCCTAAAAGATGGATACCTATTGACTGACTGAAATGATAATAAATTCTTACAATGTTTACATTTATGTACTTACAGCAGAAAAACTGAATAGTTAACTAAAGAAGTTACTGCTGTTTTAACATTATTTGAAGACTATTTTAAAATTTGGTTCTTCGAGTAGTTTCAGACTGCTTTCTGACAAAGTTAGAACCCTTACAACGGTTACTACAGCCAAAGATCAGGATGAATATTCCTGTAAATATATAATTAAAATCGCGGAAATACGTACAACCAAAGATATAAAATTACAAACAAAATACGCCACATCATTATATTTTACATATCTATCATCAAGCGTAGCCGGTCCTTTGATCTCTCGGCTATTTTAGCTCAGTTTCATTGAACTTGGTCAAAGTTACGGTTTTGGCTATCAATATTGTGGATCTTGGACGATAATAAGCTGTGTGCCATCGTTAGCCTTTGCCAGATCTGCCAAGAACATCAAACTTTGATTTTGTTTGTGGGAAAATTAAGACTTTATATCCGGATTTGAATTAAGATTTTATTATTAGCAATTAGTTGCTATACTGCTTAGCAGTCATCTATGTAAGTACGGTTTTTTGTATGCGAGGAGTAATTATTTTTTCTACCTTAAACCTAAGGCTAAAAATTGCTGTGTTATGAAGAGGTTCTTTTTTGGGTACATGCCGCAATGTAACCAATAATTCCCACGATGTAGCCATTATAATTTGTATCTCGCCTTATTAGTCTTTAAGTATAGTAGTAACGCAAATAATAAAGTTTTACAATTACAAATGAAAAAGTAAAAATAAATAAATATAAAAAGTACAAAATTTATTATACCTTATCCCGTGCTATCGGTAAACGCCTAACAAACAAACTAACGCAAACTTAAAAATTGCAGCATATTTGGCGATGATGTCACCCGTGTCACCCTAAGCCACTTCTAGATAACGACTAGGTCTGTGTATGTACTTAACGAAAAGTCTGTGAACTAGGAAAAAAATTCAAAGATTTTCCAAATAACAATTCTGAACTGTTGTAGTTTGTACAAGAAATGTGTAAGTATATAAAATGCATAATTTTATCATATTTTATACAATTATTCAAAGTACAAATAAATAAAAGTATAAGATTTATTATGGCTGCAGCCTTATCTAAAATTGCAGCATATTTGGCGATGATGTCACCCGTGTCACCCTAAGCCACTTCTAGATAACAACTAGGTCTGTGTACTTAACGAACAGTTCTGTGAACTTGGAAAAATGTAAGCAAATTTATCAATCTTGTTCTTGACATACTTGTTTAATTTTTAATTTGAAAAAACTATTTTTGTTTTTGATAATATAAACTCCTGACCTGCATAAGTATATTATTAAACTGTTGAGATTTTTGTCTAAGTAAATGCACAGATGACAACAGGTCAACCTAACCGAATCTGTCAAATTTTACCAATAGAACATTAACCTTCCACTATTGTGATAAGGTTGAAATTCTATTGAAGAAATTTGACAGATTGTGGTAGTTTGTGTGCTGTCGTCTGTGCACTTCTAATTATCTAATGTATGTAAGAATGTAAGTATTTAAAGGTTACACACTATTCCTGACAATTTAAGAAAAACAATGTCTGCCAGCTCGGAAGCGTTTCAAGGATGACGAAAATATGACATTTGTTTTCTCATTGATCTTTATTTTTGAAGTAGATTCAATAAAACTATTCCGAAACTTCAAGAACAATCTAATTCAATATCTCTGTAAGAAATTATTTTCCAAACAAAAATGATGACGTCTCATCACAATTATTTTCAAATCTCAAAAGAACAATAAACGAATAACATTCAAACAAAACGCAAAGCAAAGGTATTTTCATCATACATCCTTGTTGTCTTATGAAAATAAAACTTTACTCATAATAATATTATGAGTAAAGTTTTATTTTCATTACTAGACTACACAACGCCCACGCGCTTACAACACCTACTACGAATTTTGTTTTATGGGTGGTTCTACAAAAGTAGGGCAAATATTAAGGATATAATGTTTACATGAGTTTCTACT